>JAQHUG010000143.1:1287797-1345416 GCA_028555095.1 Dicrostonyx torquatus
CCCTCCATCTCGGGCATAAGAAGGTGTGCATCCATATAGAATAGGTTCCCAAAAGGCCAATACATGCAGAATAGATAGGCCCCTGTGCCATTATCATTGGCTTATCAAGAGATTTCTTTAATAAATCTGTCGCAGCTTGTTACAACGTCTGTGGGTTGTTGTCTAAGACTTTCTTTTCTTAGGATTTAGGTCTTCGAATGCTGTTGTAATAAACTTTGTGTAGCGTGAGGTGGCTCAGGTTCGGCATTTCCGTGTATTGTTCTTTGTGGTACAGAGGACTCGCGTGGGTGGGATGGCCTTTGTTTGGCTCTCTACAACAGCAGTTTTATCCTTTTTATGTCCAGCTCTTTCTGGGGTCTCTGTTTTGTGACAGCAGTAACATTGTCTGTCTGCCCTCTGCACCCTGTTATGTGAATTAACTATACTCTTGTAACAGTTCCTGATGTCTGGTAGGTCAGATAATTTCATCTTGCTCTACTTTATCAAAAGTATCTTGGAAAGTTTCTTACTCTTTGAAAGAAAGAAATAACAGATTTAAAAAAACACATGACAGTGTATGTGTGTTGGGCTCTGGAACGGGATTTATCATTGGCGTTAACGTCATTTGTTTTCTGCAAGTTTCGTGGGAGTGCAGGGCGTGAACTCCTCAGCAGGTGTTGTGTGACTTGTTAACTGGAGGCGAAAGAGAAAGAGAAGGAAAAGTCCTCGATGGACTAGTGTCTCCTCCGTTCAGGTTCCGCTGCAGCAGTAGTTCTGAAAGGGTGGAGGGACGGGAAAATGGCTGTGGAACCATGTTTCACGAGCTGAACAAGGCCGACATCCCTGCAGCCGAGTTGTCTTGTGCAGCAAATGGGAAGCAGCTGGTTGGTGTTCCGTGGCTGCTGTAGGTTTGCTGGGAGGAGGATGAGCTGGAAGCCTTGGAGAATATATCTTGTCCTGTGACCGCTGCATGAGACCAACATGAGACAGAATGTGTAATGTGTCTACTCAGGCGTGAACAACCCTCCCCTATGACCCTCTCTATAGAAATATTTGTTTTACTTTCTTTTATGCTACCGCCATCCCACATTTTGTAACACTGGTGCAGACTGCAGCCTTTCCCAACACTGTTGTGTTCTTACAGTACTGAGGGCCGAACCCAGGGTCTCAGACACTGTGGGCAAGTGTGCTGTCATTCAGCTCAAGCACTGTGTAGGTTTATGATTGTGCTTTTGAAAATTCTAGACAAAGAGAAAGCATCTCCAAGAAAAACTTGGTTCTTTGAAGCCCTTGCAGCCTTCACACTGCCAGGGTCTTACCACAGCTCAAGGAAACACATCATTTACTAGTGTTCCCCTTCATGTCTCAGCAATGCCCCCTTTACATCTACGCCAGCCAGGATGGCTTCCCTGTTCACATTTCAAACACAGAGCACACTGTAGTTCCTGGCTTTGTTCCTCCTGCCTTCTACCTGGGATGTGCTTCTACGGGCAGCCTTAATCGTTGGGGTTGTAGGTCATATGTCACCTCAGGAAGGTCTTTCCTAACTCACCTGTGGTCCCAGGCATCCTGTGTGTGATTCCCATGTACACCTGGCATCCGTCTGCTCTCCTCTCCTTTCCAGCTCCCTCCCAATACCCTGATCTCCTAGAGAGTGGGCTCTGCCTTCTTCACTGCTGCCTTCGGTGTCTAGGTCAGTGTGTGACTTCATCAGTAGAAGCTGTTTGCTTAAGGAAGAGCACAAAGAGGCTCTCTGGAGCAGGCATGGACCACCAGCCCCTCCTTAGAGCTTTGCAGCACCTTGCTTGCCTCTGTTAGAATGCACATGCCATCTGAGCAGCTCTTTGAAGGGTATTTATTTGATGATACTCCAAGCATCTTGAGGCAAAGGTCTCTCTTAATTTTCCCCCTTCTGTCCCTGCTGTCTTCCTTCTGTATGCTGCTTTGCTTGTGGTAGACCCTAGCTGTCTGTTAACGAGGAGTGCGGTTAGCAGTTGTCCTCCCCAGAGACCAGAGCAGTTCATTAGCAGTGTGATTGTCATAGGCAGACTGCTGGCTGAAGTGGCGTTTCCATCCCGGACTCCTTTATATACTTTTCTTGAGTCTAGTGTGAGAAAATTCTGTTACTATGGTCTTTGTGAGGAAGGGACCAACATTTCTTGTTCACTGCTTTTCCTTTGGTGGCTAGTGTGGTCCCAGATACAGGCTTGCTCATGTTTCATGACTGATGTTAAATTCAGCTTTCAAGAAATTTCTGTTTGCTGTTCAATCACTATTTTAAAATTGCAGGATTTATTTATCTCATCCATACAGGATCCTGACGAAGCAAGCAGGAGCTCACCGAGAAAAAGCCCCTGTCACTCACCTACCTTCTAATTCTGACTAGCAGGGCCAGAGTGACATGTGCCTGCTTCCTAGGGGGTATTCATGCCTCTCGACCTCGAAGTCTCTGCTGATTAGATGACTCGGTCGGCTTTTAAAGGTGCCCCATGATCCTGACGAATATGGACACCTTTCTAAACAGTTGTAACCCGACTCCCTCATCGCCAGAATCTAGCCTCCATGGTGTGATTACACAGCAATGATAACCTATACTTCAGCGCCAAAGTTACACGGGGTGGGCAGAGGACAATGTAGCCATCCCTAGAACATTCCGTATTCATAAAGAAAAAGCAGTTGTAGTTCGGAGAAGCTCCACTAATACTTCATTGTGATGTAGAAATGCTTTGTGAGTGAGTTTCTGGGCAGTTACAGACGTGTCTTCTGTGTGTGGCCTGCAATGGCAGAAGCCGGAGCAGGGAGATGTGGCCGGTTTGGCCAGGCAGGATTGTGACAAGAGTCTGTGAACAATGGGAGCTCTGGTTTATGGGCTTCTCTCATCAAAGCTGCACGGTGAGCCAGAGCCAGGGACCAGACGACTGGAGACTCAACCCTATGGCTCTTACCTTGGTGAACCCAGTCCATCCTCCCTCGAGGGAGGCAGAAATGTCAGAGGGGCTGTTTGGATTTCGGAAGAGAAGACACTGCTGTTGGGAAGCAGTGGGTGGCAGGGCAGTGCAGCTTCCTGCTCGGATGGACGTTCGTCTGCTGCTGTGACTTTTCACCTCCCCCACGTCCCCCCAACGCCAAGGCAGCTAAGACAGTTGGTGTTCTTTAAAATGACCTCTGACTTCTAGCAAGAACTTAATGCCATATGATATTTACTCATTTCTAGGCAGTGGTCCTCATGCTCCCTTCCCTCCCGAGGCCTCTAGTGCCTCCCCTTGTGCTGTTAGTCAATGGCCTTTCTTTCTGTTTCTCTGAGAAAAACGGAAGCCAACAGAAGCTTCAACACCCTCTGTCCACGTTTCCTTCCACGGTGCCACAGCCTCCCCTGGTTGTGTGGAAGAACATCCATGCTTCTCGACACCCTGCCTCTAGCACCCACAGACCCTAGATGCCTGTGCCCCTAGCCATTCTTGCCCTTAGCAGTTCTTGCTCCCAGGCACCCTGGCCTCTAGCTGTCCTTGCTACTAGCTGTCCATGCCCCTGGCTGCCAGTGTGGCTAGTTGCCCGTGCCTAGCTGATCGTGCCTTTAGGTGTCTTTGCTCATTGCATGCCAGGTTGATCCAGTCTTGCCTGTCAAAATGCATGTCACTGCAGTCCTCCTGTCTCCTTCTGGCTTTTATCTTTATTTTATACTGGATCTATTGAGTCAGGGTAAAAATTTTTGTTTCTTCTGTGTGGGTAACAAACCCTATATGGAGCCCCTTTAAGCCACTAGCTATATCCTCATTTCTTTCTCCTTTGAATGGTGGAAGCAGGGGCCTGATCATGAATCCAGCATAGGCAGATGGTCACATTTTGTTCAATTAATCAAATTGTCTCTGCCAGAGAGATGTACAGAACTCTCTCATCAGTTTGTATTTTCTTTGAAGGACTGGGGCAAGTTCATGAACTATCTCAGAGCCCTCATCCTGAGACCATCACTTATGAGCAGGCCAGGGTCACTGGGCCAGGGTCAGCCAGGCAGGAGGAGTTTCATAGCTTGGAGCAGGACAAGGAGAGAGGGAGAGAGAGAGAGAGAGAGAGAGAGAGAGAGAGAGAGAGAGAGGGAGAGAGAGAGAGAGAGTTTGTGGGAGATGTTTGTGTGATTGGCTTCTCCGGTGTCTACCTGCCTGCTGATGTGGTTGTCCTGGTAGATAATATGGAGGAGAAGGAAAAGGCAAGTCACTTTTTAGACAGAAGAGTCATCGTGCCCCCAAATACTAAGTAGAGCCAGGAGGCCAGGACCGAGCAGTGCAGCGGCTGCCGAGCGCTTGGATGCTATCAGCTTGCTCGGCTCCTGGCATTGTCTGCGTGGAGCCGATAGGAATAGATGGTTGCTTGAAGCAGCTACGAGTGTCTCGGTCTCACCAGGCTGTTCCTGATGCCGTGAAGCCATTTCATTTGGCAGAGAGGCTGAGGGGGAGGTGGGGACACTGGCAAGGGAAGAGCTGTGATTGTCCTATGTCCAGGATACCAGTCACAGGACAAGTGCAGGTATGTGTTTAAATTATCCACGAGTCCTAAGTGCCACAGTAACTGTGTCTTTCAGACCTCCCGATTTTATCTTTGTATAAGACAGTGAACTCTACTGTGAAAATCTAGTTATGAGACAGTGCAGCCAATGTGATGATTCTGATGGTCCCCAGCTTTTTCGTTTTCTAGAATATTCTAGACCACAACTGTCCCGCTCTAATTGCTTACCTTCTCTCTTTCCCTCTCTCTCCTTCTGTCTTCCTCCTCTTCAATCTCTCCCGCAAACTCCTGTTTTTGAGTGGCTCTCTCATAGCCCGGGCTGGCCTTGAGTTTCCTTTGTACTTGAGGATAGCCTTGAACTTCTGATCCTCCTACCCCCATCTTCGGATTGCTGGGATTAGAGGTTATATGCCCCATAGTTGGCTCTTTTTGTCTTTTTCCTTCATCACATTATTTCATCATTTTTTGCTCTCCGGTTTGATTATCTTCTGTCCCACTTTCTGTCAGAGAAGGGCTGTGTCTGTCTTGCTCATGGTTGTGACTCACCCTTGTCTCTGCTAGCCTCTGACTGCCTGCTCTTTATTCCACTTCGGCCCTTCTGTCTCCTTGCTGTTCCTCACACGCCAGACTTGCTCTGCCCCAGGGCCTCTGTACTTGCTGAGCCTTCAATCTAAAAACTTTTTCTTTTTTTAATCGTGATTTCTGCCTGATTGGCTTTCATCCTCCATTAACCTTCACATAGTGACCTTTCAGTGACACCATCTCTGGATCTTTATCTAAAACCACACACCCCTAACCCTTTATACCAGCCACCTTGCTCCCACCCCATTGTCCCATTTACATCTTACTTAATGTTCTCCGTTGTCCATCTTCTCCCCTGGAATGAGAGGTCTTTGAGGACAGGAAGTAAATTCTGCTCTCATTTTGTGGGATATCCAGTTTTGGGGGTAGTTCTGGGCCTGGTGGACCCTCTGCAAATTTGAATGAGTGTGAACAGTGTGTGTGTGGAGACTGATATGCTCTGGGCGTGGCTTACCCTCTTTTGTGTGTGTTGTTTTCTGAGACAGGGTCTCTTATATTACAGTGTAGTCCTGGCTGTCCTGGACCTCACTCTGTTGACTAGGATGGCCTGGAACTCAGAGAGATTCACCTGCCTCTGCCTTCTGATATCCCACTATCCCACCTAAGCAACAAAACCCCACTTCTTTCTGTCCTGCTCTCTGATTAGAGTCGTTATCATTCTCTTTGCATTTGTGTATGTTCATCGTCCACAGGGCTGGGCACTTACACATAAGAAGAGTTTCAGGTGGGGAAAGTGGGAGCAGGTGGGGGGAGCAGGAGGAGGGAAGGACATGGGAACTGGGACGGGTATATAAAATGAGAAAAGATTGTTTTAAAAAATGAATAAATAAATAAATTTTAAAAAGATATATCCAGCTTCCCTGCAGAAAAGAAGAGTTTCCCACACCTGTTCTCCCTCCCTTTTGTTACCCTCGCCTTCTCCATTGGTCTCCTTTGTTCCCCTGGTTCTGCATCCACTTTCATGTCACAATTGCTCACATGGCTTTATGTATGTGAAAGATATAGGAACTACAGATGCGGGGAAATAGGATACTTGTTTTCAGAAGCTGACTGACTATGGCAGTGAGATGTGCCAGGAAGTCCAGGACAGTGCATGGATCCCCGGGGGCATCAGAAGTGCAGCACCCGAGCTGAGCCTACAGCATGGTGGAGTTTCCTAGACATGGCTGGGGGAGCAAAAGGGGATGGAAGCAGTAATGGCTAAGCAGGGGTGAGGGAGATGGAACAGATTCACTCATTCTTGAAGTCCACTTGATGCCAGCCTCTGTGCCTGCCTCTGTCCTTGCTCTGGTAGACAAAGTCTCAGGTGAGATAAAGTCTTCATCAGGATGAAGGCAGAGGAGGGAAGCCTTCATCCTCCTCCTTGCTGGGGAAGACTCTGAATGGAGCATCGAGGTGGGATGATGAAGGATGAATCTGTATCATGTGTGTTTCTGGGACTTGAGGGCCACCCATGTGGTTAGGAAGGCCATGTGAAAGAGATCCTGCAGTGGCAGAACTAGCATCTAGTGCCGTGGTTGTTAGATGCCACTTCTCCAGGGTTACGTGTGCCCTGTGTATGTCCAGTTGACCAGGTCCTCATTCTCAGCTTCACGATCTTGCCACCTTATAATTCCCAGACTACTGATGGTGCAACGTGGGGGTGGCATGCCACAGGTGTAGCCAGGCCTGTGTGCCAGGCAGTGTGCACAGGTTAAGGCTGGGAGGCCAGAGCCAGCATTGAGCTCTGGGCCGAGGGCTGTAGGTGACTTCCATGGAGAATTCCAAACTGCAGTTTAGAAGGCTGTCTTAATATTTTTACTCACAACAGTAAGCTAAAGCTGACATTGGCAGGCTTGTTCAACAAATGTAAAATAACCAGAAAAGACATTCTGAAGCATTCTGGAAGGAAACAGATGGACCAAGCAACCATGGTAAAAACAGCAAATCATAGCTTGAACTCCAGTTAATCATAATCAAATTTCTCTATCCTTAATTAATTTGAAACATCTCTCCGGGGAGTTTTCTATTTTGGTTTCTTTTACTTAAAAGACCTTGTTATTATAGGGCACCCCAGTTAAAGATGCCTCACGCTTGACATCTGAGCCAAAAACCTTATCATTTTGGAAATGCTATCCTTTGTGAGGTTTCCGGAGTGCCTGTTTGTTTCTTACAGCCCATGTGCTGCAAGAACACCGTGCGGTAGGGCTGTGAGGCCCCCACATGTGAAACGATGCTGAGGCCTTTCTGAGGCTAAGGAAGCCAGGTTGGCCAGAAGAATCTAGAGGGAGGTGGAGGGAAAGGGTGTTACTGTAGCTGAGTGGAGCGGTGACTACATCTTTCCGATTCCCTCCCAGATGGGCTTCAGACAGGTGTCTGGCTCATGGGTCACCATGGCTCACTTGCTCTCATGAGGCTGCCCCCCCCCAAGTGTCACCAACATGGCTTTCTCTACTTTGCATAGCCTCTTAGGAATGAGAAATTCGGTAGCATCCGTATAGGCCATGTTCTAAAACTGACTTTTTCGTTTGAGGGTATTGTGGAGGAATGCGGCATGTGCTCAGTGGGAAGTCCATAATTTTAACAAGGGAGTCACATGACCCCTTGCTCTGCTCACTTGTCCTCAGTGATAGACGTGTGTCTGATTTCATCTGGACACTGCCCTTCCACTCTAAGTGTGGTGCTTCATACTTAGTGCGCAGTACTGATCACTTAGTGTTCCACTGCCTGCTTGGCACTGAGTTCTCAGTGCTGACATCCTCTCTTCAACAGACAGGGTGCTCAGACTGCTGACTGTCCCTCAGTGAGCAGTGCTCAGTATTGCTGCCAGCCGCTCTCAGTCACAGTGAATAGACTCGGCCAGCTCCTTTGTGCCTTCCACTGCTCACTACACTGCTGCCTATGCAGTAAGTACTTGTTTGGACAATTAAGTAAATGTGCATCCGAATTAATCCCATTTGCCTGACTAGAGAAGAGGCTTTCGCTGTTGATGAGTATGAGCCGGGCTTCCTCCTGGCCAAGGACAGCTTTGGATGAGAGCAGCTTCATTCCTTCAGTGCGTGTTCTTGGCAGTCGGGATGGGGAGAGGGAGACCCTGTCAGTTTGACTTGAGATTTTTTCTCAGTGCTGACTACAGCGCTTGGCATGGGGCAGGTACTGAATAATTGTTAAGTGATTGAGCGCACAAATGAGATGCCCTGCTTTTCCTACACTGTGATGGTTGTTCAGTCTCAACTTCATCCTTTCTCCTCAGCATCTTCTTACAGGTATGCTTCATAAACATACATACACACACATACATATACACACACACTACATAAGGACACATATATACACAATACATCATAATGCACATACATGCATATATACACATGCATATATACACAATACATACATAATAATACATATATGCATGCATACATGCATGCACACACATGTATATTCAACATAGTCGTTGGCACATGGCAGTGACATTAGGATGCACTAGTAGATGAGGAGTACACTGAGCAGGAGTTGGAAGGTCTGAATCTGGCTGCCTGACCAATCACAGGACCTGTCACACCTCGTAGAGAGGCCAGGTGTCCTGTCTCAGGGCAGGAGAGTCCTGCTGTCCAACTGCACTGCTCTACTGATTGCTGCCCTGTCTCCCTTGAAGATGGCTTGTGCAGTTCGTTGAGAGGGAGGGAGGGAGGGAGAGAAAGAGGGAGGGAGAGGAGGGCCAGAGAGAGAGAGAGAGAGAGAGAGAGAGAGAGAGAGAGAGAGAGAGAGAGAATTCTTAGTTCTGACTGAGCTTCACATACACATGAGTGTCTTCTCATGTCATTAAAACATGGAGGAACCCTGTGATGCTGGACATGTAGGTAATGGGCACACACTTCCTCCATGGTCTCCTGGAAAGCTATTACTGTCCTGTGCCTAGATAAGTACGTGAGTGTAATAGAAACATGCCGTCAGTATAGAAAACTTGGAAATCACAGTGAACTGTTCATAGCTGTCCACAGAAAGTAGCCCTGAAACAAGCAAGATTAACATTATATATATTTTATATTGTCTTAGGCAATTACATATACATATCACACACTTAGCAGTTATTCTGTATCTTATGTTCCAAAGTAAATTGCCATCTAGGAAGCCTTGTTTTGACATTGCCTCTGTAACCTGCTCAGGGCCATGACCAGTGTGAGGCACGGCAAATGCTGAATGCTCCTTGCCTTTCTTTAGTGTCAAGGCTGGAAAGATACTAAGTCGTGACCCAACATTCTAATTTAATATGGAACAATTAAGACAAGGAGAGAAACAGACCCAGTGTTCAAGTGTGGGACAGTAACAAAGCTGTACCGGTCAACCGTGCCTCTGTCTCCTCCACCTCTGCCCCCTGCCATGAGTTCAGCTGCAGGCAGCAGAAGGGCCCTGGGCTGGGGCCTTTCGAGAAGAGGCCAACTGAAATTTGATTCATTTTACTTTACCCACATCTCGGGTTCCTGGTTGCTGCTGCTGCTGCGGCGGTGGCAGTGGCGGCTGGAATAACATCTGGATGTCTTGAGGCAGCTGCCTGCAGTGGAGCCTTTGGCTGCTTTCACAGCCTTTGTGGATTTCTGGGTCAGCTCCCATCTGAGGCGTCCACCTGGTCATCATGGCCGGTGCTGTGTGCTCAGTTCTGCAGCCCTATTAGCATTCCTGTCTTGGCGGGAACAATCCTCCCATGATGCTGTGTGACTGTCCTGACATGTCTCTTGTTCTGCCTTGCTTTTTAGGTACAGTGGGAAGGAATCCTTCCTTTAGAAGGGTCTTTCCTCAGGCCCTGATAAGCATGTAAATCCTCCATTCTTCCTGTGGTTTTTCTTACCAAGCCGTGTTATTCACCAGTAAGCATTTCCTGTTTACCCTCCTCAGTCAGAATCTTCCATGGAGGATCTAGCCTTCTTGGGCTGTCCTCACCTAGAGAGAAAGGGGGCATATGCCTAGAAAACCCTTCAATCTCTGGTGACCCAATAGCAAACAGAAGAAGGACTCTGGACAGTCTGTGGCCAGAGGCCTTCCTCATGGTGTCTGGGGGCAGAACTTTGAAAGGAGGACGTTTGTGTGATTAAAAATGGAACTCGTAGAGGTTACAGGCTGAAGAACAAGCATGGGGTGAGAAAGGTGGGGCCTGAAGTCCTGTGCTCAGTGGGGCAGCCGGAGCGCCTCTCCTCTGTAGCTCTTGGACAACTGCACTGCCCAATCCACCTCCTCCCCTCCACTCCAGCTCTTTGGTGCCCATGGCCTGGCAGGCTGGAGCATACAGCAGGTTTTTATTTTACTTTATTTATTCTTTGAACAGGCTATTGAGCAGAGTTCTTCTGGCTGCTTAGGGTCCTGGCGATGGGTGTGCAGTGATCTGGGGGCTCTCTGAAACTGTGGACACGTGTTTGGCTCTGCATGTGCCCTCTTTGCTCTTCAGTCTGTTAACTCTTGCACGTAGATAACCTTAAAAGCTCTTCATAACTCTTGGACCATGGGAAGATTATTCCGGGGGGAGTTTTCATCCCACTGGGAAGCTTCCCTGAGCTTTAACTCCTATGGACAGTGTGTTGTCATGGACCTTGGTCTTGGAAACTGAACCATGGTGTTTGCTTGGGGGAATAAAATGCAACAGAGTAGAGATTTTAAACCGTTTCACCTGTTCTGGGAGCCTGAGACTGACTTTGACAGAGCAGACATTTCCACCATCAGTCTTGCTGCCTACCTGATCCCACCTGCTCCTGCCATTTAGTGCAGAGACAAGCCTTGGGGCACTCTGCCAGCAAGCTGAGTCTGGGACTATGTGGCTAGCAACCCCAAATGCAGCTGAGCCACCTCTTCCTACAGGACTCTTAAACCTCATGGTCCCCAGACACGGGTGTGGGCCCAAGAAAGCGTCCCTACCTGTCCCTAGGGGCCTGCTTGGACTCCTCCCGTGGTCCTCCCTTGGCTTGAGGAGAACTTACACCAGCAGCAGCTCAGCATAGGCGACCAATATCCCTGAAGCTGCAAAGCTGACAGTTTGATGCTCTCCTTGGGGACTTTCTTCTTGGTGGGTCTGTATGGCTTATAGTCAGGGAGTAGGGGCTCTACCAGGTTGGATGTGAGGTGCCCAGCTGAGGGCAGGAATATGGACCGCTGCCTTGGCATCTTGTTAAAGTGCTGGACCGTTAAAGAGCTGCAAGGAGATAGGTTGGCATTTGTTTCCCAGTCTGGTTTAGTCTGCCCTGTAACAGTGGGTGAGATCAGGGATGAAAGCACACCCCTTCATAGTTGTTCGGAGTCCTTTTTGGAAACTCAGAAGCAGTGTGCTCTGTGGCCTTGTCCTCTGTGAGAGTCAGCAGCTGTGGTGTATAGTATTTTAGGCCCCTGAACAGATCAGCAGCTGGCAGCTTTGCAGCTTCAGGAATACTCGTTTCCCAGCAAGGGCTGCTGCTGGCCCAAGCTCTCGAGTCCCAGCGGGCCCCTAGGAACAGGTAGGGATGCTTACTTGGGCCCACACCTGTGTCTGAGGACCATGAGGTTTAAGAGCCGAAAGGAGCAAGGCCTAGCCCAGGTGGTATCTGGATAGCCCACTGTGAGCATCTCTCTATTCACCTGTTCCTCTGGGCAATTCTCATTTGATAGCTCATTGGTGGTTTAGGAAGTTCATTGAGAGGGAGACAGAACATGTGCTGTGCTCAGCAAGGTTTTTAGCCAGGAGGCAATGGACACCAGCAACTGTAACTAATACAAAGTCATAGGTGTCATAAGAAACCTGGAAACGGGTGCAGCATGGGGGTGGGGTGGAGAGAATTAGGTGCTTGGCGGTCATGTTTGCTGTGTTCCTTCCCAGGTGGCTTCCATTTCCTTGCTGTTATCTAAAACTTCCATAACAGCCCTGCTTATTTCTACCGTACCATATTGTTGCCCCAGAAGCCCTTCTGCACTGTGGGTTACACGCAATTCCTAGAAGTCCAAACGTGGGAACAAAGGCTTGCCAGCCCCTGCTCAGGGGGAGATGACCTTTGATTGCCCGCTCATGGCTCCAGCTGTGACGTCTGTTCCCCAGCTAAGCCGCAGCGTCTCCTTGAAGCGCGAGGAAGATCTATTCTTCAGTATTCTTGGCCAACAACTGCTGTCCTGTCCATATTCGCTTAAGGAAAGGCTTAAGAGAGAGGGTGTCTGCAGATCACGCCTGCCTCCTGCCTGCCCCGTGGCCTAAATCACTCTGTTAAGAGTCTGGTGGTTCTGGCTTGGAAAAGCAGAGTGGTAGAAAGGCACAGAGAGGCTGTCAGGAACACGTAATGTCTCAATAGACAAAGACTTGAGACCTTCCTGAAGAACAGAAAGCTTGGTTCACACCCTGTCTTTGCGCTTTTTGAAAGAAAAGGATGTGTCAATTTGCGCTGCCTAATTCCTGTTTGAATGTGGGTCAGAGCTGCCTTCCCGATGCTTCTGTCGAATCACACCTAGGCTTCTGCTGAAATGCTTGTTTCATAAATCAAATTTAATTAATAGGAACAGGGAAGGTGAAACACAGGGCTGACAACCCTGGTGAGACGTGACTTCCTGACTGCCCAGAGGGGCCTCTGGGGTCAGCTGCCCTCCCACTTGGGGAGCCAGGATCCTGGGAGTGAGGCTGGGGCACTGGCCAACAGTGTGTAGCTTGGATTTGCTTCTGAGCAGATATGACTGGCCCACTTCTAGCCCTCACGCCAAAGAAATTGTCATTGCCTTAAAATCTTTTTGACAGGAAGAAACAAACAAAACAGTTGGGGTTGGGGCCAGGCTTAGAACTTGAAGCCAAGCTGACCTACTTTCACCATGGCTTTATCAAAGCCTGCATTGTAATTCCACCTCCCTACTGCTGGCATCTTGGGAACTGAGCACCTGACTCTGAGCAGGGGGAGAGCAAGCATGAAGAGCTTGTCCTTGTACTGGGAACTGTTCCCTGCTGGGCTGGGCTGGGGTGGGGGGCGACTGAGCCTTCCCAGAGCCCACCTGCTGATGACTGTTCTGTACGAAGACCTCATGGGGAGGAGTGGCTGCCCTCTACTTCCTGCTACAGGGACGTTCCTTGCCCAATGGGCTTTTATAACAGTGCCACCCCTGTTTGACCTTGACAACTTCCCAGTGAGGGAGGTGTGCTCACTATTTTATCCTTGATCCCTAGTGGAGAAAACTGCAGTTCACACACATGGGGACGTGGTGAGAGGCCTTCATGGTGCTGTTACCATGGCACACACAAGTCACAGCCGAGCACCCACATAGAGTTTGTGCCTCTGGAAGTCTCTTTCTTTTCAGATCTTTTATTTTCTTCCTTGTTTGGTTTAAGGAATTCTAGCTTTGGTTCAGAAACCAAATAGGTTCCAAATTGAACATAGGGTCCATGGGTAATGGGCCAGAAAGCAGTCTCCTCTTGAGAACACCGGAACTCTCCTGAGTATTCTAGTGACAGTCTGGACACCTTGTTGATATGGGCATCCGCTTCTTGTAGGCTGGGAAGCAATCTCACCCAGGGTAGTGGCCAAGGGAATTCAGGCAAAGAAGAGGAGTTTCCCACTATGGTTTCCCTGCACTCATAGTCTCTCTCTCTCTCTCTCTCTCTCTCTCTCTGTGTGTGTGTGTGTGTGTGTGCATACACATGCATGCAAGCTTCCTTGAAAAAGTAGTCCTGGGCCATCTATTCTTTTTCTATTCTCTAGTTTTTCTCAGCTTTCTCTGATGTAATAATTCCGTACCTGTTTTTTCTAACACTATACTATACTGTTTTCAGTAATGAGGGAATATCGTTTAAAAATACTAAAGTTAATCCTCCCAGTGTTTAAGTCATTGTGGACCACAAACAACAGTATAAGGACTGAAGACAGGCTCTCACTGTTGTAGCCCTGCCTGGCCTGGACCTCACTCCCAGAGCATCACCTGCCTGTGTCTTCAAGTGGTGGTTATGGACTCTGCACCACCACACTCTAAAGAGAGGGCCGGTTTGAGGAAAGGAGGCAGGACTGTGGACTCTGTAGGACAAACTGAGTTTTTGATGTCTGCAGAGTGCAAGATCTTGGGCGAATGGTTTTGAAGTGCAGATTTCAGATTCATATATAGAAGTGAGTAACTGAAGCAGTGGACATGAACTGCCCACCACGGCCTGTGTTCTTTCATTTACCACACAGCCGTGCTTGTGTTTGTTTAATGAAGACTGTTCCTCAAGTTGCAGATAAGATCCTGTAATGCCAACGGGAAATCTTGTCAGTAAGCAGGGTGACAAATCAATACTATGTCTGTGTGCTGTGACTCTAATGAGCCATGGGTGGATGGCGGAGTAGTGGGCATGCTTCTGTAGTCACACTTACTGAAGGCCATGCACATCCCTCCAAGTTGAACCCCAATTTACTTAATTAACTTCTTGCAGTATACGCTTGCAATAAGGAATATTTCAGCAGTGTATTCAGTGTTCTCAAATTTGGGATTAATTCTTTGGATAAATTCCCAGAGGCGTTTCTTCAATTATAAGGAACATGCATCTTCATGACCTTTACTATTACAGAGGCAACTGAATGTGTATAAAGGGAACCTCGCACAGGCCGAGGGAGAGGCTGGTGATTTCTCCCGCTACTCCTCAGAAAGAACTATTCTCTTGGGTTTCCCAGGAGGCACACTGAAAACACAGGACAGGCTCCTTCTCTGACTCACCCATCAGTGTCCACCGAGCACATAATGACTCAGAACAAGCCCTGATTCCAGCCCGGGGCTGGTGGCCTAATAGCTGGGTAGATCTGCAGATAATTGTCACCGGGATGCATCTGCTTGATTTGGATTCTCTGCAAAGTTGGGGGCAGGGGGAGTTCATAGAGGTTACAGCAAAAAATTGAATCTGTGATGCCATCTGTTAGCTGGACAGAGATGTCAGCAGCCAGGCCCATTCCACCTGTGAGGAGTGGAGACTCAGATGTGGCCAGAAGTTTTTAGAAATATGCTTGTTAGTCTTTGAAGTGTTGGAGGTGTGGAGCCAGCCTGGAAGCTTAGAAAACAAACTCTTTCTTCAGAGTTCATCCGAGGTGAGCAGCCCCTGATCTCCTTTGTTGGTGGGGAGATACAGTGATCTTTAAGTCCAGAGAGCATGAGGAAAGCTGTGGTTAAGAAGAGCTTTGGTTTCCTAGCCCTCCACACATGGTTCCATTTGCTCAGTGCCGCAGCCATAATCACCGCAACCTGTGACTGGCAGCAGATGTGAGAGCCTTGAATTCTTCAGATCCATAGGGATTTCCTTCATGGAGAAGTCCGTGTCTTTCCCCCTATTTAATTAAGCCTTTAATGAATATTTTATCAAATGAAGTCCATGTCTTATATTTCATTATTCATGCTGTTTACAGACCCTTGCCTTATTAGCATAATTTATAAACTAAGATTATAGGAGGAATGATGGTTTAAAGACAGTGGTTTTACAGTCTTTCAAATATGGGCAGAAACGAACATCTTGGATGCTGCAGGAGAAAGCGGGTCTCTGAAGTGTGTGTTTTGCCTGGGGTGACAACTCCAGAGTACAGCGGCTGAGTGGTAGGTTGTCCTGTGCACTTTCTGCAATATGGATGACTGCAGCTGTGGGGTCGGTGGAGGTAAGTTCAGATGGGCTCTGTCCTGACCAGGTGACTGGAGCCAGTCAAGGTCAAGGTCAATTTTATCTGTTCACTGCCCAGATATGGCCTAGTTCCCTGGTGGCCTTGCTAGCCAGCTTATAATGCCCCCTTCTACTTCCAGCTAAATCTTATGGGCCTCCCCTCCTTCATGCTGGCCTCCATTTTCACACTGGACCTTTTCCATCACTTACTCCCTTCCCCCTCCCCTTCCCTCCCTTTGCTTCCCTCTCTCCTTCCCTCCCTCCCTTTCTCCCTACCCTTACCCTCTCTCATCTTGACATTGTGGCATGTATAATGGTTCCATCTTCTAAACCTAGCACACTCTTCAGTAGCCCGTGTCTCCTTTCTGTCTGTGTGCTCAGGACCGCCCTGTCTGTCTCCCTCACACCCCTCACACATACCCTAAACCTTCACCTCTCTTCCATGTACATCCTTCCCTTTGGTCCTTTGTACTCCCAGCTTAGTATCAATCCAGCTGTTGTCGTCCTTCCTGCTCATCACCCTCAGCTCATGCTGGTTCCCCCTTCTCTGTGACTGCCCTTCCATGTTGGTCTCTTCCTGTTCTAGAAAGGAGAGTTTCCCATCTGAGCCCCTTGCTGGATGATCCTTCCTTCCCTTTCTCCGCTGCAGCAGTGGGTGCTTCCTGGGAGGCCTCTGAATGGCTGCGACCAGCTGGCTTGCCTACAGCACCTCTCCCGTTCTACCCCAGAATTGTTGCTTATTGTTTATGTACTTATCTTTTCAAGACCTGGCCTAGGCTTTGTAGGGCAAACCCAGTTTCAGACCTTCTGTTTCTTTTTCTCTCTTTATTGTTAAAAGAAAAATTTACACTTCCTCCCCTTGTCCCAGGCCCTCCCGCTCCCCCACTACCCCTTCTCCCTCCCCCTGCTTCCTTAAGAGGGGGCAGGGTACCCTGCCCTGTGGGAAGCCCAAGGCCCTCCCCACTCCATCCTGGCCTAAGAAGGTGTGCATCCATATAGACTAGGTTCCCAAAAAGCCAATACATGCAAAAGAGATAGGTCCCAGTGCCATTATCATTGGCTTCTCAGTCAGCCCTCATTGGCAGCCACATTCAGAGATTCTGGTTTGGTCATATACTCATTCGGTCCTGGTTCAGCTGGATTTGATGAGCTCCCATTAGATCAGGAACACTGTCTCAGTGGGTGGACCAGTCCCTCGTGGTCCTGACTTCCTTGCTCTTCTTCTCCCCTCTTCTGCTCTTCGACTGGACCTTGGGAGCTCAGTCCCTTGCTCTGATGTGAATGTGGGTCTCTGACTCTACCTCCATTCATCGGGCTAAATTTCTATGGTGATGATCAAGATATTCATCAATGTAACTATGGGACAAGGCTAGTTCAGGCACCCTCTCCTCTGCTGCCCAAGTACCTAGCTGGGGACATCCCTGTGGACACCTGGGATCCCCTCTAGAGACAAGTCTCTTGCCAATCCTAAAATGACTCCCTTAATGTAGAGATCTTATTCCCTTTTCCAATATCCTCCGTTCCTTCATCTCCACCATCCCACTTCCCCAAGCTCTCCCCAATTTTTCCCTTCTTCCAATGTCCTAGAAATCCTATTACTTTGGCATCCAAATGGCATCCTGACTGTCTTTCAGAATCAGAAGTAGATTTTAAAAAATCCTTTCTCAGATCAAAAATCTCCTGCCCTAATTTTTAGTTCACAAACTTTCTGTGGTCATCTTGATTATAATTTCTATTGTCTGGACATGTGGTCTAGAGTTTGGAGGGCACAGGTATTGGACCAACTTCTTGAGCTAAATCCTAACTTCACTAATTGTAGTGGAGTGACATTGAGGCAGGTACCTCTCAGAACCTGAAAACAAACACAGAGCATCCACAGTAGGATAGTACCCACCTCCTAGTGGCTGATGAGGGGCTGTCTGCTCACACAGGAGAGCACATCAAGCCATTGAAGGCACACAACATCTGGGAAGCACTGGCTGCTGTTCTTGGAGGGTATTCTCTACTTCCTGTGGGACCTTGTGTTTGCTTTCCCCTACACATGGGATTTTAGTAGACATTTGTAGATGGAAACACACAAGTTGAGGAGGAACAGAACCAAGACTTTTGAAGCCATGATTCTGAGCCCTTTCCTCCTGTCCAGTCTCTAACCTGCCTTCTCAAATGGCCCAGATTCACCCTCTCAGGGTCCCTCCACTGTCACGTCGGCATCGCTCACACAGTGAGGCTGTTTGTCGTTTTGTCTGGGTGACAGCAATTCTTTCCTGGGACTCGGCATCCTGTTCCCTGCTCCACATCTCAATATCACCCTCCCCAGGGCCATTCCAATGTCTTCTCAGCTCTGCTGATCCCTCATGTGTCCCATGTCCACTCACTGTGGTATTGATTTACACGAGGATTTTGGTTTGCAGTTGTATGGTTATAAACTACTGAAGGCAATGGGATATTTTCTCGTTCCTGGGAACATCACAAAGCTTGGAGCAACTCAGAACTCCCTCGTCATTTGAAAAAAGCTCACAGAAAGAAATGACCTCTTGACCTAGTTTGTTACCTTATTGATTCTTGGATGTTAGTTCACGTCCTGGGCGCATGTTAAATTTCATGTCACCTAGCATGCTTTCTTACCCACCCTTGGCAAAACTCCATGACAGGTTCTTTATCCCTTCTGCTACCTTTCTTTCCCTGTCTTTGTAGAAACAGCTGATTCTTTTTATACTAATGTCTTTTCTATACTCAGCTGGTGAATGAAAGTGCCAGGGTCCTACCTGTTGTGTAACAGGGGCCGTTTGAAGCACCAAGAAGCAGCAGTGAAATAACCAGACAGGGTCCTATGGAACTGCATTCTGGTGGGATGAGACAGATATCTCTCTCTCTCTCTCTCTCTCTCTCTCTCTCTCTCTCTCTCTCTCTCTCTCTCTCTCTCTCTCTCTCTCTCTCTCTCTCTCACACACACACACACACACACACACACACACACACACACGTTGTCTTTGGAAAATAAGGAAGTGCTCTAACTGGAATGGAGGGGATTTGAAGAGTTGGAAGAGATGCACACAGGAAGTAGAGAGCTTCTGGAAGAACCTTAGTCTCACTGTGGATTAGATGGAAAGCCACTTGAAGGTTTGAGGAGAGGAAGGACACAATGTAATTAATCTAAGACCAACTCAGGTCTTTTATGCACTTAGGAAAAGTGAACCAATAACTTGGGGAAGGAAGAAAGTTACTTTTAGCAGAAGGCCTGCTCTTGGAGTTTCCTGCTCAGCAACTGTTGTTTGTGGGTCCTTGGGGGGGTCTATGTTCTAAACTGTAGCACCGCAACACCCAACCCTGCCCCCACCTTAGCTTTTCTTTGTCTGTGAGCAGGCTTAGCAGTTTTCAAAGGTAAGTTTAGCATGGGAACAGATGTGCAGGCCATTCTTACAGTCTTCTAGAGCTAACACACTTTAAAGCAAGTGAAGGAATTGAGCCTGGTGGGACCCAAAGTCTATCATTTGACCCACAGCAGAGTCAGTATTACGGAACTCACCTTCACTTGTGGATAGATTAGGATGAGAGCTTGTTTTCAGTAAAAGATCTGTTGCCGTGAATGAACTTTTATGGGACAATGTGATACAGAGCGTGGTTCCCTCTCCGTTTCAACCAGCATCTCTTGCCTCTGAGCTCCTCCCAGGTGATTGATTTAGCCCCAATGGTAAGCAAGAAAGAGATGGCTTAAGTGGATCTGACTGATCTCCCAAATGCTTCCCGCATCTCTCCCCCAGTGGATTCTGTGTAAACTGTTAACACTTTGGCATAAAAATATACCCAAGGTCATCATACTCAACTGTGCTCCCAGAACACCCTCACAGTTGACGGTGACCAGGAGGTAGTCTGATTATAGTTCTGCTCATAGAGAATGCTCCCCTCAGGGATGTTCAGGTTACCAGGATACTGTTGGCACTGAAATTTGAGGATATAAGGAGAAGAAGAAAGAGTGATGGTTAATTTTTGCCACCCTACCCCTCCCCATGTAACGCCATGCCATGTCACCACCACAACCACATATGAGCCAGGGCATTTCTTCTCAGTCTGCGTTCCCTGCTCTGGACTCCCAGCGAGCAGGTGACCCTGCCTTCTGCCTGCACTGGGCAGTTGGCTCTTCCTCAGCAGCTGGGGCACCCGCAGTGACACGGTGACTGCCATCCACCAGCTTTGCATGAGCTCCAGTCAGAAGGCGTCATGACGTTGGAATGTATGCTCCATGCGCTGTGTGTGCTGCTGCTTTCCTTAGAAGGTGTGGAAGGAGGCAGAGGCAAGGTAGACCTTAAGAGGAAGACCAGTAGTTTAGCGGCAGAAACCACCAGGCCTAGGCAAGGTCTACCTGATTAGGAGCACATGGAGTAGAACACTGAGCACACATGCGTGTGTGCCTGTGCCTACCATTTGTAAATGCTGAAGGAATGACCCTTTGATAGAAGGAACTTCACCCATGGGTGTGAAGTCATGCCAATGACAACATGTAAAAAAAAAATCACCTCAGACATGTAACTGTTATTTTAAAGCCCCGGAGCAGCGTGGGTGGTCTCATAGCCAGCTGCCTCATTTCTTACTCAGAAACAAAGTTGTTCACATGCTGGAGGCCTGCTGGAGTCCAGCTCAGGGCAAGAAGTCACAACGCAGGCTCCTCAGGCAATCCTTGTGCGCATTGCTTCGGTCGCCTGGCACGTTTTGTGAGCATCATCTAGGCTGAAACCCATCCCAGTGTTGGATATATTTAGTAAACAGGCTGCACATGGGAGTCAGTTCTTCCAGGGCAGACACAGGGACATGAGTTTGGTCACTTCCCCTGGGAAATATCCAGTGAAGGATAAAGAGGTCAAGGTGGGTGCCGGGGAGGGCCTGTGGTTAGGACGAGATGTCCACAGAGGTTAGGAGGCAGCAAGAGCTGTTCAGGGAAAGCATCTTTGAGTTAGGAGCAACAGAAGGAAGTGGGGTGTGTGTGTATCGTCTGGGAAACAGCCAGGAGGAACTCAGATTGTAATGGACTGGCTGCTGACGCCAGAAAAGATGGCTGACTGGAGAAAGAGTTGCACGCAGGTTTAACTTGTGAACCACGATTTTACTGCGGCTACTTATAGGAGCCAAATGCCTCTCCCTAGCTATACATCTAGCTAGCTTGAGGAGCCTTCACACAGAGCCTCCTATGCAGCCTTCACAAGGACATTCTAGTGACGCCAATAGTAAGGATGTGTGTGAATGACCAATGGCTGTGTCATGCCTGGAGGGCAGATTCCATAATGTGGGGAAAGAGGTGAGTCCAGAGAGCATCTCCTTATGAGGGAAGTAAAGGAGGCAGAGAGACAGCAGGGAAGGTGGTTAGTGTTCTGGAGAGAGTTTTCTAGGCAGGGGAGGAGCAAAGCTCTTAGAGGTGACGGCCAATAGTGCTGCTCTTTTCCCATGAGCACCTGGCCTCCTGGAGTCCCTTTTTAGTCTGTCACGCTCCACACTTGTGTCTGTGTGGCAGTCACCTCGTGGGTATGGTGAGCATGGTGTTTTTCTCTCTCTAGTCAAGATGTAAAGACTTCTGGCCTGATCATGTGTCTGCCTGCCATTTTTCCCTCAGTCATGCAGATATGAATTAGATCATTGTGAAGTTCTCCATTGGTCAGAAATGGTGACAGCAGACTATTCCCTTGCAGTCTTGATGTCCTGCTCTCCTCGTATTAGTGTCTTCCCAAGGGGTTCATTACGTATTTTTCTCTATGTTCTCTGCCCATTGGTTGTCTATTTTAATGAAGCCAGTTGTTTAGCTCTTCAGATGGCATATTAGCTGAACCCAGCATTATAGACAGCTGTGTAAAGGGGGTGTCTAACCTTCTTTAGTCTGAGTTTATCTTCAAGTGGGGTCTGTGACAGCATTTCCCACAGATTGTGTGGTCACGAGAGGACTCTAGTGAGAGGCATTTAGAGGGTTTCAAGGCTGATACAAAGAATATTTTCACTTGGAAGACAAGGATAGACACTAAAGGCCAAATGAGAACTCTGGCCCACAATCTAGGGTTGTATCTGAGGCCTGGGCATGGTGAAGGAATAAGTGCAGTTACCTCTGTTCTAATGTTCCTGCTCTCCCCACACGTCATTCAGCATCCAGGTTTGCTTCCCCCGCAGGAACCATGGACTCAGGCCAGAACCATATTTCCATGGGTTCCCACCCATTCCGCCATGACTCAAGTCTCTTGCAATGCCTACAAACTTGACTGTGTCTGCCTAGAACATGGTTGAAGTGGTAGCAGAGAGACGAATGCAGGGTAAGAATTCAAGAGAAAAGAACAAACTTGAAAATGTTTTCTGACTTCTTTAAATAGCTATTGTTCATGAGGATACATCCTCAGTTAGCGATGAGGACACAGGCTCAGTTAATGATGAGTATGCAGGCTCAGTTAATGCCGAGGATGCAGGCTCAGTTAATGACGAGAACACTTTGTGACATGCATCCAGAGGTGACTTAAACAGATGGGTTGGGCAGAGGGAAATGCCAAAATGTGCAGAGTAAATGCATTACTAAATGGAGGTATCTGTTGTCAACAACTCATATTGGTGTCAGCATAGACTAGCGCAGTCTCCTGGGAGTGTTTTTCAAGTTATAGGATTGATTCACCCTAAAAGGAACAAAGGTTTAGTCACTTGCTGTTCTAAACCCTAGAACAGATAGAACTGAGTTTGTTATTGATGAACTTGGTTAGTGGTACACACACCACATTGTGCTCTTGTGGCCCCACAGTGAGCTTCTGCCCACTGTGTACCGGATGCTGTCTGGGTGTTGGGAATAAAGCAGTGAATAAAAAATCTCAGGGAAGATGAACAATGACAGTCAGGCTTGGGATAAATTATCAAATGATTAAATCATCAGATATGCTGGAGATACGATTGGTGTGCAGTAAACAAAACGGAGCATAGTTGGAGGAGTATGGTACAGTCAAGAGAGCAGAACTCTGAGGGCGGAGCCATCACTCAAGATCACCTCAAAGTGGAGGGGTTGGGATCTGTCTTATTTTGCCTGCTGGCACCCCACTTTGCTGAGAGCTGGGCATTTTCACTGCCAGCTGTTGCTAGATGTGTTGCTGTCTTTCTGGTTTTCTTGTTTTTGATTTTCTTGTTTTCTATGTCATTGCTGCAATAAAGCCTGCTGAGAGCTCCAGCCCCCATCTTGGAAGCTGCTAGCCTGTGCTCCTGAGGCTGGAGAGTGAGGTATAACTCAGGCTTCAGTGTCTTCAGGGACCTTCCTGCTGGGTCTTAGAGGGAAGTTGAGCTGTGTTCTTCATGGGGGGGGGCTATCAATCAGAGTCCCATTTGACAATGGAAGACGCTGGCAGTTAGAGTAATGGAAGACAGTTTTGGGGACTACACATTGTCAAGGTGTAATCTATAAGTAATAAAGTTTACTGTAGACTTCAGGGCTTGCTTTCCAATTGACGTCTGTTGATGAGGGCTCGAGGAGAGCCAGCGCTCGTGTGTAGGTTCTGAAGGCCTTTCCCACTTGCTTTGGCTTAATGCTACTTTTCTACCAACCCAGAAGAAAGGTTTGCTTCCCTGGGCTGCCTGGGGGAGAGAATGAAATTTGTTACCCAACAAGGATAGACAGGGAGCTGGCTGGCCTGAGGTGGACAGATCTGGTCCAGCTCTGCACCTGTCCGAGTCATCTGAAACGACTTGGACACGGAAGTGACTGAGGAGATTTGTGCATCGATGGCTTTCTGTAGGGCACCAGCAAACCAGCCCGTTAGAGAAGTTTTAGGTGGCCGAATGCACAAGTTATTTGTGTGGCTTTGTTTTAGTGCTGCACCTGTGGTCCTGGGAAAACACTGCACACAAGTTGGATGTTCAGCAACTTTTCTCTGACAGCAGTATTTGACTTATTTATCTGTCGAGTTTGGGTGTGTAGGTGGGTGTGTGTGCCATGGTAAGAGTGTGGGGGTCAGGGAACAATTTGCGGAAGTTGATTCTTAACTTCCCACTGTGAAGAAGTCAGGTTAGCAGGCTTGGTTGAAAGTACCTTTACCCACTGAGCCATCTTACCAGTCGCCTCCTCCTTCCACTCCTCTTCTTCCTCCTCTTTTTTTGAGGATGCAGGGAGCAGAACTTAAGGTTCTGGGCAAGTGCTCCACCCACTAGCCACTAGCCCTTTTGCTTTTTTAATGTAGCAACTTCTCTGGTGACATTTCTGCTTCTACTTCCCCTTTCATAGTAGCGTAAAATAACTTCAAGTAAAACCTTGTTCATTTCAGAGGATATAGAGCAGATAAACAACAGAACAAAATGTAAGTGATGAAAATAGTACCATTTAAAACCTATCCGCTCACATTGAACTATACTGTGCATATATTTATCATACTACAGGATCTTTTATGCTGTTGTTACTGAGTACATAATGATTAATGGAAATAGGTGTTCCACTTTACTCACATTCTGTTAAAAATGTTGGCAGCTTTCCTCTTTGAGCCACTCTACGCTGATTGCAATGAGGATCTTGGGGGAACTAAGTCACCATGGGCCCCCCTGATCACACATTAGATTAAGTGTTAAGTATGGCTCTGGACAGATGACTCAGCGGTTCCAAACACTGGCTGCTCTTCTAGAGGTCCTGAGTTGGATTCCCAGCAGCCACAAGCACCTCTAAGTCCAGTGCCAGGGACTGGATGCACTTTTCTGGCCTCTGAGGGCACTGGCACACACTGTCATAGTCATAGATGCATGCATTGCTAAACATAAAGATAAATACCTTTTTTCCAGAGCTGATGACCAAACACAGGGCCTTGCACTTGCTAGGCAAGTGCTCTACCACTGAGCTAAGTCCCCAACCCCTATAAAAAAAGTCTTAAAAAAGAAAGAATAATTCTTAGGTATGAAATTGCTGTGTTAGGGACTATATGAAACTACATAGTCTTTGATAGAACTTACAAAGTATTTTCTTGTTAATTCTTTTAAAACATAAAAACTTATAATTTGGGGGGTGGGGTGGGGCAGAGCAGATGGTAATTCTTCTGCCTCAGCCTCCTAGGTGCCGCAATTATAGAGGTAGAGGTAAGCCTTGCACCCAGCTCCAACTGATAAATTTTTGATATTCATTTAATGAACAGTTACGAGTTTGAAGCTGGGAGTGAGATGTACCTGAGTTCGAATCCTGGTGCCGACTTAACCAGTTTTGAGATGCTGATTAATTACTACCTTGATGTAGGGCCCAGGTCTGCCCTGTTCCTGGGGTTACTAGAGGACAGTTTCTGGTAAGTCAGCTGAAACTGTTTGTTTGTGTTTATGCTCCCTCTGCCCCGCCTGGTGATTAGGTGTAGGACTTTGTTTACTCCAGCTTAGGTGTGGCAATTTCCCACCTGCCTAGGGGGAATTCTTTGTGCAGCAGTTAGGTATATAAGGACTTCCCCAAAATTCAATAAATGGCTTTCGGCTGATCTTTCGAATGACCCAGGTCTCTTTGTGTCTTCTTTAAATCTCCAGGCCCTTGCCCGGCTCGCGTATGGTACAGTGGCGTGCAAACTGTACCGAGAGGGTAACACAGAATCGGGTGTTACACCTTGATGCTTCAGTTTGCTAATTCATAGAATCAGCACAACATCTGTCCCTTAAATGCAAGCAAGGACTGAATGACAGCGTCCAGGCAGAACATTAGGCAGCTTAGGAGCTTGCATAGGGAAGAAGCTCTTATTGGTCTGAACCTGGACCTTCATGTGCCTCGGCCTTGTCCCTTGCCCACGCCTCTCCCAGCAGCTACCCTGGCACAAGGAAACTCACATCCACCTTGGTGCACTGTAGCCTGGGATGAGATGCCCATTCTAATTCGGAAAGCTGCCTTCAGCTGTTTATAGGTCCAGACAAACTAATCACGCTGAAATTTCTCCTGCTTCTTTGCAGCTAGATGAAGCAGTCAATTCTGTTCGGTTGCTCTGGAAATACCAGGGCTTGGAAGGAGCCAGCTTCTATATGTGCTGTAGGTGTGCACATATAGACAGTAAGACCAGAATGAGGGGTGCCTGGACGTGATTCTGAGGACCCACTACAAGTGGAAACTCTCCATCTGACCCCTTTTGATCTCACCCTTTGAGGAACTCTGAACTTCAAAGAGACTCTTTCTTCTCCTTTGGTGGAAACAAGCTTTTGTTGATTTGTAAAAAAAAAAAAAAAGTTTTTTTTCCTTCCCCTCAGAAGCCTAAAGAGATTTAGTAGTTGCTTTCTGATCAAACCTCAGGGATGAAATATTAAGGTTATCAATAAGGGCAGCTGGGCTCGCTCGTGAGCTGTGTTGGGGGTTCCTTCAATTGGTCTTCACAATTCATGAAGTGATTAGTTAAGGACACTGAGGTGCCAAGGGTAGCATGCCCAAAGACACTGTCATACTTAGGTGTCTATTGTGTGATGAAACACCATGTCCAAGAGCAGTTTGGACAGGGAAAGGGCTTATTTCAGTTCACAACTCGCAGGTCTCGTGTTCTATCACTGTGGGAAGTCAGGAAGGAACTCAGGTTGGGGACTCGGAGGCAGGAACTGAAGCAGAAGTCATGGAGTGACATGACATAGCTTCATGGCTTGTTTATTCTATTTCCTTATGCAACCCAGGACCACAAACATAGGGGAGGAGCCTCCCACAGTGAGCTGGGGCCTTCATGTATCAGTTGTTATTCCCGGCAGCTCTCCACAGACTTGCATGTGGGCCAGTCTTTTGGGGCTGTTTTCTCAATTAAAGTTTCCTCTTCCCAGATATATTGAGGTCTGTGTCAAATGAACCCAAACCAACAAGTACAGACATGCAGGTCAGTGATAGAGGCAGAACAGGTGTGGAAGCCCTTGCAGAATATGGCTCTGTATCTGGCGACTCTCTGCCACCAACAGTGCCATAGCACTGTGTGTCAGAATGTTTTATACCTGTGTGTGCCAGGGGATCTAGCATCCACTCACCGGTTACACAGCTATGTTGTGGAGAGATAGCGAGAGAAACAGGTGTGCTCCGTGTTCCTGGGGGACGACCTATGAGGCCAAAAAGCCGTAGGAGGACATTTCCTCTTCCCTCTAGACCAGCGGTTCTCATCCTTCCTAACACTGTGCACCTTTAACACAGTTCCTCATGCTGTTGGGACCCCAAGCACAGAATTATTTTTGTTTCTATTTCCTAATGTAATTTTGCTATGGGTATGAATCATAATGTAAATATCTGTGTTTTCCAATGGTCTTAGGTGACCTCTATGGAAGGGTCATCTGTCCCTCCAAAGGAGTCACAACCTATAGGTTGGAAAACTGCTGCTCCATAGCATCGCATCCCACATTCTGTGCAGAAATGAGTTCTGAATAGTTAAGCCAATAATTCTCATGCAGAGTGTGCACCGCAGACAGATGTGTGCCCCCTTCAGCTCTTACATTGTCTTTGGATTCTTCCTACACCACACTTCCAGTACGCTAGCTCTACAACTTAGCAGTCTGTCTTGCTCCTCCAGTCTGGTGTGAGGAAAGAACTGTCTCATACATGTGTTTATGTCCCCATCCATGAGTTGAGACCTAAGCCCTCTTGTTAGGTATTTTATAAAACTCCCATATCTGCTTTAGACCCTGACACCACATGCATGCCCACAGCCTCCCGTACCCAGTTGGGAGTCATTGCTATGCAAAGAGGGTTATGTATGTTTCTTTCTAATACAAACCAAGCTTAGCTTTCTGTCATGTGTATTAAGGTTCTTAATTTTGAAATCTGAAGAAATCGTAATGCTAAATCCTCTTCTTTAATCTCTGTGAACCCATCCACTTTGCCAAGATCTGCTTCTCTCTGATCTAGCAAAGGAGAAAGCAGGGGATTGATTACAGTGAAACCCAGGGTTCTCCAAATCCTGGAATTTTAGAGGCTGTAGGATTCTAAAATAGCTGGAAGATTTTCAGGAGAGAAAAAGCCCTGCCAACTTGAGTCATCTCTGAGAATACTGTTCTCTTATTCTGTTATAGACTGCAGTTATGACTGCTCAGAGGAAATGTTATATCAGGTTGTTAGTGATGGGGGTGGAGAAGGAGGTGGTGGTGATGTTGGTGGGGGTGGAGGAGGAGGTGGTGGTGATGTTGGTGGTGGTGGAGGAGGAAGTGGTGGTGATAGGGGTGATGGTGATGGTGGTGGAGGAGGAGGTGGTGGTGGTGGAGGAGGAGGTGGTGGTGATGGTGGTAGAGGAAGTGGTGGTGGTAGAGGAAGAGGTGGTGGTGGAGGAAGAAGTGGTGGTGATGGTGGTGATGGAGGTGGTGGTGGAGGAGGAGGTGGTGGTGATGGTGGTAGAGGAAGTGGTGGTGGTAGAGGAAGAGATGGTGGTGGAGGAAGAAGTGGTGGTGATGGTGGTGATGGAGGTGGTGGTGGAGGAGGAGGTGGTGGTGATGGTGGTAGAGGAAGTGGTGGTGGTAGAGGAAGAGGTGGTGGAGGTGGTGGTAGTGGAGGTGGTGGTGGTGGAGGTGGTGGAGGTGGTGGTAGTGATGGAGGAGGAGGTCGTAATAGTGACAGGGATGATGGAGGTGGTGGTCAAGGAGGCAGTGATGGTGGTGATGGAGGTGGTGGTGGAGGAGGCAGTGATGGTGGTGATAGAGTGGTGGTAGCTATGACTTAGTATGTACTAATAGTGGAAGGAGCTTTTCATAGTTATTTAATCTTAATAATGACCTCTGCCTGTGGTGTCTCACCACTGTATTAGATATAGACCAATTCCAGAGGCACACGTTTTCATACTCTTCTGAAACAGACGGAGAGGCTGGAAGTTAACCTGTACCACCTGAGTCTGGCAGACATGTTGGTTTGACACTGTGCCTTACTGCAGCCTTTGAAACATGTCTTCAAAGCAGAGCATGCTCCCAGCACTGCTGATGACAGAGTTTCTGGTGTGACCTTGGTTTTGCTGTCACAACCTTGTTTGGAACATGATCGTATGTGACCACGTAGAGCCTTATCCACTAGCATGCAGTTCTGTTGTTGTTTGCTTGTTTGATTAGGGCTGACAGCTTTTACCCTGGTCGAAGCTGTTGCTATCAGCAGGGCAGTCATGCTCAGGTGGATATTGCATCAATGCTGATGCAAGATCTAAGACTCCAGGCTCTGGGTTATGCCCATCATAAGGTCATTTATTACCCTGGGAAACTCAGCTGTGGGCCAGGATGGGTCCCCAACAGTGCTTAGATCAGCATTTGGCATTGGGTTTGGTTTTGTTAAACTCTTATATGAAATGGACAGGTAGACCATTTTTACTCAGATAAGGTGGATTATTTGATGGGGGATATGAAAGGGCTTTTTAACTATAAAGTGCTATGTGTGCTCATAGAAGTATTTCTGTTTATGCCGGGGTTCAGCATGCCCTTGGTATTAGGATGAGAACAGATTTTGCTCCTCCACAAGGAAGCACTGCCCCAAATCTAAAGATACAGTGTGATGTGAGATTCTCTTCTGTATGCTATGAATATGTTTTGTTACCATTGGTTATTAAGAAGCTGTCTCAGCCAATGGCTTAGTAAATCCAGGTAGGAAATCCAAACAGAGATATAGAGAGAAAGTAGGTGGAGTCAGAGAGACATCATGTAGCTGCCAAAGGAGAAATATGCCAGCTGCCAGCCAGAACCTTAACTGGTAGGCCACACCCTCATGACAACACACAGATTAATAGAAGTGGGTTAATTTAAGAGTAAGAGCTAGCTAGGAATATGCCTAAGCCATTGGCCAAACAGTGTTGTAATTAATACAGTTTCTGTGTGATTATTCAGGTCTGAGCAGTCGGGAAATGAACAAGCAGTCTCCATCTACACAGACTGCACCACTGACTTCATTGTATGGCCACGTGTAAGGGACCATGGCCCTTCCTAAGTCTTTTCAGGGCAGAACATCAGGACGGATGCTATTACTGAGAGCATGCCATGAGTAGATGCTCACTATGGCTGTCTATCCATAGACATAGTCTATCCACCCATCTCACAGGTGGTGCTATAACTCCTCCTTTCTTTTCTACAGGAGGGAGCATACCATACATACATGTACACAGGAAGGACCTCCTTGAAGAGGTGCCTTGAATATAGCTGAGTTTAAAAAAATAAGCCAAATATGTCTGCCACAGTAGCACACACATATCTATGACCCCAGCACTCAGGAGACTAAAGCAGAAGATCATGAGTTGGGAGCTAGCCTGGGCTATAAGGCAAAGCTAGCCTTGGATACAGAGGTAAAGGCAAGTAAAAAAGAAAAAGAAATGCAGTAGCTGATCCACATAATTTTAGAAATAAATAATACTATATAGTTGCTACATACTATGCAACACACCACATATTTACTGTGGTGAGAATCATGGCTCCAGGTAGGTTGATCCTTCAGGCACCAGCATCTGTCATGTGCTGTGAGACTCTGTGGAGGCATCTATGTAGGCCTGGTATTGTGTCAAGTTCTCAGGGAAGCATTGGATCATCTTCTGGCCCCCAAAAGTACCCTCCTCTTTCTAAGAATGTGTGATCATGTGTTCAAATGAATGTAGATTCCTAGGTCCACTAATGCTTGTTGGAGAAAGAGAGACAAAGTAATTGAAATAGTCTAATTGCTCAGCACACTGACAGGTAGCTAGGCAAAAATAAAAAGCAAAACAACCCCCCCCCAAACTCAAATAATTGCATAGCTTCTAGGTAGAGTGTTATACAACTTATATAGCATTTTGTGGTGTGTGAATTGTGATGCATTTTCGGAAGCTAGATGGGTAAGGACAATTAAGGACCCAGTTAAGAATACTGCAGGGATTGTAGCAAGCAGAAAGGCATGTCCCACCTTAAAGCATGGCTACTCAAAGTTTAAAACAGAAGCATGTTGTGCACTTAGGATTTTCAGAGAATGTTTGCGGATACCACCCTGTTTAATGTTCATGCCATCCTTAGGAGCCCACACAAGACTTAGCAAGAGCAGATCAAAAGAGAGGGAGTGTGTGGCCTTGACCCTGCAGTGCCAGCTCTCAAGAGCTACAAGGTGTCTCCCCTGACTCCCAGGACTAAGCCCCCTGGGAAGAAGGCATCTTGCTTCCCTAAAATGCCCGCCCTCCCCTAGAGCTGCTCCAATCATTCCCCAAGCAAGACTCTGGAGAGATGGGCCTCAGGGCCTGTTTGTTTCTACATCTGCCTAGTTTTCTAAATGGACCCAAGGGGCAAGGACTGGGAAGCACCAACAAGGCTGAAGCTGAAGCCAGAGTGCACTGTCAGCTGTGTCAACAGACAGGTCCCTTTGGACCTAGTGGTTGGTGCAAGGTGCTGAAATCAGCATTGGAGTCATGCTTAATTGACTGACGTGATAGCTCTTCTTTTCGGAAGAAAGGAATTTGACCCCTTAGTCAAATTCTATGGAAGGAAAAAGGAAAGGTAGAGAGAGGTGCAGAGATCCTGAGGGTGACACTGGAACCCAAAATGAAGAAAGCCCAGATTGGAGTAGGCTTTGCCTGAAGGAGAGAGGCTGTGTCAGTCACAATTAATGTGAACAGCATCAGATGTGACCTCTGGTTACAGCAAATATGACAACATGAATTACCTTCAATTATGGTGAACGATATTCATTGCTGTATTTGTTGCTGCACACCTTAGTGGGAATCAGTTCTTCTGATCGCCTTGACTGTGTGAGAAAATGGCAGTAGGGAAGACATGGGAGAGAGACACTGAGGACCTGGTCCTAGGGCACAAAAGCAGGGCTGTGGATATGGACATGGTGTCAACAGAGGCTATGCTTTGTTTGGGACCTGATTCACACAATCCTATGGGGAAGGGATTTGAACTAAGTTACTTTATTGAGGTAATATTTACATACAGTGCCTTGTGTGTGTGCCTTGAAGTGTGCATATTTGAGCATCAATAAATGTGCTTGCTTCTACAATGCCCCTGCCAAGTTAAGATACATGATGTTTCATTACTGCTGGTTTTCCTTGTCTTCTAGCCAGTCCCCACCTGTCTTAGTCATTGTTATCTTGCTGTGAGGGGACACCACAACCAAGGCAACTTTTTCAGAGGGCTAGTTATCATCATGGGGAGTGTGGTGGCAGGCGGGTGGACAGGCGTGGTGCTGAGCAATAGCTGAGACTCACTCTAATCCATGAGCATAGAATGAGACTTGGCTCAGTGCAGGTTTTTGAAACCTCAAAGCCATTCTCATTCAAACTATCACACTGCTCAAATTCCTGACCCAGCAAACACGGGTGTGCCTTTTGCTATTGTAGGTTGGACTTGTCCTTCCCAGAGTTTCATACAAATGCAAGGATCCAGGATGTGTTCTTGTGTCTGTATCAGGAGTTTATCATGTGGCTGTGTGCTATGGCACTGTATGAGTATTCCATAGCTTTTATATTTTATGTGTTGGTGTATGCATAGGCATGTGAGAATGTGGGCACATGTGATAATAAAGAACTTTAGGTATCGGTCCTTGTCTTCTGTTGTTCTGCTGTTCATAGCAATGTAGGCCAGGCTAGCTGGTGTGTAAGGTGCTGGAAAGTGCCTGTCCCTGTGTCCTCTTCTGCATCTTGCAGCAGGAGTCCTGGGATTACAGATATGCATCCTATCACATCTAGCTCTACATTGAGCTTTGTCCATACTCTGTAGAGCACAAAATTGTATCCTCCAAACTACTGCTTTAAGAATCATTGTGTTGGTTATGAAAACTAAATAGACAGGATTTGGCTATTACGAGTAAAACTGCCATGAATATTTTATATAAAACTGTCTGTGAGTATGCTCTTAGGGGAAATAGTAAGGATTAGAATTACTGGATCATATGTTATAGAAGGAAGATGACCCCTTGGCACAACATCTGTGAGTATGTAATGATGCAAGATGCAAGGGACTTGCAGGGAATTTAACTTGCTGATCAACTGGCTGATTAGGAAGGTTTCATAGGTATGCCCAGAGTTATCAATCAAATATCCTTAAATTGAGGAAGGGGAGGAAGTAGGCACCAACTAGGTACCGAAAAGAGAAGAATTAGACCCTGTGTTGCTGTCTTTGTGATGGAGAATGGAATTAGTAATATCAGCCAATGCTGATCCCAAATGATAGCTTGTAGTAAGGGTAACCTCAGTCTTATTAGTGTATGTAATTAACTCCACCAGTAACAATAAGCCTGTAGGTGGATCCCCTCAGAGCCTCTGGGCATGTATGTAGCCAGACTCACCACTGTATATGTCTACATGTTATCCATTTTTAGGTAATTCATAAGGTGTATGTGAGGGAAGAGTTGAAGTTTACATGTTTGTAGAAAGATTTTATTTTTTTTTTTGAGACAGGGTTTTACTATCTAGCTTCTCCATTTAGGCACCTACATAGTTAGTCGTCCCCCCATGTTTTCTGAAATGACTGTATAGTTTGTCTGTTTTTTAGTATTCTACCATAGTGAGTAACATTTGCTTTCAAGTGTTGAAGGAATCCTGTCTCCCTAGGATATATCTCACTAGTTTGTGATGGCTTACTCTGTTATATGTTGTTTAATTTGTTAATATTTTGTTAGGGATTTTTAAGTGCATGTGAACATATGGTGTGTTGGCTTGTAGTTTTTTTTCTTTAAATGTCTTTGGTTTTCTGGCTTCATTAAATGAATTGGGAAATCTGCCTTTCTTTCTCTGGTTTCTGAACAGCTTTGTGTAGGATTGGCATTCTTGCATCCTGAAATGTTTGACAAAATTTACTAGTCAAACAGTCTGAGTCTGGAGTTAATTTTTAAATTAGGAATTCAGTTTGTTAAATAGATATAGGACTGTTCAGGCTTTCTACTTCTTTCTAGCTGAACTTTGAAAGTTTTTATTGTTGGAGGACTTCTCTCTCTCTCCTTTCCTTTTTTTTCATTCCTTCTTTCTTTTATTTTTCCTTTCCTCCTTTTTTCTTTCATTTTGTCTAGGTCATTAACTATATTGGTATAAGCTCACTCGCAGTATTGTCTTATTGCAGACTCTGTAGGTTCTGTAGTAATGTTCTTTTTTCACTTTGGGCCTGGTAATTTGTTTCCCTATCTTTTTCTGATGATCAACTAGATATAGAATTGGAAGCTTACTTATTTTAAGGGAAAGATGTTGTAGGAGTCCACTTGTGTGTTCCCAGCTGCCCAGGCTTCCAAAAATAACCACACAGAAACCATATTATTTGCAATAATGTTTGGCCAGTAGCTTAAGCATATTTCTGGCTAACTTTTATATCTATCCTAAACTAACCCATCTCCATTAATCTGTGTATTGCCACATGGCTGTGGCTTACCAGCAAAGTTTCAGCATGTCTGTCTCTGGCAGTGGCTCCATGGCTTCTCACTGACTCTACCTTCTTTCTCCCAGCATTCAGTTTAGTTTTTTCTGCCTAGCTAAGTTCTACCTTGCTATAGGCCAAAGCAGTTTGTTTATTTTATTAACCAATAAAATTAACACATAGACAGAAGGGCTTTCCACACCACTTCTTCTTTTCCATTTAAATTAAAAGGAAGGTTTTAGCTTTAATGTAGTAAAATTACATATAACAAGACAGGTATCAAGCAAGAATTATAGTTATAATATTTATATCTACTTTATTTTTATCATAATTAAGGAAAACTATATTATTACTATCTATTCTTTAACTCCATAAAGATTTCAGAAGGATATAATATTACCTAAGTAAACAGGAAGTGCATTGTAAGCAACTTCTGAAGCTCTAGAATTGACAGAGACATCTTGCTACCTGGACAATCACCCAAAGTTCTTCTCTAATCTTGTGGCATTCATCTTCAGCCTACAGGCCCATAATATCCAGCAGACTTTTCCATGAAGCAGGAAATTTCAAAAACAGTTCTGCCTATATTGGCAGTTGGTTAGTCACTTTCTTCAAAAGTGGTTAGTCACGTGTCCTGCAAAACGTCTGTCAGACTCTTTCATAAAACAGGAACCCTGAAGGACTGTCTCACCTTTAGGCAAGTTCAGCAGTCATTTCTCTGTGGATCCTGCATGTCCAGTTCATCAAGCAGTCCAGGCAAGAGAAATTCCTTGCACAAATAGCTAATAAACTCCATAAGGAGCCTCTTCAATGCCCATCCTCCTCTCAAAGCAATTGGTGTTGCCAGAAGTAGATATATCTCATTGTCATGAAAAGTCTTAAGCTATTAAAACATTTTAAATGACATATTCTGAAGGTCTCTGAAAGATTTGAAGAATACCCATCTAACTGAAATATGTCTCTATATATCTAGAAAACCTAACTAAAATGACTACAAGTTTGACTATAATAGTTGACTATCTATTAACCTATATTTCTTAATTATACACTACATTTTTAAATGAACTGTACAAATGCAATACCTTAATCAAGAGCAGAAATATTCATACAGCAAAACTGACCTTAAATTTGCATCAATAGACCAAGATTCATACCAATGCAAAGTATCCAAACTGCTTTCTCTTTTTGTTGGGCAAAGTAATTTTTGGGGAGTGTTCACAGCGACCTTTCTGGGGGGTCTTGGTCCATCAAACTACATTAGTCTGGAAGAAATCCACAGGTTCACATCCTCTGTGGAAACAAAAGAAGAACCTTTTTTCCAAAGTAACAAATCCTTAAGTCAACTGACTTTACCTTCTTCTCCCAGCATTCAGTTTAGTTTTTTCTGCCTAGCTAAGTTCTACCTTGCTATAGGCCAAAGCAGTTTGTTTTTTATTAACCAATAAAATTAACACATACACAGAAGGACCTTCCACACCAGAAAGAATGTCTTGGTTTTTCTGTGTCTGCCCATTTTAAATTTCATCCATTTTTAATAGTGTCCTTATTTCTTCTGTTGATTTGGGATTTAATCCTTTGTCTCACAGAACTCTGCATTCTGGCTCACTTCTTAATGCTGCTGTCCCACAGACCATTTTTATTCAGTTTCTTGTTTTGTTTTTTTTTTTCTCTCGTTGACTATGAAGCTTTTAAATGCCTACATATTTGGGGTTTCCCAGATATGTTTCCTGTCGTTGATGTTTAAACAAATTCTGTTATGGTCAGAGAATGTTCTTTATGTTCTTTCAAATGTCTTAAATGTATTGGTACTTGTTTTACATTCCAGAATATCATATGTCTTGATCAATGCTACATATTAACTTGAAAGTAGTGTTATTGGGTAGACTGTTCATAAATATCAGTTCCTGTAAATTTGGTAATGCAAGTGTTCTGATTTTCTGAAAATGTGCTGATTTTTTTACACCTGCTTTATTGACTACTGGGAGAGGAATGCAGAAGTTACCAGCTATAGCTATGCATTTATCTTTTCATTCTGTTAGTTTTATTTCTTGTATTTTAAAGTTTTGCTGATGTGTCAGCACGTATTTAGAGTTGCATGTCAGTCCATTTTCCACCTATAACAAAATACCCAAAGCTTGGTTAGCTTATAAAAATGATTTATTTAAATGAGTAGTTTTGGAAGCTACAAGTCCAAAGACAATGGTGTTGTCTCTGGTATGGACTCCTTGGCAGTGGTATCACAATGCAGAAATAGCATGGAAGCCAAAAGGTGGATGGAGTTCCACAAGAGCTATATTATTTTCTTCCTAGGACTACCCCCAATAAATTATGGTCACCTGCCTCTGGGTTCTGCCTCTCACAAGACCTACCACATTTTCTTTTTTCTTCTGTGTCATGCTGACCATTATGCCCTTTTAGGGTAATTCCTTCTCTCCTCCTCTTCATCTTCATTGTATTCTCCTGTATTATACCACCAACCTCACCATCTCTCCCTCCTCTTCAGTCACCTGTATGAATATCCAACCTCCTATAGCATTACAAACTCACCCTAGTCTCCTATTTGCTTTGTCATCATGTCTCTGCCCTTCTGCCCAGACTCATAAGTTCTTCCTACCACATTTTAAGATTGTCACATTGGGAACTGAACTTTCAATATACAAACCCATGGAACGCACACTCAAACTATAGATGTCAGATCTTCTTGACAAATTGCTAACTTTATTGTTATGAAATATCTGTCTTTGTCTTAGATGATCTTATTCTAAAATTTGTACTTGTTTTATGATATCACCTACCCAGGAGACCCCAGATGTAATTTGGGCCTTACTATTTACTTCAGCATTTTATCTGGATAAGATTAGCAACTTTTTTTTTTCTGAAAAGGACTAGGTCATGTGACCTTTAACAGCAGCTCAGCTCCCCCATCATACCATAGAAGGATCCAGAGATAATTCCTGTAAAGTTTATTTACTGCTGGAGAGGTGATTCAGTGAGTAAAGCACTTGCCATGCAAGTCCGAAGACCTTAGTTGAAATCTTCAGAATTCACATGGAAGCTGGAAGCATGGTGTGAACATCTAATCCAAGACTCCTACTGTACGGTGGGAGGCAGAGACAGGAGAATCCTCTGAAAGATTGTATCCCAGATAGTCTGGCATACACAGTAGAGAAAAAGAGACCACGTTTAAACAAGGTGGAAGTAGAAGACCGACACCCGAGATTGCCTTCTGACCTCTGTGTATGCACTGCGACGTAGGTATACATGTTCACACACAGTCATTAAAATAAAGAGGAAAACATAAAACTCTTTATTTGCAGAAATAGGCTCTGATCTGGCTTAGGACGATGAGTCATCGTTGCCTGGAGTCTGCTATACTTATGTTAGCTTCATAAAATCATTAAAAAAGTTTTAGATACCTTCATTTAGAAATTTTGTTTCCTTAAACATCTTATATTTCCTTTTTACTTTATGGTTTTCTTTAAATTATGAATAAAATTTTATCAGCTGGTTTTAGATCTTTATTTATCTCATCATTCCAGATCTGTTTTTAGTAAACAAAACAACAACAAAAACTGAAAGAAAAAAAAAACCCTGCTATTCCCCCACCTCTCTTTTATTGTAATTCTAGTAATTTTTGTGAGTATGTTGGGCATTGTGAATTTCATAGTTGAACCTCTGAGTCTCCCTTTAAAGAATGTGGGTAGCATTGTGTTGGCAGTTAATATTCATACTTGACAGTTATAGTGACAGCCCTTCCTGCTTTTTATCTTTGTTAAGGGTCTCTAGGGCCTAGAAGATAACAACTTCTGGCCTTAGGTTGTTGGAAGGAGTCCTTCCCTCTTTGAGGCTTTGACTTGGGTGTAAGGTTACTTTTTGCATAACTTTATGGAATTCTAGCCTCACACCCTTGGCTTAGTTCTCAACAAGGACTAAAGGAATGCTTGTGTTCTTTGTCATATAATGTCTACTGACCTCAGACTCGCTGGATTCCAGTCCACTTCCTCAATTCAGTGAGACCTTGGCATTCTGCGTGGAGTGTCTCGTCTCTGCTCCATGTTCCAGCATGTACCTCAGACAGAAAAGCTGCAGTTAGGGGATATTCCTTGGTGTGAGAGATTTGCCTTCTCTTGGAGATTAGTTCCCTGGTGTACTGTTAAGTAGATTTATGCCCTAGTGTTAAGTATTTGAAAGTAATCTCCCACCACGCCCTTTTCCAATATTTTAGCAGTTTAAGGTAGTAGGGCAAACTTGGTCCTTTTTATTCATCATGGTCAGATGTCAAAATCAGATACCCCCTTTTGTGGAAGGGATTTATCAGGCTAAGGAATACAATTCTGTAGGATTAGAAGACATCTCAAGTTTGACTTTTGTTAAGACCATGGTTAATAGCTTATAGAACTAAGAAGACACCTTGCTTCTGCAGACAGAAGGTTACTGGATTCCTTTGATGCATCTAATCCCAAATAGATGAACTTAAGCTTGTGATTGAACTGAATGTAAACTACTTACAAGTTCCAGGGAAGAGCCATCAGGACTTTTCTATGCTTTGCATCAAATTCTTAACAGTGGAGTTTCATTTCTCCTTTGACCTAGAAGAAATTGGCCTTGTTCACAAATCTCCAAACTTTATTATCTTTTTCTTTCTCCTTCATCCCACACTCCTCATCTCCTAGCAAAGATAGTGGAAAAAGCCCAGGACCTGAATAAGAAGCTGGATATCTTAATTCTGAGTCCACATTTGAATCTTGGTCATTTACTGTAAGAGGTGCATGTCCTCATTATCTCATTCCTATCCCCTACTTGTCGTTAGTACACAGATTCAAATAAGGCTGCATGAGAGAGGCCTTTGCAAATGTCAGTAGGGTAGTTTTGAGGACATTGTGAATTTCTTCAAGAATTGATAACCCAACAGTTGAAGCAACTTCTGATTGACAAAAACTCCTGCAAAAACCTCCCAGCATTTGTGTGGACCAGGAGCAGTCATTTTTATTTTTTATTTTTTTGGATAGTTTTCCTTACACTGTAGTGTTAAAAGGTTTCCAGTACTTTTTGCTTGAGCTAGGCTACTGAATCTCAGTCTTGGCCACATAATAATTTGAACAGCCAAAATTTCCCAAAATTATTAACCACAATGGGATTTGCATAATGAATGAGTGGCTAGTAAGAAGCAGATCAACCTTTAGAGAAGACAAGACAGAGGGTAGAGGGCAGACATTACCCCCAGGAAAGAACTAGAATGCTGCAGAAGTGTATCCACCAGGGCCAAAGGTGGGAGCTTGTTGCACAGGTCTTGGCTGTGGTCCATTGACTGACAAAGAAGTTGCTGAGGTATCCTGCAGATGATGGAATTGCCACTCTGGCTCTGTGCTGGTGAACTTGCTCAAACTTTACCCCTTTGAAATCTACCTGCAACTCACCCCATAGAGCACCAGGGAAATCTGCCCGTGAGAGCTGTCCCTCTGAAGACACTGTGCAGAACATGCACAGGTAAGAGGGCAAAGATGCTGGGGAGAGTGCTGGGTGTTGCCTGGTGCCGGAGAAGCCACATGTGTTCAGGAGCTTGCTGGACAAGCAGGCTGGGATCAAGAAATGATACCTTCTCGTCTGGCAGTTTCTTTCCAGCATCCTCTGTTGGTAAAGCTTAACATTGTGCCAGTTGGCACAGGAAGTATCTAAAAGGTCCAGATACATCTTTATAGAAGCGGCCAGGTGGGTGATGTGGAGTCGAGAGGCAGGTGATCAATAGCTGGCACTTGTCCCCTCTCTTGGTTACTCAGCTTCCATCTGTATTCCCTTTGTACACATTTGAACTAAACAGCTCCATAGTGTGACCCGCCAAGGCAGAGCTGACTTTATTACCAACAAAGACATTCGCGCCATTCTTGCAAATGAGGATGTACACAGTTCCAAGAGCTACTGGATTTCTCTTAGTCATAGCGCTATTGAGTATCTGTTACCTAAACACTAAGTTATACTTCAATAAGTTAACTGAGTTGATTTTCCAACAACTTGTATATAAGATCAAAATGAAGAGAGGAGAAAAAGATATTAACATAGACAAAACTGCCTATATAAAAATAAATAAGCGAGTTGCTATAATTCTCATTTCTACAGTTGGTTACAATACGATAGTAGACATCTCTAGCTTTCCTTTCCATTACATTTTGTATTTGCCCTGGTCTTGACCACACCATCATTCTCCCTCTGTCCCTCCTTCTCCCCTACGCTCACTCCTTCCTTTCTTTCCTTGGTCTGAGTATGTTATTCTGACCACCCTTCATCTCCTGGGCTTACAAAATTCCCCTGCCTCAGTCTCTGAGTAGCTGAGAGTGTGGGGACTGCCACAGCATCCTCCCTCATTTGGGGTGCAGTGGTTTCACATTAACTTATACTGTATGGCATGGAAATATGAAGGGGTCCTAGAAAATCAGCTGCTTACCAGAAATTCCATGCTCATTCCCGTTTTATGGAAGCAGTTTCCCCGTGCTGAGAATCAGCTCTGGAGCCAGGAGATTACTCCTTCCACCTGTTATGTTGGTTCAGTGGCATCAAGGGACCAAGATGTGTGAGTGAGAACTTCATGTACAATCTGCATGGAAGCAGGGCTGTATGTCCTTGTGGGATCATCTCTCCCATCCCTCAGTATTCTTTATGGAGGGGATAACCAGAAGCCCCGTGGCTAACTTGGTAACTCCTGTAGGTGGAGTTTTTCTTCGGGACCATGATCAGTTCTGTTCTATTAGTTGCTTCCCAAATAACCACTCAGAGACTTATTATTATAAATGCTAGGCTGATAGCTCAGGCTTATTAATAACTAGCTCTTACAACTTAAATTAACCCATTTCTATCAATCTATGAGCTACCCTGAGACTTGTGGGCTTTTACCTCTCCTGCATGTCCTGCTTCCTTTCCATCTGACTCTGTCCTTCTTCTTCCCAGTACTCTCTCTGCCCTGAAAATCCTGCCTAGCTATCAACCAACCAGTTTTTTTTTTAAATGAGAGCAGCACACTGTACAAAGATTGTTTCAAAGCAAACTCAAGTTTTCTGAGTCACAGTGATCTTTTCAAGATACCAGTTTTCGTAATCTAGTCTGACTTGATAGATTGAAGACCTCTCACAGTGTCATGCCACCCAGCAGAGATAACTCCAGCCTCAGTTGTACTTTTAGAGAACAGGCTGAGACGGAGACATGAGAGGCTGCCAAGTGCCAAGGCTGCCCGGGTGCTGCCCATACTGTTGCTAGCATGGGGCTTTCCTCAGATGCACCTAGTGTGGCTGGGCATTGCAGGACCACTTCAGTTGTGGAGACAACCTAGAGATTCCTGATGGTGCCGAATGCTGTTCAGGAGCTGCGTGTCTGCCATTTTTACTGGGGTTCAGAGATAGTTGGATAACTCACTGGCCCTCTGCTGCTCGGAAGCCACTATCATCTGGTTGGCCACAATGTGACATTTACAATCCTTGTGGTGCTCTAGTCCCTACCTGCTTTCCTCAGTTTACCCCTCACTGCCACAGGCTTCCAACACTCACAGAAGCCTCCCCTTAGGCCCTCTGAAACCACCCCCTTCTGGCTCTTCCCAGAGGCTACTCTCTCCTGCTTGGTATACAATGCTAGCTAGATCCTGGGCTTCTCCACAGGCCTGCACATAGTCTCTGTAAGGAGCATCACCTTGCTGGGAGCTAATCCTTGTCTATATAACTCCAGCACCAGAACTGTTCCTGTTTCCAGTATGAGTACAGAAGCCTCTCCTATTCCCTACACAGAAGGAAGCTAAGTTGGTTTTCTCATCTCTTCATGTCTTATCCCTGGCCCTCATAAGGCTACCAGTCAGAATTAGAAATGTCTTCTGGAACATTCTCCATTCTCTGTCCTTTATTTTTCTATAAAGGTCACTGTTTAGAGGTTTTTCTTTAAATAAGCATGCAAATGTCTGAGAAATATTGGAGACATACCGGGGACTGTCAGGGACTGGAAGTCACAGCCAGCCAGCCCTCTTACAGAGATGTGTGTTTGCCATGATCTGCAGTGGTGCTCAGGGTAGGCTGAGCTGGGAGAGGCATTGTGACAACCACGGTCATCACTTCACAGATGACTAGGCCCATATACCCAGTCTCTGAGGAGGGGGTCCGTTCCCAGCTCCAGCCAGGATCCCCCTGACTCATATCTCTACCCCTGGCACTTGGGCCCTGCTTAGGGGCAGCTGAAGAGTTGGCGCTTGTCTGACCCAGGTGTCAGAATACACAGCTGCTTCCTGTGATCCATCTTTATAGTAAGGATGTGGGGAAGGCACAGAAGACACGGACCCTTCCTTCTAGGAGTTTGTAATTCACTGGAGGGAGAAGGCGCGTGTGTCTTTGTTTAGTCGTTACAGTTTGTCTGATGTTTAAGTCATGCTGTGCTAAGGTTTGGTAATGTGATAGTCGACTAGCCACAGCAGATGTTTCTGATGTTTCTATCCATGGCATGGCAGTGATGATGGAGCGAGAAGAACAATCGAGATAGTTGCCCATTGTTGTAGGTGAGATAAAGGACGGCTTTGAAAAGTCGAGTTGAGAAGCAAGTTCATGCTGAAGGACCTCCATCTCAAAGGAGTCCAGATCCTGAGAGGGGCGTGGGGCCACGACAGATACCAAATCCATGGCCTCTCTGTGGCAGTGTATGCAGAGTGGTCTGGAACAAAGAGAGACCTTTTTGGTGAGGGTGCTGAGCTCTTTGTTTTACTGACCTGCAATTCTAGTTTCTCTTTTAAAGAAACATTGAGTGGTTCTTTGAAAGGCACTAGGAACTTTCCACATTAGGTGAGGTCTTCAGGCAAAGCAGGAGAGACTAGAAGAGGAGGAAATGCTTCCATCCCCAAGGGCAACTGTAAGTCCAGGAAAAGCTACAATAAATTTCTGGAAATCCATATAAATGTCCCCTGGTGCAGCTGCTGTAGCTCCTGAGGTCCCAGCAGGAGACCATCCCCGGCTTTTTCCACACACACACTGAAAACCCAGAAATAAGCTAGTGAGAGCTCATGAAGAGACTCGGAGGGGTTTCCTGATGCTGAGCTTGAGGCTAGGCACAGGGTGACAGGGCTGCATTCAGGAGCTGCCTTGCCAGTGTCTCGATGAGGAGCCATGCAGACCAGAATGTTGTGAGGAAGACACGGGCATCAGACATGAACTTAGACTTATGAGGCAAGATGCAGGGAGCCAGAATCCTGGAGACTGATACAGTCAGGTCAGCAAAGATACAGGGAGCCAGAACCCTGGAAACTGATAGAGTGAGGTCAGCAAAGATGCAGGGAGCCAGAACCCTGGAGACCAATACAGTCAGGTCAGCAAAGAAAGACTAGCACTCTCCAAAGATGCAGTTGAAAAAGAGAATGAATAAGTGAGTCACCATCTGGGAGGAAATATCTGTAAGACACTTAGCTTTCTGCGTTTGTGTTCAGGACATATAAAACAGCCACACAAACCAATCATGAAAGGCAAATTTTCCACTTTACGAATGGGTAAAAGAGTTAACAAATATTTTTAATACAAGCAACAAAGGGCCAAGAAGATCATGAAGAGATACTTCCCACTGTTGTCGTCAGGGAAATGCTAATTAAAATCATAGTGATAGATTATTACATCTCCATACAGAGTGACTGAAATGAAAAATAAAAAAAAAACAACAAGGCAATCCAGATTTATTCAAGGATTTGAAGGCTCTGACCTACGCATGGAGCATTGGTGGCGCTCCACAGAGGAGTGAATTCCGCAGTGGAGGAATTTCGGGCAGCTCCTTTAGACTTAGCGCCAGTTCTTATTTTGTCTCTGTTGTGCTAAGATAGTCTGAGAAATGCACCTTTGAGAAGGAAGAGCTTATGGACGTGCAGTCCCAGGCCACAGTCCGTCATGCTGGAGAGTTGAGGAAGGACACGAAACCATATCTGCAGTCAAGAACAGAGACTAATTACATAGATCCATGCTTGCTTTCTCTCGGGTAGCTCTTACATTGCTCACGACCCCCATCGTAGGGAATAGTGTTGCCTACAAGCAGCTTGGGTCTTCCCAAGTCAGTTAATAATCAAAGCAATCCCCTACAGACATTCCCACATTCTAGCTCAGGGCAGCCTGAGCTAAATCCTTATTACCGTTCTTTTTCCCACTGAGCCTAGGTTGTGTCGAGTTGACAGTTAAAACTAACAAGCACACTGCCCAGCAATTTCATTCCTCAGTGTTGATCCAAAAGAAATGAAAACCTGTATCCACAGAAAAATTTATTCTCAAATCATGACAGTCGTCATAATAGGCTAAAACTTGGAAACATGTGGATGCTCATCAGAGGAGCAGGGATAAACAAACCGTTAGTATATTTATACCATGGACCAATTCTCAGCTCTTGCACATGGAATGGTGTGCTGCGTGGAGGACAGCTTTCTAAGTAAGCAACGTATTCTAAATCCATTAAATGGCAAAAAAAGATTCATTCATTTCTTGATGCATGAATTATTCTTTAGCAAGCCCATTAAATACAAATTAAACTCTAGATAGTAATATCAGTCAATCCTCTCTCCTTCCCTCTTTTCCTTCTTCCCTCTCCTCCTCCTTCCTTCCCTCTCTTCCTTTTTCCCTCTCTCCCTCCCTCTTTCCCTCCTTTTCTCTCTCCCTCCCTCCCTCCCTCCTTCCCTCCCTTTCTCCCTCGCTCTCTCTCCCTCCTTTTCTCTCCCTCCCTCCCTCTTATGTTTTCAAGAATCTTGATTAGTAGTCCCAGCTGTGCTCGACAATCTTCCTGCCTTGGCTTTTCTCTTGCCTCAGCAGTCCTCCTGCCTCAGCTTCCAAAGTGTGAGATTTCAGGCGTTTGCCACCCTGGGCTGTGGCACGTGAACTGTTTAGTGGGGAATCATAGATGGGCCTGCGCCTTGCTCTCAAGTGTATCTGAAGGGAGATGTGTTGCCAGGTCAATTCAGAGATAGCTAAATATATCATAAAGCAGTCATGGCAGAATTGTTACCAGAATTGGTGGAGACACGTGACCATCCAACTCTAAAATCCTCTCAGCTGCTCCTCCTGAAAACATTTCCAGTCTGTGTTGAAATACTAGGTGAGTGCCCATTGCCATTCACAGGGGATGAAGGAGATAATTGCAGCTATTACTCTTTCTTACCCAGCAGCATTGGGCTCATCTTCCAAGTTTCATTAAAACCCATGGAGTCTCTGCAACAGAGTTGACTTACCAAATCTGGAAAAAAAATTCTTCTGACCCCCTCCAACTCATTCCTGCCAACTAAATGAATTCCTTTGAGTTCAGCTTCCTATCATAGCTAGGATTTGATCCCACTTCTCTACTTCTTAAATACAGTTGTGGTGAATGTAGAGTGCTCGGAATAGGTTTGTAATGGGGGTTTTCTCTGTGCCGTCCTCTGTACAATAAAGAACTAACAAAGTGCTTAGGGACGTGCAGTCCCAGGCCACAGTCTGTCATGCTGGAGACCTGAGGAAGGACACGAAACAAATGGGGAAGGTTGGAAAATTGTGTGTGTGTGTGTGTGTGTGTGTTTGCAGCACTCAGTACATAGTTGTTAATACACCCAGCGACCAAAACAGTTGTCTTTCAAGGGAGATTTCAGCAAAGGTGGCCTCTGTCTTTTCCTGCAGACCAAAGCCACCCATTCACAAGGCGGTGGTAGTGGCCATTCATGTGAACTTTGAGGGTTTTGGACAAGAATGTTGGCTGTGTTGTTCCACTTAGCATCAGGTAACCTTTGAGTGTGGAAGGAAACATTCTTAAGGCCACAGAGGACTGGAGTGAGCTGAGGACAGAGATTAGATCGATACTCATTCCTTCTTTCTTTTCTTGGAATGAAGTCACAACAGCATCGCTCTCATTTTTAATTGCCACGAAGCTCATTCTTAACCGATGTACTCAGTGATAAGTACAAGAAAGGAGAAGTAAAGGAGGCCGAACTCATTGGCCTGCCTGCCCTTGTGTGCTCTCAGAAACAAGGAGTTTGCTCTGCTCTCTCCCCTCCTAGCACTTAAACCTTGTTCAATCTGGTGATTTGCAAGTTTTATTTTTTTTTTAACTGTCCTTCCCCCTGCCAGCCCAAGCTCAACTGTAACCACCCATCTGGGAGGTGTGTTCTAGTGTTGACCTCCTGTGCTGGGGTGCTTCGCTTGGGAAGTACCCACAGCAGCATCCTGATGCCACCATGCACAGGTGCATCCAACCATGCAAGCCTTCATCAGACTTTTCGTCAGACCACACATTCCTCAGCCGAGCAGCGATGGCCTAGGCCGGAGAATAGAAACAGGATTTCTGTGAGGGTCAGTGGGTTCCTTAGTGGATAGGTATGGGATGGACTTTTGCAAGAGATGCCTCAGGATTGTAGTGCGTGTTTGTTAAAAGATGCCCTATTGAGGTACATAGAAAACAAGCTGGAAGCACCCCTAAATGTGCTTCTAGACTAGGGGTGCTAGAATCTGATAGATGTTTTTGTTTTTATAAAGTGAAGGGAGGAACGGGGAAAGAGCAGATTGTGCTGTGGAGTTTGTCCACCATTCTCTTCCTGGAGTCTGTGAGCCTCTGACCTACATCCCAAGCCACGGCCTCAAGCCCTTTCTGATTGTTTTTAAGAGTCAAACATGGGTAACTGGATGCTAAACGTTGTAGTTCAGAGATGGTAGCGATCAGTGACTGGACTCTCAGGACTGCCTTCGGCTGCCTTCTTGGCCAATGATGTTGGACAGTTCTCTTCCTTCTAAGCTTTGTCACCCCCTCCATTCCTTACTTGTCGAATGTTGGGGTTCTCTGTAGAAATCCCTACAGAGAGTCAATCTGTGTGGGGCAAGAAGGAAATCCGATTCAGTACAGCTAAGTAGCTGGGGTTGGTTCAAACTTCTAGAGTCTGATGCCGGACAGTTTATTTTAGGTGTATTTAGGTACAGTACAGTTTGGAAAGAAGTTTCCTGGTGTAATCCAATCCCGTGTGCACAGAGGTTGTCAGTCTGTAAAGTGCATGTGGCATCTCCCCTAAGGATGGATTCTAATGCCTGAGAAAAATGTTCAATATCCAAGGTCTAAGGAGGAGTCTGGGATAAACATGATAGTCTGGGGTGCTTGGGTGACGGCTGGCCTACAGATAGCACAGATTACCACATCCCAGGGTCTACATCTCTTCCATTGCAGGCAACATGTGCTTACCATCCTGCTCTCCCTAGCGCTTCTCTGGGAGCACAAGGACCTTCTGCTCTGTACAGCGGAAGAGCCGCACTTTCTAGCACAGAGGAGTTTAGTTTGCAGTTTCTGCTCTCACCTATGGTGCTTAGGATCTCCTCGTCTGCTTTGTATCTACACCCGAGCCAGACTAGATCTTCCTGCTTGTTTTTGATTATAGCGATGTCCGTGTTATAATCCCTGTCTTGGAGGTAAGCAGTGTGGCGTCATCCCTGTCCCATATGTCACAGCTCAGGCATCCCCCATTTTTGAAGAAGGGAAGGAAGAAGAACAATTGTAGGCCTTTATACTTGATAAGACACCACTCCAGTATATTTTCCTGGTTGGATTTGTAGCAGCTTCTCCAGCTAAAACTGGCCAGGTGCCTACATACTCCATCTGACAGGTGCCCACAGGCAGATTCCCTGTGGGATCTGTAGAGGCCACCCTACTAAACAGGTCTTGACAGGGACATGTGGCTCTAGTCAGCCATTCTGGTTTCTTCTTCCCAGCCTATGGTTGCTTGTGTGACCTTGCATAGCAGCCAGCCCCCTTGGGTGAGATCCCAGAAAGAGTTCCAATCTAGTACCCTGTGTGGCTCACTTGGCTCGTCCAATGCTCAGAGGAAGCCGGTGAGCCCTGCCAGACCACAGAGAGGCATGACGACTGTCCTTCTAAGGTCAGCAGAGGATCATTTCAGGAATCTGCCAAAGCCAGCAGTGCTCGGAGGGTGGGGTGCTAGCTGCTTCTTGGAAACAGGACTGGCTATCCTTGATTCTGTTAAGTCCTTGGTATTGAGTTCTAGGAAGGGAAGCTTCCTTTTGTCATCTTTGCTCCTCCTCTGGGCTACATACGTAATTGTATCCTATCTGGGATAGGAAGGTGGAGTGGAGAAGGCTCAGAGTTATGGAACCCATTTGTTGATTTCTTGCACACTAAGGCATTTGGAGCCTCTTCCTTTCAGCAGAGAGGCCTTGTCCCATTGGTACCAGAGCACCTGGAAGCACCTCATTCCTTTTTATGTAAAGCAAATTGCGTCATGACCCATGCTGCCATGCTTGGACGTATACATAAGCCCAAGCACCAGGGGTACAAGCCTCATTCTTTGGGGTGGTGTGTTGTGGGTTTTGGTACTTTTTCCGTGATGGTTTCCTTTGTTAAAGCCCGAGGGAAAATTCTTATAAAAGAATGGATGTGTAAAGCCACTGGAGCCATCCGGTCCCCGAATCTCCCAGTCAAAACATGCTATTCTGGACCTGCTGTATGCTGAATTTAGGGAATATGTGCTCACCATTTTTTTAAAGGTGAATGTCATGACCTTTAAAGTATTTTGCAAAAAAAAAAAATTTGACTCATTTTTATAGTGGCTGTGGGATTTTTTTATAGTCTTGTAGGAGCTTTGGGTAATGCAGAGCAAAAACTGAAAGCTTTTTTGGGAATAATGAAGAATCAGGGACTTCAAGGTCTTAAAAAAAAATATTCCCCGTGTAGCAGTTACTTTTTTGCCTGAAATTCTGAATTGTAATGTCTCCCTCCAAAGCAACCTGGACACTGTGGTGCTGGCCACGAGGGCTTTTGAAAGTCCCACTGTCACTGAGGTTTCAGCACCATTTGAACCCCCAGGAAGCAGGCAGGGAAAGGCTGTCAGGGCCTGTTTGTAGAAACATTTGCAGTGACATTCACTAGTCTTTTACACATAGCCTAGCTATTAAGCAGAAACATGACACCATTCATCTTGGAGAAGCAACTAGAGTTAGGTAACCAGCTTCATCTCTTCCTGGCAGAGAAGTGAAAGCTGAAAGTGGTCTGTCTCCTGGGCACTGCTGGTCCAGACCTGGTCAACAACGAACAGAGACACTTTCTGCCTTGTGAATCCTGCAGTTTCTATCCCCACTATTTGGCTCTGTGGCCATGAACCAAAGCATCCATAGTTAAGACACAAATGAGGTGGCTCTGTATAGTAAGGCTTCATTTACGGAGGCAGGCCGGCAGACCAGGAGCTGTAACCACTGACTCTGGTCTAGGGAGAAGTGCCAGTTTTGAGCTGTCACTGGCACTGTAGCTCAGGAAGCTCGTTCTTCTTGTCCGCTTGCCTCCACATCACCTCATCTCTCCAGCTCTTGTTGATGAGGCCCTGAGAGTAGACATACATCCCTCCACATACATATACCTCTACATGAAGACACACACACACACACACGTTCATACACACATGCTCTCTCTCTCTCTCTCTCTCTCTCTCTCTCTCTCTCTCTCACACACACACACACACACACACACACACACCACTCTCACACACCCAATACAAATAAGTAATTGCACTCAGGCATGGTGGCACATGCCTGTAATTGTAACATTTAGGTGGTAGGTGGGAGAATCAGGAGTTTAAGGCCAGCTACAGCTACATATTACATGGAAGACCAGCCTGGGCTACATGAGACCTTATTTTAAAAGGTGGGTGGGGTGAGTAGAGAGATGACTCAGGAGTTAAGAGCATTTGTTATTCTTGCAGAACACCTAGGTTCAGTTTTATTTTTGCTGTATTTGGGAGTAAAATGTGGATTTAATTCGCCCCTATCACAATGGTTATTGTTTGTGCAGTCTCCATTTATTAAATAATTCTCATCTTGCCGGGCGGTGGTGGCGCACGCCTTTAATCCCAGCACTCGGGAGGCAGAGGCAGGCGGATCTTTGTGAGTTCGAGACCAGCCTGGTCTACAAGAGCTAGTTCCAGGACAGGCTCCAAAGCCACAGAGAAACCCTGTCTTGAAAAACCAAAAAAAAAAAAAAAAAAGAATGAGGAGCCAGGTGTGCTTGAGCACACCTGTAACTCCAGAAAGCTGCATGTAATGGTTCTGTGTTTGTGGTACAAGGAGGCAGGGGATTTAGCATTCAAGGCGATCCATTGTAGCTGCATTGGCAGTTTGTGAGAAGTCTAGGCCACCGGAGGACCCCATTTCAACAAACAAACAAACAGAACTTAAACACTAGAAGAAAGCAGAACAATTCTAAGAGTTTATGATTTCTCTCTTTTGTTGTTGTCTCAACTATATCTGACTCAACACTAATAAAAAGATATATCAACATTCCTTCTCAGGATTCTGGAAGGGTTCTGCATAGTTTTTATGGAAACAACAGCTCTTTTGGTTTTGTTTTATATTCCTATTTCATCACAATTACATTACGTGGCTACAGTAACAAACCAAGTAACAAGCTTTGGAACAAATAGAGCCAGTTCATAGGAAGCATCCATTTCAAGTGCTGGGAATAAAAGATGTGTAACTTTCTAGAAATTAAAGGAACCCTCTTAAGTCTGCATGCTTTGGGCATCAGCCTCTGTATTTTAGCTGGTAGAACAAAGAATGCCAGTTCAATCATGAAGCTTAAAGGGAACCAATGTAGAAACCTACTGAGCTGCTAGCTTGAGCTCTAGCGTCATGAGAGCCTCCACTGACTGTGCATTCTGTGCCTTGGGCATTGCACACCCATGACCAGAAAACCCAGGGCCAGAAGGGAAAGTCTCCATAGCCAGACCAAATGGGAACCTTACATCTAAGTTATCTGACTCCAGTTGCATTGTGCTACAGATTCAGAAAGTACTAACAGGAAGTCATCCTATGGCATTTCAGCTGGCTTCATCTCGGCTTAATAGATGGCCGCTGTCTGAAAGCCACAGCACGCTGCTCCAATTAGAGCCCTTTAGAGCTGCTATCAGAACCCACCCACTTACTATGTGTTCAGGATTGTCTTCTGCCGTCTGTCTTCCACTGGACTCTATCTGGGTTGTAAAACAAACAAAACTAGTCTTAAAAATACAAGTCATACGTTATAGCTGAACCACTTATTCTGTATTTTGGTTTTTAAAGTTTAGCATTTGAACAGCATCCCAGGTAATAAAAAGCAGTAATTTCCAGACATTTGAGGTCTGATTCACCAACATTACTGTAATTATCGGAAAACCTGTATTTGTACAGTGCATTTTCTCCCAGCTCCCCAGAATGGTTTATAAATAATATAGTTAGGCATTTAGAAACTAGCTTCTCTTCAGCTGTTAGTGCTTTCAGGCATCTCAGATGCTGATGCTGTGAGGATATCCAAATGCTGAATCCATAGGTCTGTGACTGTGGGAAGTGAGCTATGCTGACAGGCGAAGGTAAGCAGCTTGAAAATGCAGATGGCGGGGCTAGAGTAGCTGGGCAGCCTCCTCACAAGGGTGGCGCTCAAGCGTGATGCCTTTGTTGGGCTCCATCATGAATGAATTTTGACCGAGGTATGGTATTAAGCCTGTTCCCTTTTCCAGCACTAATCATCATTAAAGATGATGACTGATCCCGGCAATTATGAAACCGTTAAAAAGGCATCTGTCTGGGCTGAGTTAGCAGGATGGATGTGGTTTTGAGCTCTCAAGTAACCTAGCAGGTGTTTAATAATGGTTGTGATGATTTCAGGATGCTTGTTCACCATCCTGTACACACACACCAAGTTTTCTCTTAGTTTTTGAGACAGTCTGCTGTAGCCACGCCTGCCCTTGAACTTCCTATAAAGCCAAGGATGACTTTGAACTCTTGATCCTCTTTCCTTTACCTCCTAGGAGTTGGGATCATAGTCACCTGGTTTTATGAGGTGCTTCTTGCACGCTAGACAAGCTCTGTCCAACTGAGCCACAGCCCAGGCTTCGCTGTGTTGTCTGAGCCTTCAGTACTCTTTCTCCACAGGGACATCTGTGGTGGGCTGGGCTTGTATGCGCTCTTGGACCTGAGTGTCAAGGCACTACACAGTGAAGGCAGGGGAGTTGTAGTGACATTTCATTTGTATTTAAATAAAGCTTCCCTGAAGTTCAGAGAGTAAAACAGCTGCACTCATCAGTCTTACTGACCAGGCAGTGGTGATACAACCTTTAATCCCAGTAGCCACACTAGTTGCCATAGAAACCGGGTGATAGTGGTGCACGCCTTCACTTCCAGCCCTAGAGAGGAATATAAAATGGGAAGAGACAGCTCTCAGACACAGTCTCACTCTGAGATTCCTGGAGGCAGGAGAGCCAGAAGCTGGCTGTTTTGCTTTTTTGACCTTCAGATTGAACCTCAATGTCTGTCTGTGGGTTTTTATTAATAGTGCTACAGGGAATGGTTTCTCAGTTTGCATGAGCCTCCAACCCTGAGTGTAAGAGCAGGCAGAGAACCTGGTGTGTACCATTCACAGCATGGTGACCTCGGTGGCAGAGGTTTTCCACAAGTTGCCCGTTTCCAGTGCTGTTAATCCCAAATCCCCCAACTAGTGCTGATGCCCCTGCAGAAGGATGGGAAAGCTGTGGTGTAGGGAATCTCTGTGCTTTGCCTCGGGGCCACACGACTGGTGAGGGACAAGAGCAGCCTCTGGGATTTGTTCACTGTGCTCATGGCTGCAGGAGGGTGTGAGTCTGGAACTCAGCCTGGGGCCTTCTCCTACTCCAGCCTGGTTTCTTTCTCCTGTGCCCCTCACCAGAACATGTGACTTCATCTGAGTCCCTTGTGTTCTCCCCATCCCCTCTGCAGACAATCTGCAGATGAGAGTTCCAGGATGGCCCCAGGTGCTCTTCTGTGGACAAGGACTGTTGGCTTACTTAGAGAATAACTTCTTTCAGAAACCAGCTGTGACGAATGGACCTCTGTCCCTCAGCACTCCAAATCCTTGGCTTCTAGAGGTGGATTGTCCAGCTCTGTTTTCCTTAGCCAGTAGTGTGTCATCTGAAACAGGAGTTGGAGGAAGATATGCATGTTGTTAGTACATCTCCCCTTCCCTTTCTCCCCCTCTTTATCTGAGACAGGGTATTACTATATATCCCTGGCTGACCTGGAACTCAGTATATAGAATATGCTAGCCTGGAACTCATAGACATCAGCCTGCTTCTGCCTCCTGTGGGAAGTATGCCCAACCACATTCTGCCTTGGAACATTCTGATATTTCCTGAGTTCTAATGTTTCCCATTCTATTTTATTTCCACTTTCAAAAATTGTTGGCCACAACTCCAGCACTTATTTTATATGTATTTAACTGAAACCCCACTCCTGTGTCATGGTGTAAAATGCACAAGGACAGGAAGACACTCTTCTGCCCCTGTAACTGACAGTCCCTTCCTCTGGTCACTTGGTTCTTTTTGCTCTACCATTCTCTCAAGAAAATTTCCTTTTCTTTCTGTGTTGCAAAACAGTTTCATCTAAGGAATAAGGAATAAGGGAACGCAAGTCTCCCACCTTTCTTCTTTCTCTCAAGGTATTCCACACTGCGGGGACAGATTAATAAAGTTTCACAGAACACTTCTTTGTAATGTCTCACTTGTTTCATTTCTTTGACAAACATTTCCACCTTATTCTTCTATCCTAAATATTTCAGAGTTGTTGCTGCTTTAGAATAAAGGATGCTCAGCTGGACCACCTCAGACAAGTAAGAGATAATGGAAAGCAGAACTAGAAAGTGTTTCCAGAGCCCTGGGTGTAGAGTCTCTTAGTGTCTGTGGAACACCTGTCCAGGACCTTCTGACTTTCAGGGTTTCCATTGAGAAGTTGGGTGTAATTCTGACAAGCCTGCCTTTATGTGATACTTGACTTTTTTCTTTTGGCAGCTCTTAATATTCTTTCTTTATTCTCCATGTTTAGTGTTTGATTATTATATGGTGAGGGTACTTTTTTTTTTTTTGGTCCAGTCTCTTTGGTGTTCTGTAAGCTTCTTGTATGTTCATATGCATATCTTTCTTTAGGTTGGGAAAGTTTTCTTCTATGATTTTGTTGAGTATGTTTTCTGTGCTTTTATGTTGGAATTTTCCTTCTATCCCTATTATTCTTAGGTTTGGTCTTTTTATAGTGTCCCATATTTCCTGGATATTTTGTGTTATACTTTTGTTAGATTTAGTGGGTTTTTTGACTGATGAGTCTTTTTCCTCTATCATATCTTCATCACTTGAGATTCTCTTCCATCTCCTGTATTCTGCTGTTTATACTTGCTTTTGTGGTTCCTATTTTCTGTTTCCCAAATTCCCTCAATTTGTGTTTTCTTTATTGTCTCTATTTTTTTTCAAGTCTTGAATCGTTTCTTTTACCTGTTTGATTGCTTTTTCTTTAAGGGATTTGTTGATTTCTTCCAATTTTTTTTGTTTGCTTTTCTTCCGTTTCTTTGAGGTAATTTTTTATTTTTTCTTTAAGGGCCTCATTCTCCTAAAGCTATTTTTTAGGTCTTTTTTTTTTCTTCATCTGTATTGGGGTGTTCAAGTCTTGCTATTGTACAGTCACTAATTTTTGTTGGTGTCATGTTGCTCTTTGTGGTGTTGTATTTTCTTTTTCTTTTCTTTTTTCTTTTTTGGTTTTTCAAGACAGGGTTTCTCTGTAGCTTTTGGAGCCTGTCCTAGAACTAGCTCTTGTAGACCAGGCTGGCCTCGAACTCACAGAGATCCGCCTGCCTCTGCCTCCTAAGTGCTGGGATTAATGGCATGCGCCACCACCGTCCAGCCTGGTGTTGTGTTTTCTTACCGTCTCTACCCATCTTTTCCTCTGATTGGTGTAGTTGAGGCTGTTTCTCTGGTGATCACTCTTCCAGGTACCAGTGAATCCAAAGCTCAGATGGTTGTTCCTTGGTAGAGTCAGGGCCACAGTTCTCGTCACCCTGGAGGTCACTTAGCATTCCCAGTATTTGCTCTGCATTTCTGGAAGTCACTCTGCAATCTTGGAGGTCTTTGGGCCTGATCCCACAGAGGTCACTTGCTTGAGCCTGCTCCTGCAGAGGTCACTGGCTTGGGCCTACTCCTACAGAGGTCTCCCCTGGAGGTTGCTGGCTCAGGCCTGGTCCTGCAAAGGTGGTTTGCTCAGGTCTGCTCCAGACAAGGTAACTGGCTCGGGCCTGATCCAGTGAACATTGCTGGCTGGGGCCTGGTCCTGCAAAGATCAAGTGCATGCTCCAGCAGATATCCCTGGCTCAGGCCTGCTCCTTTGAAGCTTGCTGGCCTGGTCCTGGTCATGTGAAAGTCACTGGCTTGGGCCTGCTCCTGCAGAGGTCACTCACTTGGGCCTACTCCTACAGAGGTCTCTGGGCTGGTGGGCTGCTCCAGTGGAGGTCACTGGCTCAGGCCTGCTCCCAGGGATGTGCCTGGCTCAAACCTGCTTCTGCAGAGGTGGCTGTCCTGGTCCTGGTCCTGTGGAGGTCACTGGCTCCCACCAGCTCCCACAGAGTTCACTCACTCAGACATGCACCTGTAGAGGTTGCTTGTGCAGGCATGGTCCCACAGTGTTTGCTGGCTCAGGCCTGCTCCCTCAGAGGTTGCTCTCTCACCAGCTTCTGTGGAGTTCACTGGCTCAGGCTTGCTTCTGCAGAGGTCACTGGCCTGCACAGGGTGCTGGCTTGGGCCTGCTCCCATGGAGGTTGCTGGCTCATGGTTCCTATGGCAGAGGTCGCTGTCTCGGGCCTGGTTTTGTGTAGGTCGCTGGCTTGGGCCTGCCTCAGCGGAGGTTGCTCACTTGGACCTGGTCCTGCAAAGTTTGCTGACTTTGGCCGGTCCCACAGAGGTCACTGGCTCAGGCCTGCTTCTACAGAGGTTCCTGGCTTGGCTTTGATCTCTGAGCTTAGAGGTTCTTGTTTTCTTAGTGTTCTTCATCTCCTCTGACTCTTACACTCTTCCCACCTCCTCTTCCTTGGGGTTCTCTGAATTCTGAGGGGAGGTTTTGATGGAGATATCCCACTTAGGGCTGAGTATTCCAAGGTCTCTTTCTCTGTGTGTATAATGTCTGGCTATGGGTCTCTGCATTTGTTCCCATCTGATGTTGGAGGAAGCTTCTCTGTTGATAGCTGAGCAAGGCACTGATCTAAGAGTGTGGCAGAATATCAGTAGGAGTTGTTTTATCATTACATTTTTCTTTGTTTATACCTGTATTGTTTGGTTTCCCTATAGGCCCCTGGGCTATCTAGTCTCCAGTTTGGTCGCCCAGGCAGTGTTGGGTATGGGTTACATCTCATGGAGTGGACCTTAAGTCAGATCAGTTATTGGTCACTCTCACAAGCTTTGTGCCACCATTCCCCTGGAATATCTTGCAGATAGGACACCATTATAGATGCAAAGGGTTTGTGGCTGGTTTGGTATTAATGTTTTCCCTTTGACAGAATGCAGGGTACCTTCCCGTAACAAAGACGATGCAGTGTAGGGTGCAGGTTCTATGTAGGCTCCAGGTTGATATCTACATATTCAGTGTAGGCATTGTCTTCAGCAGTAGGACCTTGCCATCGGTTTGTGTCTTTCCAGCAGCCTGGGTTGTTTGGGGATCCACATAGTACCTCTTTGGCCAACAACTCAATTAGATGTGACCTGGTACTGGAAGCTTCGTTGGGTGGCAGGAGATGGCCAGTTGAGATTCTCTTCCCCGTTATTTGGCAATCTCATTTAGATTTCCTTCACATTTGTATAATATTTTAGGAAGTTTCTACAGTATTAAGTCTCCATACAACCCATCAAATGCCCCTTAATTTTAACTGTGAACTTTCATGCACAAATTTACTTGGAAAGGCATGACTCATGTTCCTCTGCCCTCGGCAGATCCTTAGGGGAAAGGTTTTCATGCATTCAGAATAGTTTCTGAGGTGAGATGAACACAGCCTGCTCTCCACAGAACCCTAGTCATTTGCTACTTTCCATTCACAGTGTGGAGAGTGGGTGACATGAAGCCTGGAGAGCCTTTCTCTTCCTGGCTGTTGTTCAGTAGCCTGCAGCTTTTGCAGAACAGCCTAGGATGGTGCAGTGATCTTCCTCAAAGTGGAGCCAGTCCTCTGCCAGGGCCCAGTCTGAACTCCAGGGTGCTGGTTGTATTGTCCTTGACTGAGTATTTATTAGTCACTCTGCTAGGTGAGAGGCTGCTCCTGGACTGTGGCCAGGGCAATGCAGGAAGCATCGCATAGATACAATTGTCATGGCCTGCATGCTATGAGAACTTGTGGAGTTGGCTACACACAGACCCTGGCTTCTGTGTTTTATTTTGTGACATCATTTGTACTGAACAAACCTGCACACAATTTCTTCATACTCTTATTTTATGGTAAAGAAGAACAGTAGCGTCATTTGTCTGAATCTACACAGCTAGTACGTGGCAGTGCCAAGACCAGAACCGAGGCTCTTGGCCTCCATTCTCAAAGAAGAAAGCTGCCTGTGTGATCCCTGCCTCAAGGCAGGAGCTTAATAGCACTCCCCATGGGGCAGTGGTGAACTGGCTGGGTGGCTTTATCCCCAAAGGGCACATAATCTACTAGATTGAATGACTAGAGGGGAGTTCTTTAGGCTTTTTCCACTCATGATTACTTTGCCCTTGGGAAAAGTTTTCTGTAATCCTGGATGTGATAGTTTATATCAAATTTCAACTTGACTTAGAATTGCCTAGGAAAGGAGCCTGTGAGGGGTCATCTAGATTAGGTTAGCCCCTGAGCACGCCAGTCAGGGATCATCTAGGTTAGGTTAGCCCCTGGGCATGTCTCTCAGGGGTCATCTAGATTAGGTTAGCCCTGGGTGTGCCTGTGAGGGGTCATCTAGATTAGGTTAGCCCCTGAGCATGTCTG
>JAQHUG010000143.1:1357786-1370031 GCA_028555095.1 Dicrostonyx torquatus
CTCTTAATTGTTTCAGGTAGTGCCACTCCTTGGTGACTAAGCATATAAATTTATGGGCCTAAGGAGTCATTCTTATTCAAGCCAGTTGTGGGATAACTTTTTTTTTTTTTTGTACACTGTGAAGATGTACAAAAGGCGCCTTCTGATTGGTTTAATAAAGAGCTGAATGGCCAATAGGTGACAGGAGAAGATAGGTGGGACTTCTGGAGAGAGGAACTCAGGGGAGAATCTGGAATGACAAATGCCCCAAGAAACTGGGGAAGCAAGATGTGCAGTGTGTCGGAGAGCCACGTGGCAGAATGTAAATTAATATAAACAGGTTAATATAAGTTTTAAGAGCTAGTTGGGAACAAGCCTAAGCTAAGGCCAAGCTTGCATAATTAATAAGAAATTTCTATGACATTATTTGGGAGATGGCTGTCCAAAGAAAGTCTGACAACTTTCAAACCACCACAAAATAAGATGAAAGCAGACTTTATTCAGCAATTTGGCTGTTTTACTCCAGACTTGTTCTGGGAAGAATTTATAATAACTTAGATACATTTTTTTCTTTGTTGATACATATCCTGGGATCACAGATTGTCCTGTTTTTTAGTTTTCTTCCTGTCTGGTTTTATTACTTTATTCTTCTCCCTCTTCCTTCACCATTTTCTGTTAACACCTGTGAGCACTTTGTGCATGCTGTGTGTGGTAGCGGGTGCTGAAGTCACAGAGGCAGAGGGGAATGATCCTTGACAACAGGGGCACTGGCTGCGCACACAGAGAGGCACGCAGAACAGCTTCTCACAGTCCAGGAAAACCTCTCAAAGAAAAGGAAGGGCCACATGGGGGGGGGGGATGAGCAAAGCCAAGAGGTCAATGCCACTGGCCTGTAGCAGCCTCTGTAGCCCTGTCAGCCAGCTGGAGGCTCAGGGTTAGATGCTAAACTACACTATGGAGGAACCAGCTCAGAATATATGGACAGATGGATGGATAGGCCCACAGATGGATGAATGCTGATGCCACAGCACACAGCACAAGGACCCTGGAGAAAAGAACCAAGTTTTCTGGAATCTCCCAGTCCCTGCTAGTTGTTGGTTTGGGTTTCCTAGAAGCCTTTTTAAGGTTAAGTGGCTTGGAGACTGGAAAATAGTTCAGAAGCTTGACTCAGAGACTGTCCTGCTGTTAAAAATCTGCTTAAGAAGGTAAACCAGGTACCAGAGTTAGATCTGAGGGTTGGGGAAATGGCTGGTGGGTAAGGTGCTTGCTGGGTAAGCAGGAGGACCTGATGTTGATCCCCAGAGCCCATGTGAAGACTTGGAGCATGTTGCTATGCACAGAGCATATGCACAGAGCCCAGAACTGGGTGGGCAGAGACAGTCAGATCCCTGGTGTTCTCTGACTAGCAAGTACAGTTGGTGTGCTCCAGGCAGACCATAGAACAAGGCTGATAGCTCCTGAGGAAGAATGACACTTGCGGTTGAGCTCTGTGCTCCACACGTGTGTGCATGTATGTGTGCACCTGTACTCACATGCCATGTGTGTGCATGTACATGTGCACCTATACTCACATGCGCCCAGAAGAAACCCTTAATCCTCATACCAAAAGAAAACAAAAAACTAGATTTGAGCCTTTATTTCTCTGATAGCGTAAAGTCTCATGGGAGACTTGGGCCTTAGAGTGGTTTCAGGTGATATCTTCCAAAAGGTTAATTTGACTGGCCCTACCTACTCAGGACCTCCTGCCAGAGAGAAGAAATCCCTGCTGGAGATGGCTGAGTCATCCAGCCTTGCTGTGCTTGGCAGATAGCGGGGGTTGGAATCATGCAAGCTTCCTCTTTAGGTTGTGGGGGTCACTTTTTTGCTGCAACCTTGGCCTAGGCTTTGTAGAGAAGGGTTATCTCTTTTCAAGTCTAGGGGGTTCTCTCCTGTCATTTGCCAGCTTCCCCTGTCTTGTTTGCCATGGCCCCATCTTCAGTGCTCCCATCTGTCTCTGCTACAAACCTCTGTGCTCCTGTGCTAGAGGCCACCTGACTTCTCTGCCTCCAGACTCTTTCTATGCTGTCTGGCTGTCTTCTTCCCTTCCTTTCAAATCTCCTTTCTTTCTTCAAATGAGCAATCCTTTTGAAATAGGTAACTATCAAACTTTCTCAGTTTTTGTTTTGCCAAAATAATAATAATAATAATAATAATAATAATAATACTCAGTTTGTTTAATGTAGAGGTACCCTTGTCTCTCAGAAGTCTTTTATAATATCAGAATTGAAGACTGGATGTCACTGGCTTATAGGTGCCACTGGCTTATAGGTCATCTGGTCTACCAGGCTGTGCTTGTTCATTTGGATTTGGCAGAATCTCTGTAACAAAGAACCACATTATAGATAGCTTCTATTTCTTACAACTTATTCCATCAAGCAATTCACTAAAGATTTTGGAAAGAGGAGCCAACATCTTTAAAAAGGAGGATGAGGAGAAGAAGGGAGGGATATAAAAAAGCCCTTTAACCATTCAGTTACACTAATGGCCCTCATTATTGTAGCACAATTACTTATAAATAAAAGGCAGAGGGGAAAACCACGTGTGTTTGGTAGGTGTACTCTCTGTTCTCTGTCTTGTTTTTCTGCTCTAAAGTATGGTTCCATGTTGACGTAGGGATGGAACCACTATGAATATTGATGGAATGGCAGCCAAAGCTTTTTTTTTTTCTGTCTGGCCTACTAAATAAAGCAGAGAGGATGAAAGGGAAGGAATTGTCAAGTCAGTGTGCTGTTTTTAGATTATCTCGTTCTCTTAGAACTAGTAGTCTTGGAAGCATATTGACGATGTACATTTGGTGGTCAGGGCAGCTCTGAGCACAGCAGGTGGGTGTTTTCAGAGACTGGGACAGATTCTTGTCTTTGAGCTTTCAGAGGTCACATTTCTTCCTGATTCTCTACACAGTGCCCAGTGCAGAGTCCAGCTCTCACCCTCACTGTATTTATTGTATTGTATGGGAGGTTGTGTGGTCTTCTATGAGGACATCCACCTAGCATGTAACAAGGAAAGGATAGGGAAGCTGGGGTGCCATGGCAGTTCACATGTGGCCTGTGGTGGTGCACCTGCCACTCTGTGGTGTCTTCAGGGCTGCCTAGCCCAGAGGAGCTGACTGTAGGAAGGAAGGAAGGGGAGACGTGGGAAGGATGACCAAAAGGTTGAGGGAGGGGTACAGGTTGAGCCAGCTGAGAATTTAACCTGTTCAGAGGGTTTGGAAGTTATGAATGGGTGTGAGTTAGGGCTTTGACATCATAAACTTACTGATTCTGACCAGCTCAAAAGAGAGTTTCTTGGACGAATAACAAGTCTTAAGATGATGTTCCAGGGATCCAAAGAGCACTGGAGGCAGGTTTAGAAATGATAGGCACCAGGACTGACTAGATAGAGCAGTGGGTGGGGATTCTTGATGCCAAGCCTCATGACCTGAATTCATTCCCCTGAACCCACCCACCTGGTAGAAGGAGAGAATTGATGCCTGCTCACTTTCCATTGGCCTCCACATATATATGTACACACGTGTGTACACACACACACACACACACACACACACACTCACACACTCACACGTGGGCAGGGGGAAGTTGAGAGCCAAGAATGGTCTAGGGTTAGAGAAGGCGAAGCTGATAAATTGGTGTTCATGTAGCCAGTGAGGGTCAACAGGGTGGGCACTCTCCTGACGCATAGGCTGCAGTTGGAGAATGCCCTGAGGAAAGATATGGGTGGACAAACCATGAGAAAATTCTGTCCTGGGGCAGCAGAGACAGGATCGAGCTGTCTGGCAGCAGAGCCTGCAGCCTAGGGGGAAGCTGAGACACTGAAATGCAGAAGAGCACTGCAGCTACTGCAGGCAAAGGTGTGCAGAAGTGCATAGATATGTAACACTTTTAGGAAGGCAGGCCAGTAGGACTCATCCTGAAATGCATATTTTAAAAGATGGTTTCCAAAATAAGAAGTTTCTATGCAGAAGCATTTCTTTTAAAAGGCATAAATTAGCATTTATAAATACACGTCTGCAATAGTGGTCACGTGTAACAGCAGTGTCTGCCTTCCCCTGTATGAGCAGTGGGGAAGGAAGGGCACAGGCAGGCGCTGTGGCTGAGACCTTCGGCTTCCACACAGATGGTGAAGTATTCTCCGGCTAACTCGTGATTTCAGAGGCTCTTTGTGTACATGCCTGAAACTCCTGTGTCCTCCGCCACACCAAAGTTTTCAAGAGTATGGCCAGAGTCAGGATGTTTTTCTAATCCTGGCTCCTTCTGTGGTGGCTGTCATGTGAAGGAAGAGTTCCCTGTTTCCCGAGCCAAATTTTTTGTAGCTTCCTGTATACTAATGAGTAAAGTCCATGGTTCTAAGGATGATAGCAGCAGAGGGCTATAGAGCCCACAGAGAAAAGTTCTCCTTGATTTTTTTGTTTTGTTTTGTTGAGTAGGTTAAAACTAGAAAATGTTGCTTGGTTACATGTGGCCCTGTCCATCTTGGTTTCTATCCAAATTGGGGCTGTATAAAGAAAACATTTATAGACGGAGGGCTGGCATTGCTTAGGCCTTGATGAGGTCATGTGGGTTGGAATCATAGAGGTAATAATACTACAGAGGTATGTGGCGGTGAGATGAGAGAAGCCACGGGTACTGAGAAGTGTAATGATCTGTCCTGTCTCTTTAAGAGACAAGCCCCCACCCAACCCCTGTTGCTGAGGCAGGCAGATCTTCCTTCCTGCTGGCTGGCTGAGTTTCTTCCTTTTCCCTCTCCCTCTTGAAGAGGCAGCTTCTGCCTCTCCCCACTTTTCCCCTTCCCTCTGTGCCCCCCGCCTCTCTCTGTCTCTCTCTGTCTCTGTGTCTCTCTCTGCCTCTCTGCTCATCTCTCCTTCTCCCTTCCCCTCTGCGACTTGTCTCTTAAAGAGACAGGACAGATCATTACAAGAAGGAGGCAAAGCTGTATCCCAGAGGCTGCTTGAGAGTCCATCAGTGGTTTCAGTCAGGAAGAGGAGGCATGCCAGTCACTGGGCAGTGTCTTCTGTGTCTGAGCTCATTGTCTTTCACCCTGTGGGTGAGAGCAGTAAAATCAAGACTAGAATAGGTACTTGTCCAAGGTCACCTTGCCACACAGTGACAAAACTGACTTGGATTTGAGGTGTCAGAGGAAACCCCATGAAGATATAAGGGTTAATTTGATTACATCTTTGTTTTTTCCAGAGGGAATTTTGTTCAAAGTCATTGTTGGGATGCTTGCTCATCCTTGTGCTTTTCTGGGCCTGATGTGGAAATCTCGGGGAAAACATGCTGTGTTGTGCAAATGTGTGCAAATAGAAAACATGCCTGTTATAGCCTAGGCAGACTCATTGCACATGCATCAGGGCAGGTGGCAAAATGCAATAATGTACCCTGGAATGATAGGGTTTAACACATAGCTGCTTATGAGAAATTCAGCATTAAAATGAAAATGCTTTCCCAGCCCAGGTGCAGGGCAGTGGTTTTGGTTCTCATAATAAAATTATCGAGGGAAATGTTTATGTCTCTTAGCAACAGATTCTGATCATTGCTTCTTTCTTTCGTTCCCCCTTTCACCCTTGGTGCATTTGTTTCTCTTTACAGGAAAAAGTAGAATATGCCTTCCTGATTATTTTTACAGTGGAGACATTTCTGAAGATTATAGCGTATGGATTGTTGCTGCACCCTAACGCTTATGTTAGGAATGGATGGAATTTACTGGATTTTGTTATAGTAATAGTAGGGTAAGTCCCTCTCGCTTTGGGGAAATGTTGGTGGGGACTGGGTGGTAAAGGGTACACAGCCTTCTTGGGGAAGATGATTGTTCTTAGGCCAAATGATGGCACCAGTCCTGTCCAGAGTTTCTTTGGTTGGATGGTTGTTTTCATGCTGACAGACAGAGTCAGGTGTGAAGATCTCTCCTGACTGGTGGTGTGGATGAGGAAGTCTAATGCTAACGAGGGATGATTCACCTCTCAGGGCCTTGAATCTCCACAAATAGACCCTCCCTGCGGGTGGGTGGAGGCAAGTGAACACAGCTCCTGAAACTGTTTAAAACCCCAGCATCATATGATAAAGCTTCCTGGCAGCGAGGTCCTTCGCTGTTTAATTTCCCTTGAACTAAGCTATTATACTCTTATGCTGACTTGTGGAAGAAACAACTCTGGCATGCCACTTTCCCATTTTAAATAACAAAACAAGTGTCTGAATACTGTCACCTGGCTGCCATAAAATTAAAAAACTAGGCAATGCAGAGAACCAGGTGTTCTTTCAAACCCTGATGCAAGATGAAGACTCTGGTAGGTTTAGTTAAAGGAGAATGTTGAGGAGAAAAATAGTTCCTTCTGCACCTGGAAATGTTGCCAGCAGAGGAGACACAAATCAGGTCTCTGTAGCAAGTCCCCACCAAGGAAGGCATGGCACAACCCTGCTCTGGGGCTGTGTTCCCTCGCTATTCTATGAGTTACTCCTAGAATTATGCTAGTGTCCGCCAAGAGTGCTTTTAAAGATGTATTTATTTTTACTTTATATGTATGAGTTTCTCACCTGCATGTATGTCTGTGTACCACATGCATGTCTAGTGCCCACGAGAGCTAGAAGAGGGCCTCGTGTCCCTCAAAGTGGAGTAAAAGATGGTGCTGAGCCACTGTGTGGGCGCTGGGAATCAAACACAGGTCCTCCGCGAGAGCAAACGCTACTCTTAACTGCTGAGCCCTCTGGCTGTATGAGAGAGCTTTTGAAACCATCGCTCTGCTTTCCTGTCAGGGACTTTACTGAACTGTCTCTCGCAGCTGAACAAGCTGAGTTATCTTTTGGATTATCTGTTTGTATTATGATTCCTCTGGTTTTTCATTGGAGATGACTTTTTTGCCTCTTTGGAGAGCAGCTTAAGTTTTGAGATGTCCTTTTACACTAGGAAGTGAAGATGGGACCCAAAGTGGTAGCCCACTGGATGGTTAAACTTATCGCCAAGAAAGTTAGCTTTTGCAAACCCTCCTATCGTACATTGGTATCTAAGCTGCATTGCAGAGATAATGCACCTAAAATGAGCAGGTGGCAGATAGGCATGAAGGCCAATATCTCCTCTTGGTACACCTGTCAGGGAGTCATAAGGGAGCCTGGGAGGGCTCTTGGTTCAGTAAGGATGGTGTGCCTATCCTGCCACTGAACTGTTATTCAACTAGGGATTGGAGATGCTAAGCTTCATTTCTTGTGTCCCATCTTACAATCACCTTGGCTTTTTACTTATTATTTATTTTTCTAATGGAACAATTTCCCACAACAGCACACCACAGGAACAGGGAGCCAAATTTAGGATAAAAAGCTTCAGGAGCCCCGAGAAGCATAAAGTGGGGAGGGAGACAACTAGTCAGAGAGCACTGGAGAGAGCTCTGTGCCTGTGCCTTGGGGTCTTCTGAAGTTTGGGCTGCATTCCACAAAGTCAAGCAAAGAAGGTGATTAGGGAAAAGAGAAAGACAGGGAGCAGAAACTATAAAATAAATAATAGCCATAGCTTGCCTAAGATTGAAAGATGCTTGTCATCCAAATACCCAGAATAAATTACTGCATTGAAGACCCTGGATTGTCAGTAGACACCCCAGAAGAGCCATTAGTAGTGGAGTTAACCTAGACCTAGGGTCGAGTTTGGCAAACTGTGGTCATAGGATCAAATCCTCGTCCATCCAGCCTGCTTTTACAAATACAGTTTTATTGTAACAGTTAGCTCATTTGTTGACGTCATTGAGTTGAAGTCTATAAAGCCTTAAAATATTTATTGTCTAGTCCTTTATAGAAAAACTCTGTTACCCCTGCTCTAGAATACAGACTCCTTGAAGCTTGGATGGTAGTGTTTGAGAAGGAGCCTGAAGGGGAGAGAACTGATAAGCATGTAATTTAATTACCTGAAAAACAAAACAAGACTTTTCAAAGGACAAATAAAATATAAATACTTAGATGATCATTCTAAGTGTCTCACCTGCAGTCAGGTAATACTAGATATATCTTCATACAGTGTGACCGCTAGCAGGAGGAGAGTCTGTGACCAAAACCAGACCCAGAAACTACAGACATGATGGAAAGGGACTTTAAAAGGGTGTGGAACAGCAACTATGATTGTGTTTATGGACTTAAGGTAATACATGGCTACAGTGGAGAAAGATGAACAATAAAAGAAAGAAAACGTGGACTTCAAGTTGTGAAAAGTACATCTGAAATGAAAAGTTCCCAAGATTGGCTCACAAGTGTATTAGGCAATATCAGAGACAAAAAAAATTGAACACTACCTTACTAATTTATGAATTATCACATATTCTAACATGTATTTGGAGTCTCAGAAGAAGAGAAAGAGGGGAGACATGGCTCAACAGTTAAGAGCCTTTGCTGCTCTTGCAGAGGACCTGGGTTTGGTTCCCAGAGCCCACAGGCCAGCTCTGTAAGCCCAGATCTGGGGGATCCAATGCCCTCTTCTGGTGTCAGTGGAAACCTACATGCATATAGTGCACATAAAATTCACACAGGTACATACACATAATAAATACATCAGTAAATCATTTTTAAAAGGGAGAAAGATAAAAAAGAAAATCCTTGAGGTAATAATTCTAAATGTTCCAAATACCATGAAAAATGAACTCAGATGTTGAAGATATTTGGCAAAACTTGTTTAAAAACCCACAGAGGAAAGCACATCATAACAACAGTCAAAATGCTAAGAAATAAAAGGTAAAGAGAATCTGAAAACAGAAGAAAAGACATCTCAAGTCCAAGCCAGAAAACAGTAGATTCATCCTCAGAGTTCCGGGGGAAATGTCAACTTAGGGTTCTCATCCAGTAAAGATCCACCCGAACCCAAGTCAAAATAGAAACCTTTTAAGACAAACCAAAGCTGAGACTTCATGACTGACAGACTTACACCTCCAAAAATGCTGAAAGACAGCTTTTCAGGCTAGAAAAAAATGACATCAGGTAGAAATAAAGATCCACATGAAAAAATGAGGAGTTTCAGATAGCATGATGTAAAGACACTCGTTCTCATTTTAAAACCTCCTTAAAGGTGGCTGCCTAAACAGATCCAGTACACTGTGCCACTATACTTGTGGTAGCAGTGAAATCTGACAGTAGCACCAGGGGCAGAAAGATCATTGTGGGCTGTTGTCAAGTGTGTAGACAGTACCTAGAATGAGAAGATGCTATGGTTTCTATGGTTTATTTTTGTTTTTTGTTTTTTGTCTGTGTTTCTTTTTGGGTTTTTTTTGAACCCCAGGTTTTTTATTTGACAATAACAACAACAAAAAGTTCAAACAAAATATGTTATTAACCTGGCACAAATTTGTAACATTGTATTTTCTGTCAAAGAAATGGCTACCACTGGTTATTATTCAATCACAATAAAACTCCAAGAAAACACAACAAAAACTGTGAAATGTATGGTTTATTGGCTTCTCTTCAGTTATGTTAGTTAAAAAGGCATTTAATAAGTATTTTCTGAGTGGCAGACATGATGTCATGTACCTAAAGTTCCAGCTACTACTTAGGGGGCTGAGGCAAGAGGATTACCTGAGCCCAGACATTCCAGTCCAGTCTGAGCAATATAACAAGATTCCCTCTCAAAAAGTAAAACAGGGGCTGCAGAGATGGCATAAGAGCTCTTATTGCGTTGTCTGCTCTTCAGAGAACTTAGGTTCAGTTCCCAGAACCTACATGGCTGTCCCAACCATATATTGTGTGTGTACTTATATATACACACACACATACATATTGTGTACATACACACGCAAGATATATCTATATCTATATAGATAGATATAATTTAAAAAGTGAAACAGGAGGCTGGAGAGATGACTCAGCATTCAGGAATATTTGATGCTGAGAAGATGCTGTTTAAAGATAGATCATGAGCAATTCAAATGTAGATAGTAAACTGTTGTAAATAGGGGAGAGAGGTGCGTGTTGTGTTCCCCAGCCGCCTGGCTCCCAAGCCCCCAGCCAGTGGCCCGCTCAGCTACTGGTTGCCTGCACCCAAAATAACCACATGAGGAGAGTATTCATTTAAACTCTGCCTGGCTTATTATCACTAGCCTTTTCCTGGCTAGCCCTCACCTCATAAACTAACCCATTATAAAAGTCTGTACCGGACGGTCCTAAGGTACCTCCATCTCCGACGGGAGCCTCATGGCGTCTGGCTCACTTCCTTTCTTCTCCTCCCAGAACTTCCGTTCTGTCTACTCCGCCCACCTAAGGGCTGACCCATCTTATAAGCCAGGCAGCTCTTTATTCAACCAATAAGAGTAATACAAAATACAGGAGAACACTCCCACATCAGTAAACCTTGGAGCCTAGATTGGCAAACTGCCAACCCTCTACACCAGGATCTAGAGACAGATATCTCTACTTTAAGTCTACTTCTCCACATGAGTTAGGCATCTTGCTACCTACTTTTGGCAAATAAGGTTTTGTTGTAACCCAACTATGCTGCATGTGTGGCTGTTTGGTCTACTTGATTCATTACCTCAGAGGTGCTGCAGTCTGCAGATCTTCTGTTGACACTTTCTCTAGATGAGCCACGAGAAACACAGAGCTTGAATTATTAATAGTAAGGCGACAGGTAAGACTAAATGTAATAGAAGGAAGCACAACAACAAAAAAATTCAATTCAGAAAAAAGTAGAGAAGAAAGAAAAAAAGAAAGGAAATATGGAAGGTTTAACCTAGCAGTGACCCAGTTAACACCACGTGTTTATCAGATTGCCATATATAAAAACAAGACAACTTTCTAATGTATATCTTAACATTCTTCAATGCAAAGACAAATAATTTGTGAACAAAAGAACAGAAAAGGCATCAAGAGGGTCTATATCAATATCTAACAAAGTCGGTAGGGTTAATGGGCACACAAAGAGAGAGATTTCATAATAATGAAAAGTATTTATCAAGATGATATAAGAATCCTCATTGATCAAATGTCTGGTAACAGAGCTTTAACATGCCCGAAACAGAACAGTAGCTGTTAGTGCTGAAGAAGGAGCAGAGAGGTGTGGATCCCATTGTGTTCACCAGTTCTCTGTCCTGGAGTGTGGCGAGGACCTGTAGACAGGGAGACCTGAACATTACCACTAGCCACCTTGACCCTGTCAAAGAACTCTCCGCCAATAAAAGTAGAATACATACTCCTTTCACATGCATGACATCTTCCCCAAGAGAAGGGCCACAAAATAAATATCAGCAAACTTAAGACTTAAAAAAATCATAGAGAATCAAGTTTTCTGAATGAATATAGCAATGTTTCTGGATTAAAAGGTCACTATAAAAAGCATAGGAACTTCTGAATACTAGCCATGGGCGATTAGAAAACAAAAGTATTAAATGTTCCTATTTACAGTGGCACTAAAATGAAATATTTAGGTATGGATGGATAGCTCACTAAAATGGGAAAGTCTTTGTGGGAGGAGCCAAAGATGAGCTGAAGGAATTGAGTGTGGAGCCACGCTCACATGTCAGAAGAGTTGGTAATCTTAGGGTTTCCACTGCTTTCCGAATCAAGGTATGGAATGAATACTAACCTAAGTACTAGCAGGCTTTGGGGAAATTGGCAAGATTTTTGTAGCATCTGTGTGGAAATTAGACAGACTCTAAACTGGCCAAAGAAATCTTTAAAGGAAAAGATGGAGGCTGATCTTACAGTGTGCTCTAATTATTGGAGTCAAGATAGTGCAATATTGATGTTAGGAGTTGACACGAAGATCAATGGAATCAAAGGGGGGGCATCTAGAAATAGACATGTGTGTAAGCCATCAATTGATTTTAGAAAAAGATGCCTTAATAAAGCAATGACATGACAAGTCTCTTTCCAGTAAATAGTGCTGGGACAACTCGTCAACGTGAAAGACCACTCTTGCCTCCGACCATGTCTGAATGCTGCTTCACGTGGACCAGAGTCAGACATATTTAAAGCTATAAAATTCCAAGGAGAAAATACTGTAGAAAACTTCTGTGATTCCCAGACAGGCAAAGATTTCTAAGGCAAAAATAAAATAAAATAAAATAAAAAATTCTAAGGCATAGATGCTGATAGTGAACTCCTTACATCTCTGCACAAATGAAGAAGGCATCTTCCTCAGCTATGTTGTGAGTCTGAGGCCAGCCTGGGACACATGAGATCCTGTCTCAAAAGACAAACAGGCCGAAAGCAGCACCCATTGAAGAGACAGTGAAAAAATTCTACTTTACCAAAGTTTAAAACTTTTCTTCAAAA
>JAQHUG010000143.1:1372753-1511261 GCA_028555095.1 Dicrostonyx torquatus
GCAGGGAGCACTCCTCAGGCACCCCATCTGAGGAGCACTCCTCAATCACCCCATGCAGAGAAATCAATCCTCAGTCACCCCATGCTGGGAGCACTCAGCTACCCCATGTTGGGGAGTACGCCTCAGCCACCCCGTGCTTGGGAGTAGTCATCAGCCACCCATGCAGGGAGCACTCCTCAGGCACCCCATCTGAGGAACACTCCTCAATCACCCCATGCAGGGATCAATCCTCAGTCACCCCTTGCTGGGAGCACTCCTCAGTCACATCGTGCAGGGAGCACTCCTCAGGCACCCCATCTGAGGAGCACTCCTCAATCACCCCATGCTGGGGAGCACTCAGCTACCCCGTGTTGGGGAGTACTCCTCAGCCACCCTGTGCTGGGGAGTAGTCCTTAGGCACCCATTCAGGGAGCACTTCTCAGCCACCCTGTGCTGGGGAGCAGTCCTCAGGCACCACCTGCAGAAGTTGTTTTCCTAACCCTTTGGGTTGAACATTGCTGTTTTCCACATTTGCAGGGTTTGAAGTTTTCCCTTCTTCCCTTTACTTGTTTTCTCTGAAGCTGTGAACTAGGTTTTTGGAAGAGAGATTCTTTTTAGCATTAGTCTTGCTGCAGGAGTTTACAGTCGTTTTTAAAAGCCAACATACCAAGAATCCTGTCCTACCTTGATCAGTTTCCCCAGTCGCAACTCAAGCTAGCGCCCCATCAGCCTGGCTCCTTTCCTCTCCTGGGCCCTTGCTAATTATGTTCTGTTATTAAAATGTTTTCCCTGGAGTGACAGAGCTGTGCCCAATCAGGCCAGCAATCAGACCACCCTGTGTTTTATGGACCTAGAGTCTTGGTGACCCAGAGGCCTGTCAAGGAGGGGGTAGGATTTCTGTTTGGGCTGCTAATTAAACTTTAAAAACCTTTTCTTTGTTGCTGGGCCAATCATTCCCACAATCTGATTGGCAAGAGGTAATGCTGTTTGCAATGGGCAAATTTATATTTACTCTGAAAAAAAATGAGCAGCCATTCCAAAGAAAAAATATTTATTTAAAAAAGCAAAAGTAACTGTCAAATGAGATTGTCCAAAAATAGTGATATCCAGAAAACCTTCTGAGATCGGGGGGGGGGGACTTATCATTGCTGCCAGATGTAACATTACTTACACTCCAGAAGAGAAAATGGTGATATTGATGCCTTCCCTTAGAGACCTCTTTTAGCCTTTGCACACCTTGGCTCCTTGGCATCTATCTGTGGTCCATATTGTTTTGACAAATACTCCAGGGAGGCTGCAGGTGGCGCGTGTCAGTGACTGCACAGGGAGTGGTGTAACACATTAAGATGTGGGACTTTGAAGTTATCCATCTATTTACTCCTCCGGACATTTCTTGAGTGCTTTGTATGTGTCAGGAACTGTTTTAGGAACTAAGCCTGAAACAGAGAAAATGAACAGATGAAAACTCACTGCCCTCATGGAACCTATATCTTATCCTCATCTGCCACAGTGTCTGGATTCAAATGTTAGCCTGCCACTCGTGGCCCGACCATAGGCAGACGAGCCTTTCCTGTCAACATGTATGTAAAGGGGTCTTGATAATGCTACAGGAGAAGGCTTTTGTGAGGGACAGCATGGTGGCAGATGTGAAGTGCTTAGCCTACAATTTGGGCTCGCAAGCCATGACTACCAAGCACATTGCCGTTTTTTGCAATGCCCTTTGTTCTCGATGAGTCCCTGCTGCTGGTTGCTTTGGTGGCATCCATCAGAGGTCCTTCAGGTAAGCAGAGCAGGCTGGGGTCCCACGGCCAGGTTCTCGCCTTTGTTTAGCTGCCTTTTATTTAGTTAGCCTGGCGCCCAAAATTAGTCCTTGTTAAAATAACCACTAATATCATCCTGTTTTACCTACCTGGGTGACAGGCTCACACATGTTTCTCTCTTCCTCTTTCAGATTGTTTAGTGTCATTTTGGAACAATTAACCAAAGAAACAGAAGGCGGGAACCACTCTAGTGGCAAATCAGGAGGCTTTGATGTCAAAGCCCTCCGTGCCTTCCGAGTGTTAAGACCACTTCGACTTGTATCAGGAGTACCCAGTAAGCACATTTTGCTTCCTACCCCCCAGAACTACTGTTTCTTCTCTGTTGGGTGGGTCTCAGGATCAGGAGAGTGTGCTATGAGGTGGGGGCTCAGCAGCAGTGGCCCTTCCTTGATGCTGGAGGACTTGCACACCATCATGGTGGTTCTCTGGGACATTCCTGAAAGAGGGACAGGTGGTGTTTATTGCCATCTGCTTTTCAGAGTCTTTTCACGAAGAGAGGCTGGGTGGCAGTGGGCTTCTGACCGCTGGTGTCCTGTCTAGTTCTGCACTCTGATAGTATCCTGTGCTTTTCTTCCTTACTCCCAAGCCTGTCACCTAGAAATATCTGTATTGAAGGTGGGGGGCTCTGAGTAGAAGCGACTGGCGGGGCTGGACTCCTGGAACTCCAGTTGGCCCCACTAGCAATGACACCTGTCCCTCTCCGAGAAGAGGGATGAGCATGGCAGTCTCCATACTTGAGCAGAAAGCACAGCATTACCCTCCGTGATGGTGGCATGAGAATCCCACCAGACCGTGAAGGAAGACCCTAGCAGGAGTGTGAGGCAGACTGGTGCCTTCCGGTAGACCCTACCACGTCAGTCAGTGCCTGCCCCCGCTTGCCTTCTGACTCTGACCTCTGAGCAAGTTGAGGCTGACCTGGGCTGCGGAGGGAAGCTCCCTCCTTAAGAAGCCTGCCTAGCCTTTGCCTCATTAGCTTCAAGCTTGGTACGAGTGCATTTTCTGGGGCTTTGGGAGTATCAACACCCTCATACCTCTCCTAGCATTGGTGCTTCTGAGGAGGTGGACTACTCAGCGGGAACCAAGGATATAGGGCTGCTGGATACAGCCACTTTCCACAGCTCACACCACCATCAGAACACTGGCTCTTCTCCTCCAAGCCTGTCTTCAGGAAGTTTTATTAAACCTTAGGCACTCAGAACGCACCAAACACCTCTGGAAAAAAAAAATGCTACATTTCCAAATTTAACATTTAAAATGTAGGAAGTGGTGTTTTAAGTGTACTTATTTTTCCAGATGGTTCATTTATTTTCATTGAAAAAGATCAGTGCAAGTCAAAAACCACAGAACTGCCTGGAAGCAATTGAGAGAAACAGAAATACCTTGGCAGTGGCTGGCACTGCTAAGTGTAACGTGATGAAGTGAAGGGCTCAGTGAGCAAATATGCTCTCTCTGATTTAGTTGTCACAGCTTAATCTAATTTCAAAGTAACCATGACAGCCCCTTTCCCCTAAAGAGCAAATGACAGGACAGCCTGACTGTGGCATGTGCTGCGTGCAGACACGGAACTGTGGCTCGTGTGTACATGAGCGGCCCCTGCCAGTGAAAACTCGCAGAACTGGCCTGGCTTGGCCTTGGCTCCTTGAGTTAGTGTTCCACAAGCACTACAAAACAGTTTCTGCTCTTCCTTCCTGCAAGACACAAGACTATGTGAAGTTTGTGGTGGTCTGTGTCTTGCTCTTCTACGGGTCACTAGAGAGAATCGAGGCTCCAACCTTCAGCCCATACTTTAGCTGACTGTGTCAGGGAACATTTTCCTTAGATCTGAATGGGTTTAGGGAGAGGAATTGGGACTCGCAGGCCATGTTATTTTCAGCTCTGGACTTGGTGATTTCTTCCCCAGCTCCTGAAATCATTGAAGATGCCCAGGAATGTTTAGCTGTCCTTTCAAAGCAAGCATTGCCTTTGCACTCCTGAAGACTGAGGCTGTTGCACAGAATTTAATCTTTGTGTGTACACAAGTAGATAATCATTAAGGGAAAAATAACTGTGTTCCATAGGGGCATAGTTGAGTCATGTGGAATTATTTTTTTAAATTTTATTACACTTTCTGTGTATACACACAGATGCACACGTGCTCATGCATGTGTGCCATGGCACACATTATGAAGGTTGGAAGAGACCCTGCAGACTCGGGTTATCAGGGTTGGCAGCAAACTCACTAGCACATTAAAATATTATTTAAAATTATATTTGTGTGTGTGTGTGTGTGTGTGTGAGAGAGAGAGAGAGAGAGAGAGAGAGAGAGAGAGAGAGAGAGAGAGAGAGAGAGATATCTGTGGACTTTTGCCCACCTACATTCTAGTTTCTGGAAAATGTTTATTAGAATCTAAGAGCACGAGGTGTGTGGTGCACACACTAGCTCCAGCACTCAGGAGGCAGAGGAAGGCAGACCACAATGAGTTTGAGGCCACTCTGGGCTACAGAGTGAGTTCCAGGACAGCCAAGGCATTATAGTGAGACCCTATCCTAAACAAAAGAAAGAATAAAACTAGAATCTAAGACCATAAAAGATGGGAAAGCACACTGGAGACCCTCTGGCCAGTTCTCACCATCTTTTGGTGAAACTAATTAGGAGGTAGTAACTTTTGAACTCTCCCAGATAATGAGAAGCCACGAGGGGCCAGTCCCGGGTTCCCTTCCCTGGCATGGCAGCCTTCCCAGGCCTTCCCACTGTGCATGTTGATTATGTCCCAGGGAGCTGGGTATAATGAAAGCATGTGTGCTCAGTTTGTGATACAACTTGATATTAGCTCCTAAGTTTGGCCAATCTGAAGTACAGTAGTTATACTAAACATAACTACATTCCTGAGACAAATGGCCCACTGTAGTAGGATTTAAGAGATAACTCTTAGGTGCTTTAAAATGGCCTTATCCATGTCTCAAAACAGAAAAGTAGAAAAGAAAGTATCAGAATAGCAGCCAAGAAATTCTGTCTATATATGGGAGCCAATGCTCCCCTGCTCCATTTAGTGCCTGCAATAGACAGAAAATTTAAAAATCATCTCATTAGTCTTATTTTCAAAAGAACCCATTTGAACATTTAAGGATGGGCCTAGAATTTTAGCAGCAAAGAAGATTTTGGGGAGACATAGTCTTGCTGGTCTTGAAGACCCCTTGTCCGCCTCCTCTCCTGCCCCCCCTTCTTTCCATGTGCACTTACCGGGGAGACAGTGGCTATAACTGAGGGTTGCTTCTCTTTTCCTTGGCTTTATTGCGGCTGCTGCTTTGTTTTAACTCTAAGGAGCTCAGCTTCTTCTGTTCTTCTTTCTGTCTTTGAATAAATGTTGGAAGAATAAGAAGGAGAAGAAAAGAAAAGGAACGAGTCACCCATATAGAAGCTGATGCTTGGGCGGTGGGAAGAGTGCAAGATGCTGAGCACTGAGCCAGGAAGCCCTGTTCTAGTGCGGGCTCTGGGTCCTCCTTCCCGTCCCTCTGTCTGTTCCCTGTCATGTCTTCCTGGCATCTGTCCCTGCACCGCGGCCCTGTTGAGGCTCTCATCTCTCAAGCCCACCTTCTAGCTGCAGGACACCTTCACCCTAATGTTATACCGAATATTGAACCCCGACCTTCCCAAACCCACTCTCGGCCTCCTACTGTCCCTGCTTACACCCTCCATCCTAGAGGGACTGCCTTGAAAACACTTAAAGGGGTTTCTTCTTTTTGGGGTGCTGGAGGACAGCTGTTATTTGCCCCCAAGCCTGCACGAGATCACGGGAGCACTCCTGAGGCTCCCTCTCTTCATTCTAGTCAGGCCCCATCCTTCTCTGTGTTCCCACCTCTCTGGAGCCATTTCTCTGCCGTTTGAGCTTATTGCTGTCCATTTGCTCTCTCTGAGGCAACTTTTGCTAGTGGACTCAGGTCTGATTCCAAACCCAAATTCAAAACACAGAATCACATGCTGTGATCACTTTGCTGATGGCCTTTATGACTAGCTGTGATGACAAGCCCACCCCAGCTCACACTGTACACTGCTTACTTCTGTGTTGGGTTTTCTGCCAAGGCCTACCGGTGACGATCTGTCTTCAGGCCCAGACCAGTGGGAACCTTCTTCGGATCCTCTGCCCTCACCCTGCTCAGAGGCAGTACTTTTATTCCTCTTTAATTTTCCATTTGCTGTTTGTCATACAGTGTTTGCATACTACCTGAGAGTAATTTGTGTTAAATCCTTTTATTTCCTTCTAGACTATAACCTCTTTGAGAGAGGTTTGTGTAATTCATCTTTATATTATCCAAGCACTATCCTCCATATTTTGCATATTTGGGTGATCTGTTAAATGGAATAAAAAAAGTACATAAGTGAATAAATAATTTTATTACTGGCTACTCCTCTCTGGGTGTTCATTTTTCACATCTGTCTAGTAAAGGAGTTGGATTAAATGATCTTTAAGAGTCCCTTTTTATCTCATCTCATATCCAGGCTTAGTATTATTAATTAACAGCTTTGAAATATCTCTACATTTTATTACTCTGTGCCATAAATAGAGCAAGCATCATTGGGGATTATATTTGTGATACATTTGAAGTGTCTCCCTAACTCACAAATGGATTTTTCTCTCTCCTAGGTTTACAAGTTGTCCTGAACTCCATTATAAAAGCCATGGTCCCCCTCCTTCACATAGCCCTTTTGGTATTATTTGTAATTATCATCTATGCTATTATAGGATTGGAACTTTTTATTGGAAAAATGCACAAAACATGTTTTTTTGCTGACTCAGGTGAGTAGTGGCAGTAATTATTACCCAAACATGAAAACAATTTTGGTGTGGGGGGAGGTGCTGTTCTCCTGAGCATTTTATTCCCATCTGTTCTCTCTGTGTGTGTGAGTTGTGTTGAGGGAATCTGTTCTCTTTTCCATCCTGATTGCAGATACAGATGGGGACCTGCTCAGGGTAAAGCAGGTAACTCCGTCCTGTCAGCCCAAGAAAGGCCCGCGAATGTGTGGGCAGGGCTGTGAGTGGTAAGTGTCTAGAAGAAGGGACTGTTCCGAGTGGAGCTTAGGGAGCAGCTGAGGTTCTGGGGCGACAAAGGTGCCAGTATCTGGTGTTCTGGGCTTGAGCCGAGTCCTGGTGCTCGTCTTCTGAACTGTCCTTTGTTTCCTTTCTTCCCTGTAGATATCGTAGCTGAAGAGGACCCAGCTCCATGTGCGTTCTCAGGGAATGGACGCCAGTGTACCGCCAATGGCACGGAATGTAGGAGTGGCTGGGTTGGCCCCAATGGAGGCATCACTAACTTTGATAACTTTGCCTTTGCCATGCTCACTGTGTTCCAGTGTATCACCATGGAGGGCTGGACAGATGTGCTCTACTGGGTAAGCAGCTCGAGGGTGTTCACAGCATGCTGTTCCCCTGTGAGAGCAGCTGGCTGAGCACGGAGCCCTGGGGGTCAGTTCTTTGGGAAGGGAAGCAGACCTAGGCCCTCTCTTCACTTGGTGAGCCCCCTCCTCCTGCTCCAGGGCAATTCCCCAGCACTAGAAGGCCACGGCATAGTGTTAGCTCCTGGCCTGTAGTCCTCCACCTCCCCAGCACTGCTTGGGGTCTTGTTATTAACTGTGGTTGCTCCTGCCCGCTAATCCCTCTGGGAACTCTGGAGGCCAGGGCTGTCCTGACACAACTCAGAGAGCTAGAGCAACATTTCCTGAGGAAGCAGAGCCTGGATTCGCAGTCCACACATAAAGGCAGTTATTGAACTAGATCGATCCTAAAGGGACGGTGGGGAACACAGCCAGGCCCCTTTCGTGCATCCATAGCTTGATGTGACCACAGCTCACTATCAATTCTCCTTTTCCACTTGCCTCTTGTATCCCCGGCATCAATGTCAGCCGGGCCAGCACAAGTCTTGCCTCCATTGCACTCTTTCTGAGCCAAAGAACCCTGGCAGAGATGGTAGGCAAGACAAAGGGCTGGTTGACCCTCCAACAGGTGACTAACCTCTTGGTGACTAGGGTCTGATTTCTCTCATTCCTGGCAGAGCCATTTCCCCTAGTGACTGTGTATAGGCAGAGCTTTTAAAGCTCACAGAAATTTAGAAATTTTTTTTTTACTGCATAGTAGATGAGTTTCTGGAAAATATAAAAGCATGTAGATTTTAAGCCCAAATCTGAATTTGTCAAACTAATACTCCAATAGTTAATTGGAGAAGTGGTTCTCAACCTGTGGGTCACAACCCCTTTGAAGGGGTTGAATATCAGATATATAAATTACAATTCATAACAGTAGCAAAATTACAGTTATGAAATAGCAAGGAAATGATTTTGTGGTTGGGGGGTCCACAACATGAGGAACTGCATTAAAGGGTCGCAGTGTTAGGAAGGCTAGGAACCACTGTATTAAAGGGTCACAGCGTTAGGAAGGTTGGGAACCACTGTATTAAAGGGTCACAGCATTGGGAAGGTTGAGAACCACTGGTTTAGAAGAAATTAATAGTATTTCTTGAATAGGCAACCTCTTGGTTAAAAGGCTTAGAAAAAGAGAAGCAAGCAGCTTCTGTTAGTTCCTAAATCCTGAACTTGACACATTTCCTATCACTCTCTCCCGTCAGAGAATGCACCATCTGATGCGTAGCCATGGGTTTGCTTCCCTTCACTGGTGTAGGCAGTCCTGTACAGCTGGCCCTCCGTATCTGCAGATCCTCCATCCGTAGGTTCAATCACATCTGATTGAAGATTGAACCAATGCCGATTGAAAATAATTCAGGGAAAAAATAATCCTCATTGAATGTGTCCAGACTTGTTTTGTATTTATTCCCTAAACAATAGTATAATGATTAATCATGTGCTCCTAGAAATTAAAAGTAGTCCCGAGATGATTTAAATTATATGGGGGTATGTGGATATAGGCCATATGCAAATACTGTGCTGTTTTATCTAAAGGGCTCCAGCAGCTTTGGCTGTGGCTGCTCCCTGCAGATACTCCGGGTTGACTGTAAACTCTGCTAAGTGGAGAATGAGAGTCACCAATTTGTTGTATCTTGTTTGTCCTTCATCCGTTTTCCTGATTGTTGTAGGAGAGTGTGTGTGTGTGTGTGTGTGTGTGTGTGTGTGTGTGCGCGCGCGCGTGTGTGCACGCGCATGTGTACATGTATCTATAGACACAAATGTTAGTTATAGCCACAGACAGTACCTTCTCATGGAGAGGAAGGGCAGGCTTTGTCAGCCACTGAGCTCCAGGGTTGGGTGAAGTGTTGACTTTCACTCCTGTCTCCTAAACTGTAGCTCCCAAGCAGAGCAAAACCTCACTCCCAATGTCCCCTGCAATGGCTGATAAGTAGAACATAATATCATCCGCAAAAGCCCCAAGCTCTGCCTGTCCCTCCCCCAAACAGGAGAGAATTTTTTTAAGAATTTTTTTAAAGAATTTTTTTTTAAAGTAAAAGTCTGTGATTGCCTCGGTCCTGTTCTCTCTGTTATGGTGAATTGCTAGCTGCCGATCCAACATGCCTTGACTAATGGACAGCTTTACAGTTTATCTTACATTTTTGCACATCGATTCTCTCACAGCAATTGTGCTGCTATCAGAGACACTTTCAGGAGCGCGTGACAGAGGAAGAGAAAACATCCTGCACCCAGAAACACCAGTTTCCTCTTGCTCTTTTGAGACTTTCTAAGTTTCATCTATGATGATGAAATGATCTTTAATGTTGCTATGACAATAAATAGTTAATAACCTGACAATTTAGTTACATATTCTGTAAATTACCCAGCACCTTTATTATGATGGAGGAGCACATGGAACCCCTCAACATCTCTCTGTCTCTAGCACGTCAGAGCAGATCTGAGGTCTTGAAGATGGAGACCGTGCTGTAGAAAGAGACTCCTGAGGGTCCTCCAGCAAGTGTTTGGAGTCCTTGATTAGGGGCAGGAGTCTGTGAACATTTTAATAAGGAGCTTAAGAGTAAATATGTTTGGCCTTGCAGGCATGTGATCTCCATCCCAGCCATCAACTTTGCCATTGAGCTTGGAGCCAACCATGGGATAAGGATAATTGAATGGATATGGCTCTCTCTTGACTGGACTTCACTTATGGGCCCTGAAACCTGAATTCCCTGTGCCTTTCATACATCATATTCTTTTTTTCACTCCCCCCCCCACTATAGACACAACCATTTAAAAACATGAAGCCAACTTTTAGCTTTTGAGAATCATATAAAAAGAAAGGTGGATTCAGCCTTCAGATCACAGTTGAGGGGCAGCTGGCCTTGACTGGAACCCAGTAGACTTTCCTTATTATTCTTCCACTTAACAGTGGTTTATGGACCCTTCTATAACACTAGGGGGCAGCTGAGTAATGTCTTCCAGAGTGTTCTTTGAGACCTTACTGTCTGAAACACGTCAGGATTATTTTTAATCACTTGTTGATGGCATTTATTAGCTCATCATAAAGATAGGCAGGAGCCGAGGAACTAAACTTTCCCAGCATTTTATGGGCCACAGTCAGCTGGAAGCCACACAGCTGTGTCCTAGAATAGAACATCTCTGTTCAGCACAAAGCCTGGCCGAAAGTGAATGCTCAAAAAATACACATGACTGTTGCCACCCTGAGCCCACCGGACCGAGCCCATTGCTTCACTGGTGTAGATGGGATGGGAAGAGGAAGGAGATTCAGTTTTAAATATCAATTGCAAACAAATCTCTCAAAGTTTAGGATTTTGTGTATGGTGGACCAAGTCTTTGTATCTAGACAAGTTTCTATTTAGTCTGTGTTCTCCAGTGCACCAAGGTCCTAGTTCTCAAGAGTTTCTGGCAAATGTCTGGCAGGGATGGAAAGGGACGTGCACAAAGGCACACCTGGAGCAGAGCTATTTGGAGGTGTGGGGAGTTGGGATCATGAACTGCTGCCCGGGAAATGAGCTCCACAAACATATTTAAAGTTCTGTTCAGCTCATGCAGATGTCCATAGAGACGGTAGTGCAGCACAGAGAAAGTGCTGGACAAGGCAGGTTCTGGATCCTCGGGGCTTTGGTGCCCTTGTTTACAGCTGCACAGTTAGCATCTTGTAGACATGATCATTATTTCAACTTCGAGGATTTTGTTTGTTTACTTTGGAGGAGATGTTTGAAATGTAGGAAATTAACAGCAAAGCATTGGTCTTAGGAGAGCGCTGTATGAGTCCCCATGGCCTCTTGTGTTAGCACCAAGCTTTTTCCTCAGGAGTGTGCAGGGCTGTGGACTGTGGACGTGCTGGCTGACAGACCTTAGTTAGCAGTACTTGATCACCTGACAGCACCTGTCCGTCAAAGCACCTGGGAAATTCTTCTATGCCCAAGCAGCCAAGACTTGCCTTTCCCAAGGCTCTCCAGATGTTTCTGAGAGTTGGAAAAACCAAAAAGCCTTCTTGCTTTCCTTTAACTTGAGGCATCCATAGGCACTTAAGCCTTTAAAATAAGAGAAATTGAAGCAAAATAGAAAATTGGCTTGGGTGGCAAGTGGCCCTGTATGATGAGACTGACATAAATACTTTAAAAATTAATACAAATCCAAGTTCTTTCCCTCATGGTGGTGTCTCCGTTGTTGATGAAGAAGATGCAGACAAAGCCTGGGGCAGATAGTGTGTCTGTGATGTGGGGACCAGCCCAGAAATTGTGATTTTTTTCCCCCGCTTCTGTGTATGATGAGCTTTATGGACTCAGTTCTGCAGCAGGTGTGTGGGGAGAAAAGCCTGGCCTGGGAGCTTCAGTTCCATCTCTTCTGGCAGAGAGAGAAGATGCTCCAGTTGGCTCCCTCAGTCCTCCTGGCTGTCCTGGGTGACATTGATTTGAGAAGACGCAAGTCTGCAAAGTCCCTACTCCCAAGACATTCAAAGGCATCTTAATTTCTTTAAATGAGATGTTCCCTTTGCAACTGTCACCAAAGCTTTACTCAGATGCCACCGAGGCCTGAGGAGGGCAGGTGAGGAGATGGCCTGGTCAGCACACTTTGCCAGTCTCAAGAGTAAGGTGTCTAATGAGAGCCCTGCACTGGCTCGCTCTCCTCTGCCTTGTATACCTTGCTCCTGCAGAGGCTGGAAGATTAAAGGCTGAAACTCTGTCTGCCACACCAGGCAGCCTGTACCCCCACCCCCATTCCGCATGTGGGTTTGGTGGTGTAGTTGCTTTGGAAGAATTACCCTCTGCCTTCCTGCTGAAATTAGTTTATCCAACTTAATTAGATCAACAATTGGAGCCATAGCCCTGGCTCATTCATTCCTCTAATTGCCGATGTGCAGATGGATAGGGGTTCTATTAAACGCATCGGTTTTCATGTGGCCAAACAGGTGTTTCATAAGGGAGTTAATGCCCTCTCCCTAGATTTCAACAACAGATGTTAGGTTTTTCTGTGTTTTCTGTTCCCATTTCCTGTTTGGCTTCTGCATGAGGCAAACACTTTGAGATGCATGAACCTCTTTCTGTAAAGCTGAAACCTGGAAGCAGATAATGGGCAAAACGGCACGGAGCTTAAAAACCCTAAGGTTTGCCCCTGACAGGAAGAGCATTCGGCCTGTCTGGATAATTAACTGGCTGAAATTCAGGGTGCTTCTGCAGAGCAGGGCCTGTTACCTGATCCGTAACATCGTAGTATCTCCTTTCTCAGGGAGGCATGTGTCCTGTGGAACACTGTACTGCTGGAAAGTTCCATCCAGCTGTGACCCATCACACAGCTCTGTGCAGGCTGCTCACTTCCAAACCATTCCTGACAAGGAGGCCATGCCTGAGTGGGTAGTTGGATTCTTCCAAGTAGTCAGTCTCTTCTCTGGCCCGGTCCTGCCTTTTAGAACACCTGTTAGGTCACAGAGTTGGGGTGGGGCAGATTGCAATTAAAGCCAGGTTCTTTTACTGGGTGCAACTGAGAAAGAAGCCCAGTCCCAGAGCATCCCGAACACTGTCAACTATTGACTTTGGAAATGCTTTCTTGGTTCCATGTTTATTTAGTAGACCTGTGTTCACAGGCTGCAAATAATCCAAAGGTGAGGAGGGCCAGGTTTCCTTGGTTAGATGGACAGGATGATTACCTTTGAATAGACAGTAGTTATCGGAGACATATTTATTTATTTTGAGAGTGGGTCTGACTGTATAGGTAACTGGTTGGAACTCTCAGTGTAGATGAGGCTGACCTTGAACTACAGGGATCCATCTGTCTCCCAGGTGTTGGATCAAAGGCATGTGCCACCATGCCCAGCTAGTTTTTTGTTTTCTTGTTTTTTGGTTTTTTTTTTTTTATACAGTCACATGTTACAGGTTTGACTCTATAATTAAGACTTTTCCACCAAATTTTAAAAGCAGTTAGGGCTAACTCCTGGGGTGGAACAGCCACGAGGATCTGGGAAAGCACTAGCTCTCCCTTCTACTGAGACTTCCCCTGGAAGCTTCCTAGCAGGACAGGGTCCTGAGATGGAACCGAATCTCAGCTCATTTCCCTACCTGGGATCAGGCCCAGCTGTGTGGCCTGAAGCCTCCATGAGTCATTTCTGGTGTGTGCAGGCGTGCTTGTGTGCCTGTGTGTGCTGGGAATGTGTGATGAATGTCTGCTGACTGTTGTTGTCTCTTGAGTTCAGTCTTAAGGAAATGTTTAGTTTCATGTATAGAATGTTCTCTCTAACGTGACCCTCTCTCCTTATTAGATTCCTCCGTTAACCCGCTCCTGTGAGCCCATCTTGTTTCTTACAGATGAATGATGCTATGGGATTTGAATTGCCCTGGGTATATTTTGTCAGTCTCGTCATCTTTGGGTCATTTTTCGTACTAAATCTTGTACTTGGTGTATTGAGCGGGTAAGCCACATCTCTTTCATCTTGAAAGCAGAGTCCTGGGGACAGCTGCCAAGACCACACAGCCTTTGCTGGAGGGGTCAGCGGGTGTGTACCAGTCCCTTTGTATTGCTTTCTCTTCTGGTGGGGCTCCGCAGACCAAGCTCTTTTATGGAACTTCACCAGCTGCCATGAAAGAAAGCCATGGAGAGATTATTGACCAGAAATTAATTAATCAGTATTATTGCTTGGAATTTAAATAATTTCCCTTGCTTGGCCTTTTGTCTGTCCTAAAATGAGATACATTTATAATTGCTTTCTTGGTCTGGATCCAAATACAATGCCCATTAATTGGCACAAAACTAGCTAAATGAGTGGTCTAGGTTGACTTTGGAAAGTCCCTTCCTGAAGACTTCAGCCTCTCTGCCCTGAGGCAAACCGTGCAAGAAGTCCTACCCCACCCCGGCTTGTCCAAGCCCTTTCCTTAGAACACTGACCTTCAGCCAAAGCCCTGAGTGGTCCTGCAGCTGCAACCAGGGCTCTGTTCTTTTAGTAAATGGATAACTGATAACTGATCTCCTTACATTTTACAGGTAAATGATGCGATAGGATGGGAATGGCCTTGGGTGTATTTTGTTAGTCTGATCATCCTTGGCTCATTCTTCGTCCTTAACCTGGTTCTTGGTGTCCTTAGTGGGTAAGCAGTTGGATCCGTGTTGCACATCCTCCCGCTGCCACAAGGGGGGCAGCCCTGCCTGTCTCCCAGCTGCTCCCCGCTGGCTTCTCTGCATGCCTTTGGACTCTGATGTTCCCTCTGTGTGCTGCTTCTGGGTTGAACTGTGATTCTTCCTGCTTGTATCTGTCTGTGAGATTCTGTGTTTCTGACTCTTGCCAAGCCCTGTTAACTTAGAAAAATAGTTTTCCTTGAGGTGAATTACAGCAAGAGAAAGGTGTCCTAGCCTTGGCCTCCCCCAGGGACGGACTGTGGTCTCTCGAGGGTTTCACTCCCGAGTACATGGCCTGGCCTTCTCTAGTCACTGTATTGTGAAGAGTGCAGTTTCAGAGCTTGGGCTCAGGCCTAGATGAGTACACAATACCAAGCTTTAGTACATAAAAAGCCCACCTTCCTGGGGTTGGGACCCTTTATTGACTCACTTGTCACTGTTGTCACCATGTGAGTTATGTGTCTGATTCAGCTTTCATCTTTCCTTAATACAGAATGATGCTCAGCTTTTACACACATGCTCCCTATGCCCCTGTTATCCCCATCATATGGTCACCATTTTAAAAATTCATTTTGTTTAATGCCCATCTCTGTACATACCCTCCATTCAGGGGAGATGGGCTTGGGAAGAGCCCTGGGCCGTGGGCTGTGCCCCACCGGGGTGGGAGATGGTATTCCAAAGCTCCCGTGAGCAGATGTGAATCTCAGCATCTCTGAGGTACCCCAGATAGTGGAGCACTGCCATCAAAGTGGGCTGGGGGCTCTCTCAAAAGCATTTGGATAAGTGGGAGATGGATTTTAGCATGGAAAATGCTGTGGGTTTCTCATCATTAGAGTCTTACTTAAGTCTATCGGTCTTGTTGCCTTATACTTAAAATATAAATTAGGTAAAATATCTAATTAAGAACTGTATTTAATTTTAAACAAGCATTTTAAAAATGCTTTGTCTTAAGAATTAGACATATAATATTTATAGTCTGTACAGTTTGAAATTTTAAGGATTAATTTATTTAAAATAGTCAACTTTTAACTCAAAAACAACACCACCACCAACAGCACACACACAACCAGTTCCAGCATACAGCCATTGCCCTGAGCAGCCCAGAAGGCACTCATACCCGCCCCCATCTCGCCCTAGCCACTGCATCAAGCCCAGAAGTTCTCAGTAAATCACACTGATGGACTTCATTCCAAGTGAGTTTATCTACTTGCTTGCTTTATCTTGTTCTTTCAGAGGCTGTATCTCGGGACATGATGTCATCATGTTGCTGAGTTAGTAGAGTGAGGTTTATCTCGATTTTTGGAGATACTGCCTTTTTCAGAGCGGAAGGCAGAGCCCACTTCTCCATCTGGACCCGTTTCTTTGTGTTCCTCCAGACCTGCCTTGCCATGAATTAAGTGTGGTCAGTTCTGCGTCATGAAGTACAGTCATGAAAGTCCCTTATCTAGAAGAGGCTCAGAAGCAGTGCCTCCCTCCACCGGCGAGAGAAGCAGGGAGTGGGGAGGTCTTAATTAACTCTGTAGCCCAGGTTAGTGTCGAACTCACTATAGAGCCCTTCTGAATGCTGGGATTAAAAGCATGAGCCTCCATGTCCAGCTGCAAGACCTTCATCCTTTAGAGCTTCTGGTGGCCTGAAGTTGGGGTCAGTGTGGTGAGAGCGGCGGTTCTAGTTGCAGAAGCGTTGCCACAGGAACTACCCATACAAGGCCATCAGCTGCAGCTGTGTCGTGAGTTCCTTGGCGCCCCATGTCTCCTGAACCCAGCTCAACTGACGGAGGCCATGGAAACCACTAATTTTAACAGTGTCAGTGACGTGCCTTATCTTTAATTCCCCCTCTCTGGGCAGGAACTGTTGCCCCGGCATGATGGAGCAGAGATACAAGCCAGCCAAATCGTGAGGTGTTTTAAAAAAGCTAAAAACAGAAGATGGGGGCAGGGGCTTCCCATTATCATGACATGGGTTCAACGTGAAGCCTTGTAGGAGGATCCCAAAGCTAGAGGGTTTAAAAAAGCATACATCCTCACCAAACAAGTAGTTTACTGGAACATATCTTGAAGGAAAATAGCAAGTTTTTGAAAGGCATTATTTTTATATTAAATGAAAACGAGGAAGGAGAGACCAGATGATGTTTCAGTGTTAAAAAAGCAAGCCTAAGACTTCCTGGTGCTTTTAGCTGTCGGCTCACACTGTGCTCAGACCCCTAGGGGATGCACATTCCCTCCCCTACCTCTGTACCCCCCAAGCCACTTGGGGAAGAAATGCTGAGGCAGGCTCTGGGTGGCGTCAGAGCTGCGTCTGCAAAGCTCTTTGGCTAGCATCCTCCCCATTCCTGATGAGAGGGCCTGGCTCTGGGCCCGAGGCCTGGGATGCCAAGGTGTCTAAGATGCAGGCTCCAGCCTGGGGCCCACGCTGCAGCCCAAGCTGTACAGCAAGCGCTACAGCTGGAAGAGCCGGGGGCCTTCAAGTGGAAACGCCCTTGGCCCTCTGGCCTCCCCAACCTCACCACCTCCGAGGGTTCCTGTACTAATCTGCCTGCCTGTGCCCTCTTGTTATCCATTTGTATTTTTGTTGCTATTGTTAAAGCAAACTTAGAATTGTTGTTTTAATATTAGAGGGGTTATAGAGCCAGAAGGACACAAAAGGCCAGAAGACATTTCTGTGGCACAACCCTTAAGGGAGTTTCAGACTAGCATGTGATCTCAAAAGCACTGGGTTCCAAGCATCCCATCATAGGTCAGTCAAGACCTCATGCATTATGCCATCCTAATATGATCTCACTAGTGACAGTGACACCAGATGTGTCTGAATTGAACCCTTTTGTTTGTTTGTTTGCTTGTGTGTGTGTGTGTGTGTTTGAAACAGCAGCTCATTGTTCAGTACATCCATACCTCACACTGGTGGCTATTCTCCTGCCTCTGCCTTCAGAGTGCTGGGATGGCAAGCATTCACCAGGATGCCTGGATGTTAACCCTTCTTAAATATCCGCTTATGCATCTGTGGCTCCTTCCTTTGCCTACAGCCATGGCATCCCATTAGATCTTAATATACATGGTGGGTTTTGGGTTTGCACATTTTAAAGGCATTTGACGGCTGGGTCTCTGAAAATGCTGTTGGTTTCATTTTGTTTCCTCCCTAGGGTGAGCACGGGTGCAGGTGACACCGTCTCTGCTGGTGGTTACCTGTGGGACGAGCTGGAGCGGCCTGTAACTGTAAGGCCGTGCCTTATTTGGTTGTCCTGGAAGGAATGATCCTATGACGGGCAGAGGACTGAAATGACTGCCTCCTTTAGGTCTAAAGTCTGTGTGGTTGATGTGTCTGATCTTCTCGCTCTGGCTCTTTAGCGGCTTGGGGCCTGCTCACTCTTAAGGCTGTTCCCTTAAATCTTGACCCTCTCAAGGTTTGCTGAGTGTATGTGGAACCCCAGTGCCTGGTCTCATAGAGTTGCCATGGGATTCTCCAGGGGACAGTGGTACTCATGGGTGGTAGCCTGCTTCTCTACTTCAGCACCCACCTGCCATCTGCCCACTTCCGTGCACAAGAGAGACTTCTTAGGCCTCTGAAATCTCAAGGAATTCCAGACCTGACCTTACCCAGATCCTGTGTTCACGATGGGTTTCAGTCACTCTGATCTTTAGTCTCTTCTTCAGAAATAAGCCTGTCTTGCTCCTGCCTCACAGAGTGGATGTAGAATGGCGTGAGGAAGGCTTTCCCAGCTGTTACTCATCTAGGATATCCTTATCTTCAGTTCACAGATCTTCTTCAACCCCACCCCCCACCCGTCCCTGGTAAAGCAGAGGCAGCCCAGGGGGCTCTCTGGAAATTCTTAAGAGTTTGTACATGTCCCAGGAAGTAACTTAAGAGAACATTTATCATCAACACATACCCCACACTCCACCCCAGCAGATGACCATGGGACAGAGGCGTTGTCAGTTGTAAACTATTTTGTGTGCAGACTAAAGTCATTGCTATTGGCATTAGATGTTGTGAGGGCTCCTTTCCCTCTCATCAGTGGCAGGGAAGGACATTTCCAAAGGCGGTACTCAAGTACCCCAGCTTAAATAGCTGCAGTTTGAGTCTTCTCTGCTTTTTGCCATTTGTGTGATTTGGGCCAAATCCTTTCCTCTTTGCGCTGATTTTCCTCATTACTGTGTCCGCACATGGAGCCAGTGCTGCTCCTGACTTTGTGGAGGGAGCCTTCAGAGAACCGCAGCACATAGACCCCATTGGGGCAGCTGTCAGGCTCTGGGAAGAACATATAGGCGATCTGGAGTAAGACAGCCTTTCTAAGCCAGCTAATAATAACAGTTGGCCAAGACAGGTTTGTATTAGTGAGAAATCAAAACTATACAATCTGTTTAAATGTTTTATTCTATAAGTATGTAAATGTTGTAAGGCAGTCATCTAAAATATATTACTATGTAAGCTCCCTCCCGGGCCTGCTTGAAATAATAGGTTAAAGTCATTTGTCACTGGTTCTGGGAATTCAAGGCTTTTACTAACATCTCACAAAAATATTTGAAATAATTTTTTCTGAAGAGGCCTTGTATGTTGTCAGGCAATAAACGTTCTTCATAAACCCGCTTTCAGCACATAAAACTAAAAGTAAACTGAGCCTGTGTGTCTGTAACTTCAAAACCATTTGGCTCTAAATTAAGTTCGTGTGTGTGTGTCTTTTGTCCTAGTAAGACCTAAATCTACCAAGTCCCACCCTTCCCTCAAAATCAGACACCAAACTGGCTGCTGATAGAGGCTGATACTGGTTCCTTTCCTGGTAGTTGTGACAAATTACCTGGCCTGGGCTCGAGAGGATAGTCCACAGGGATGGGGACAGGTTGGCAGCTGGTTCCATTGCGTCTGTGTCAGGAAGCAGAGAGATTTGAATGCTGCACTCAGCTTGCTTTTCCCATTGTATTCAGTCTGTGACTCCAACCTGTAGACAGTGCCGTCTTCACTCAGGGTACGCCTTTCCTCCTCCATTAAGTCTTCTGGGAATACCCTCACAGACAGACCAGAGACAGACCTGTTGAACAGTCCAAGCCCAGTCAAGTTGACAATGGAGATTAGCCACCACAAGGCCTGTTTATCTCAATTTGAGGAGGTTGGGGGCAAACTGGGTAAGGCAAACATTGAGAGAGAGAAAAAAAAATCAAGGGCAGTTTAAAACAGTTCATCTTTTTGAAAATCACTTCCTAGACTCTATTCTGAACACACAAACCATCAGGGCCAGGCAAAGGGAAAGCTTGGCTGCTTTCATGAAGCCTTGGCTTCCTCAGATGAAGACTGATGGTACACAGAGCAAGTGGGGGGGGCATGCTACAGTGGAGAATATGCAGACTGTGCTGTGGCAGATTAGAGTCAGGCTTGCAGCATGAGGCGGGCTGGTCCATCTATATTCATGGCATTGGGAGCTAGGACATCTCTGGTGTCTCTTGAATACGGGCTTGCAGGGCAGAGCACACCAGGAGGAGGAGGTATCACTTGCAGCTATTTTCTGAGCGCAGACATATGCTCTGGGAATAGTCGTGCTGTATATTTTTCATGACAGTTTCACTTTCCCTACCGGGATGCATTGATAGAGAGTGAGCAGCAGAATTCCCTCAGGTGTCCCCACCTTTGGTATATCTGCATCTTAGGAGAGAGGGATAGCACCAGGGTCTTGAGATAACCATTATACTAGCCTGGAGAGGAGAAATGAAATGTACTTAGTTGGTACGAATCCATGTCTCGGACAGCAAAACCCTTCTGGCAAATGACTGACAAGGCACATGGAAGTCTAGTCTTGACTGCGAATGGTGGCGCACACCTTTAATCTCAACACTCAGGAGGCAGAGGCAGGAAGATCTCTATGAGGATTCAAGGCCAACCTGGCCTACATAGTGTGTTACATGCAACCAGGGCTGCAGGGTGACAGCTTGTCTTAGGAAGGGGACGTGGAGACCTCACTGAGATCTCTTACGTGTGTTTCCCTTCTCAGAGTAATTGGTACTCTCCAGGCTTCCAGAATGCCAGGGCAATCCCTGAGGGCCACTTGAAGGAAAAAGACTCAAAATTTTGCATAGTTTCACTTTGGTTGGTTGAGGCTGTCTAGAAAACCCATCCTCTTAGCAGGATGTCCTCCTCCTCCTCCTTGAGGTCATGTGAGTGGAACTTACACTGAGGTTAGGGTACCAGAAAAAGCCACAGTCCTTTAGGAGCCTCCTTGGTTTGGCTTTGGCAAAGTAAGAAATTAAATCCCAATTTGGCTTTAAATGGAAATTTCTCTTTTCTACTAAAGAACAGAGCTAAGCATTCATATCTTCTCTGGACCCTGAGCTTCCTTGTTGCATAGTTGACAAAGGAATCCTAGCACCATGGTCCCCGGAAGTGTGCAGACTGGTAGCCACACCTGACATTGACAAGTAAATGCAACCTCTCTGCCGCTGGCTGGCAGCTGCTGTTTCCATAGAAATGGCTGTTGGATCAGTGGAAACGAGGTAAGAGAAAGTTTTCGCTGATGCTTGTTCCATCAAGCTGACGTCTGTCTCCCTGGCAACAGCAGTGGACAGCAGCCAGGCTCTAGAAACAGATTCAGTAGAGCGCATTTGCTTGTCAGCTGTGGCTGTCATCTGCTCCTGACCACGTTGTCTTTGATAACACCTAGCAAAGGCCTCTGAGGACCTGGGAGGCACTGCTGGCCTCATGTGACCTCCTGGGCATCCATCTTACCAATGGCAAGCTGCGTCCAAAGCAGACTGTCAGCGATCTCCTCTCCACTTGTGATCGTCTTGTTTATACAGCTTAGGAGATGGGAAAAGGTTTTCGAGGGCAACAGTATTGCAGTGCAGACTGTTGAGTCTGTTGATCTCAAGCCTTGGGGGAGTAGAATTCATTACTGTGATTTTTATGCACAGGCTCAGCTCTTCACAAAGCTGGTGATACCTTCATAGTTGAAATTAAAGCCATAATTTTCATGTGTTCCTTATTCTGTTGATGGCATTCACAGTCTCCTACAATGAAAAGGATGTTTATGAGTTTAATAATTTGGCTTCTTGTGAGAAACATATTGACGTCTGTTTCTGAGATGTTACTTCCAGGTTCTGCCCGATTTTTTCTTCTGTTCATTGTTCTTATGCAGGCTGGTAGACTGGCTTTGGGGGCTCAGATATTGTAGAACTTGGTGTATATACAAAGGTAGTAGTCTACCATATCTGGAACTTTTCGTTGTTCCAGTCCATCAGTTGTTTCTTCTTGGGTTTTCATTTTATTTCTGTGTATGTGTACTTCCAAAGCACAAGTCGCCCCTGCCTGCGCGAGACAGCATCTGTAGGTCCCACAGCACAAGAGAGAGCCTTGCTGCTTGATGTGTGGAATGGGGCTTATGAGGAGATGGTCCAGGTAAGTTGTTTGCCCTAAACTCCACAAACATACAGTTGCTTTAAAAAGATATTTTTCCCCCTGAAAAGAGTAAATAATTAGTTAAAAGCCCTGCAATTCACAGCTGTATCTTTGAGAACCAAATGAAATATGGCTGTATAGTATTGGCAGGATATGGATTTGAGCACCCAGAAGAATCATGAGAAACCTGTAGGTCTCTGAATAACTTCTTTAGTTCTCTGGAACAGAGAGAGTGTGCCTGGAGCCTGTGCTAAGGTCTGGCCCTGAAGTACTTCTGTACCATCTAGTTAGGTTCACATAACAGATGAGTAGACTTGACAGTCTTGTTGGAGCCACATTAATCCCCTCTCCTCTCCTTCTACTTAAGAAGAACGGCTTTTCTGTTTATCTCATGAGTAATTTGTGAATGCCTACACAGAGGAAGACGTATTTGCCAAGTCCTGCACTAGCCACTGGGGTTACTATCTTGAGTTCAAAGTAGAGGCCAAGGCATCGTAATGCATGCCTGGAATAGTATAGGGGCTGAGACATGAGAATCACAATTTCAAGGCCAACCTGGGCTCTACAGAGGGGTGATTTTTAAAAAGTTGTTTTTGTCTTTATGAAGCATGCTTAATTGAGAAAATAAATACGATAGAAATGCTTTGAAAGAAGAACAAATGATGCCGTGGGCATGATTGATGCATGGCTGAGGCATGTGGGAACAGTCCTGAAGAACTGCAGAAGAAGAATAACCCCATGGGTAAGCAAGGTGGGAGAGGCAGTTGAGCCTGAGCTGTCCATCAAGGCTGGACAATAGGAAGAAGCAGAAGACATTGGAGAAACTAAACAAAGCTGGATGACAGGAACTGAGGACCTGAGGGCTTGGGGAAGGGGAGACAAGAGAGGGCATACTGGCCTGCAGAGCTCAGATCACAAGTGTCCTTGTAGATGGAGCCTGTGGTAAGCTTTAGTCATAGCTGAAGTGTAGAGAAATCACAGAAAAAATTTAATTTTTTCATCTTAAGAATTGATGAGAATTAACTGGGCAGTGGTGGTGTATGGCTTTAATCCCAGTACTTGGAAGGCAGAGGCAGGCGGATCTCTGTGAGTTTAAGGCCAGCCTGGTCTACAGAGTGAGTTCCAGGATAGTCAGGGCTACACAGAGAAATCCTGTTTCAAAAAAAAAATGTAGAAAGTAGAATTGATATTTAAATTTTATAAAAGTTGTGATATTTGAATATTTGAATGTCTTCAGAATACCTTTAAAAATGTACCAGGAGAGAGGATAACTTGGCAATCATCTAGAGAGAGGCATAGACTGATGATAGTGGAAATTTAGCAGATATTATTTGTGGAATTCTGCTGGTAGGCATACAGGTGGTATTCATTCTATAATCTTCTATGAATGTTTGAAAAATTTCTTAGTTGAATGCTGGAAATCTCCATATAAAAGACATTATTGCTGCAGTGATCTGGATGGACTTATTACAAAGGGGACATGAAGAAGCCAACCTGAGGCTGCTGGAAGCCACCTCCAGCCACCAGGTGTAATGGTACCAGCGCGGGTAGCTCACCATAAAGAAGTATTAAACAGGACAAAATACAACAGGGCTGTTTTCAGAAAATGGAAATGAGCATCCCAGGATTGGGATCCTGGCTTCGTGCCTACAAACACTCGGAAAATTGCTGTGGAGGGCGGCAAAGCTCAGTGGAGACTGTCAGTCCATTTGCCAAGGAGGCAAAAGTAGTTCAAGGCTGCTAGGACAGCTGGAATTCGTAGGGCAGGTAGTGAGGGGTTATCTCCAGAGAAAGGGCTCCAGCAGTCCAAAGAGAGATCCTCTGACGTCCGTGGCCATGTGCTTAGCCAATTGTGTGCCAATCATACACAGAAGCCTGCCAGAAAACGGCTACCGGAGAGTTCAGAGATGGCCTCTGACCAGCTGTACTAAATAAACCTTAAAGAGCATGTGTGGTATTTGAGATGAGGTTTCAGGAAAGGTAGGCATTTGCAGGAAGTCATTTTTCACTATAAAAAAAATCAAGCTTCTATAGGACCAGGCCAAATGGCCGATAAATTAGACCCTTGCCAAAACAAAAATTAGTACTCATTAAAGTTCCCCCAAATAATTCATCTCATGGTCAAAAATTGTGAAAAGCAGCAGGGAAGACCTCATAATCAAGGGGAGACAAGAGAAACACATCAGGAGATGACAGCAGCATGGCAATAGGTGATAGCTAATACCTATCCAATCAATAGGTGATAGCTAATACCTATCCAATCAATAGGTGATAGCTAATACCTATCCAGTCAATAGGTGATAGCTAATACCTATCCAATCAATAGGTAATCGATTCTGAAGTCACTGCTTTAAAGCCATCCAAGAATTGAAGGGAAAGGTGCACATTCCAGAGAAATGGATAGCACACATCAGCACAGGAATCACACCAGGTCTGGGAATGATTGCAAACTGGAGGGGAAAGTTGAGTGAAGACTTAGAGCTATGCAGGGCAAGGCAAGATGGTGGATGTGAAGCTGACAGACGAGGACGGAGAAATAAATGCATGCATGTAAAATGAATTTACTAAATGGGAAAGCCAGTTTTAGGCACATCAAATTCAGATGGCCAAAGGTTAAAGATATTACTTTAAAGGAAGTTAGGTGGAGAGCATTGACCCCAAGGATGCCCTCTGGCCCCCACCCTTATGTACACACATACCATCAAATACATGCACACACACACACACACACACGCACGCACACACACACACACACACACAGATGAAATTAGATAGGGAAAAGTACATTACATGCTAGAATAAGATAAAATTCGTTGACTTCTCTTTTAGACATAGTAAAAACAATTCACTGTTCAGTGGAATGGCGTCTTTAAGGAAAAAGCTTTGGAGGCAGAGGTCAGTGGAAGAGGGCTTTCTTGGCATGCGCAAGGTCCAAGGTTCAAGCCCCGATATTGGAAAAACAAGGAAAAATGGATAAGGAGCTGAAAAAAATTGTGGAGCAAAACTACTCATCAAAAAAAGTAAAATGAAGCAAAAAAGATTCTAAATACAAGCAAAGAAAACAGATCAACAAATCATATCTACACTATAAGAAATGTTAAAGGAAGCACTTCATGCTAAAAGAAAATTAATTTTAAGTAGAAACCTATACTTTAGAAATAAGCACCCAAAATGAGAAATGTAAAGATGAAAAGGTTTCTTCTCATTTCTAAATCTCTTGAAATGACATCATTTAATGTAAAAAGTAGCATCATGCTACTATGGAGAGTGTAATGGGCTTAAAGGGAACCTCAGAGCAGCAGGGGGCGGGGCTTAGGGGGAATCTTCTTGTGAAATCCTTAACATATTACATCCATTGGAGAAACTCTGAATTAGGGATTGCCATGCTAATGTAGGGATGCATATGAGTCTTAATAGTTTAAAAATAAAAAGATCACAAGCCGTAGAGGAGATGAGGCAGGATACTGAGCAACTGTCGGTTGTCCGGAATATTCCAGGAGAGGAGGAAAGGGGATGAAGCAAGTGCAGTACACGCAGAAAGCAGGCAGCGCTAGGCACGGTGGCTCATGCTGGAAGTTCTAGGCACGGTGGCTCATGCTGGAAGTTCTAGGCACGGTGGCTCATGCTGGAAGTTCTAGGCACGGTGGCTTATGCTGGAAGTTCTAGGCTGAGGCAAGAAGATTGTAAGCTCGGGGCTAATCGGAGCCATAGAATGAGAACTTACAAAAAGCAAACAAAGCAGATGAAACAGCAAGACAGTGGACAGCTTGCTTCGTCGGTAACCCAGTGCTGCGAAAGTGACCATGCCGTTAATTAAAGACAGAGACTGCTAGACTGAAAATGCAAGGCGCCATAAAATTTGATACGGACTCCAAAGGAGTGAGGTTAATATTAAATGTCATGACAATAGGACTTCATGACAAGGAGCATTTCTAGCAATAGGGAAGAGAGAGGAGGGAGACAGAAAGGGAGGAAGGGAGGGACGAATGGATGGAGAGGAAGAAGAGATCCTGTGACGACCAGGTCAGTTCACAAGATGCAGTAGTACCTGCTTGTTTGTAGTAACAGATACAATGTGCTGAAAGCCAACTTGTCAGAATTGAGTAGATACATCAGCAAGCGCACAAATGTGGATGGAGCTGTTCAGGATCTCTTGTCCGTAACTGATAGGGTAAGGGGATAGACAAGCAGCAAGTGTAGTTAGTATCCAGTTTACAATTACGTAAATAACTATCAACTAATTATCTGACTGACTTTATCAGAACACCATGTACTGTTCTTTTCCAGAACAAACAGAATAGCTACGTCATGGCTATGAAACATTTCACCAAATCGCAAAACAGAACTGGAGAGATGGCTCTGTGATTAAGAGCATGTGTTGCTCTCCCAGAGGACCTGGGTGCAGTTCCCAGCATGGCAGCTCATAACTCTTTGCATCCCTGACCCAGGGGATCTGATGCCTTCTTCTCGTGTCTGTGGCTCCAGGAATGCATGTGGTGCCCACACATACATGGGGCAGAATACATAATTTTTATAAATCTCTAGAGATTGACTCTTAATAAAGTAGGTTTCTCTAGGATCTGAAGATGACACAGCAGGTACTTTGTCACCAAACCTGACAACCCGAGTTTGACTTCCCAGAACCCCTGTGGTAGAGAGAAAGAACTGACACCCACAAGTTGTCCTCTGACCTCCACATGCCCGGGATGGGATGTACTCCAACATAAACAATAAACGAATAGATGTAATTTTTAGAAATTAAAATTTTAAACAACAATGAAAAAGTATATTTTTCTAATTCTTGTGGCTTTAAAAGAGAAATCAATGACAACTTGTCTATAAAATCTCTTAAGTATAGAATGTATCAGTCTTTAATACGATCCAAACTATCAGAAGCATTTGAACAATACTTTAACGCTGAATTCTGTATGCCAGCATTTGCACATCCCTCTAAGGTCGTATTCTGGGGGAAGCTTGCCCACTTCATCCCTCAAGAGGCAGGTGTTAACTGTGCAGCCCTACCCCTTGTGCCTCCTGGTGCAGAAAGGGAGGAAGGATGACAAAAGCATCAAGCCCGAGAACAGATGGAGACAACGTGGACTCTGAAAAGCTCAAGAAAGCAATAAACCCAACTAAAAATAATTTTAAAAAGGAAAAGAGTAGCTCATCAGTAGTAACAAGAGACCTCACCACAGAAAATACAGACATTCCCATGCTGACAAGAGAGCAGAGCAAACAACTTTATGACAACATAGTCAATAATTTGCAGGGAAGTAAATTCTTTGAAAACTGTTTACTAAGCATTTTTATAACTGGTTAGCTGTATATTTATTCCGTTCTTTTGAGATAGGATCTAACTCTGTAGTCCTGGAACTCATTATGTAGACCAGGCTGGCTTCAAACTCACAGAGTTCATCCGAGTACTGGGATTAAAGGTGTGCACATCCCCTACCAACTGTATCTGCTTTTTAAAGAAAATACAGGAGTGAAAGCTTTCAAAGAACCCCAGCAGCCTACATCGGACTCTTTCTGCTTAGGAGAAGTTTTGTCATTCCTAGAAGAATGCCTATCTGATAATACTGCCAAAATAATCTAAACACCCAAACTTACAAAAGCACAAGAGCAGTAGCCTTCCAGGCTCCGGATACAGATGTCCCCAGACATTAGCAAACAGCATTTCTTTTGTACCAGTAGATCTTAGACTAAGTGAAATAGAGATGCAAAGTGAGTCCATTCTTGGAAAAAATCCCAGTGTGTTTTACCCCATTAATAAGGGGAAGGAGCATTTGTGTGACCCTCATGCTGAGCACAGAAAGCACCACCGACTATTTATTCCAGCAGCATTGTTAATTCTCAGCAAACGAGGACGACTACACAAGAACATTTACAGCCTGTAGCTGACATCATGGTTAATGTTTAAGGACTAATGACTTTATTCCTAAAACAAAGCAAGGTGTGGCTGAGTCTATCAGCCCATCTGTTCAGCACTGAACTGATAGTATTGGGCAGTGCGTTAAAGCAAAAAGAAATAAAATGCAGTAAGATTTGGGAGAAGAAAAATGCATTTCTATTCATAGACTGCATTATTGATGACATAGACTAGATAAAGAGGATACCATGTCAGCACACAAAAGTTAATTTTATCCCTACATATAAACTGTAAGGAGGGTCCATAGGACTGAGCAGCAGGCATCAAGGGGTGTTTGGGTTTCTCTAGAAACAGATTAAGGGTTCAGAAGAGTTTGCCACTCTGGGGCAGCATCCCAGAGGGTTCAGAAGGGACTAGAAAGTTGAAGAGAAGGCTGAGGTAGTGACAAGCCAGCTCAGGAATGCAAGGATGAGGGTGCATGTGGAGACAAGGGAGCAAAGGCATCAGAGTGCCAGAGATTGAGGAAGATGTGCCGTAGGCGTGGGTCTTCAGCTGACTGAGGACTTCTCTGCATGGAAGCTGTCCTGCAGCCTGGCTTGGCTTCATCTAGCCCAGGGTGTAGAGGTTTCAGAAGCTGCTGTCTTGCCATGCACACCGTGGGATGCTGGATCTCTGTGCTGAGATCTCTACATCCCCCAGCTAGCTTACATCATGTGGTTGTAATCTCGGGCTGACCTGGGGTACAGTGACTCCTGCAATGACTATCCTTGTTAGCTCCCCCTAGTGTATGGGGAAGGTGGGACATCAGACGTCAAAAGTCCTGCCTCCACTCCTGTCCCCTACTTCCTAGAGATGTGCCTTGGGCCATCACGATTCACTTCTCCATACTAAGGCTTTCTTGTCAAAATGGGACAACCCCATTTCCTGAATGTCCTGAGAGTGAGGAGACAAATGGAAGGGACTTGAAAGTCTGAGAGCCCTGTCCACACGTAAAAATGTCACCTGTGTCTGGCTGTGCTCTCCAGAGGAGGAAATCCCTCTAGTTCAGGCTTTGAACGTTCACTTGCTAGTGTTTCTCTGCAGGTTCCACGTCTCTCTCGCTGTTATAAGACACTGCTTTGGATTCCAGGCTAAAAACTGATCCACTCTGAACTCCTTCAAATAAATCTTGGTTTAAGTTGTCTGCCGGCATCTTCAGAGCCTGTAGAGATTTGGGGTTTCCTCTCCTTGACCCTTGGGGACTTTTGTGTCGTCTAACGGACTTTAATGCAGAAGGAGGCAGACTCCACCTGCCACCTCTTCCCAGAAGAGCCTCTGTCAAGAATTATTAGCTGCCACTTGTGAACAGGACAGTAGGCATGCCAGGGAATTCCAGCTGCAGTGATCCAGCCTAGGGTTTGTGCCTAGGAGTGTGGTGGGGATTGCCAAGTCAGAGAGGGCTGCCCTAAGGAGACGAGGCTGAGTGAGTGTTGGAACATGGACAGTTGATAAGGATGGCAAGGAAAGGAAGCGCTTCCCAGTTCCTTGCCGGAGGTGAGCAGGAACTGGTGCCTCAGGCCGGTCGGTGCCCTTCAGGAAGCTCCAAGCTGGCTGCCCAGCAGCGGGCAGGCGAGTGGGTTTGTAGCTGAAGGCCCCTGCTGAGGGGGTGTGGGTGCTGTGCAAGCATTCAGTGGTTCAGAACGGTAAGACGAAGAGGAGAACCCGGGGGCAGGGCATGGCGTTGGGGGCAGAGTATGGAGATGAAGGTGCAGACTTGGGAAGCAGGATCTGTGGGGTTCAGCTGTCCAGTTTGGGTGGAATTGTGTGAGAACTGACATCGAATTGTTGTTCATATTGTTGTTAATATGGGATGGGATTATATCCTGCCACCAGCGTGTGCTTCATTTGGTTTGTGCCCTTGGGGCCTCTGTACTGCTTTGGGACAGTTAGAAGCCCCTGCCTGTTTTATAGATGAATACGGCTCATAAGATTCCTATCAGTGAATCAAGACTCAGGGAGGTCCCTCAGTTTCCTCAAAGAAACACAGCTAGAAGAGGCGGGGCTAATGATTAAATGGACACCTTGAAGTTGCCAGAACCCAATTGGCCGGAAGCTTTCCCATTGGCCGGAAGCTCTTCCTGTCTGGCAAGGGAAAAGCCTGCACCTGCCTGCAAGGCCGCCCACCCAGAGGTTCAGCTGCTACCTCCTGAATGGCCTGCTTCTTCATGCTCGGTCGGTTGTTTCTCTTCCCAGGTCTAATTACACAAAGCAGACTGAACGTCAGAATAGTTTCTGAGAACTTGGGTCCCCTTCCCATGCGCCTCATAGATCTTGTGAATAAGTCTCTGTGGTTCCAGTAGTCTTTTGAGAGCTGTTAGCGGGGAGTACGTTTTTTGGAGTCCCTGTCCTCTGCAATAGGCACTCTTGCTTGTACTTTCTTACCACTGTGCTTTTTGTTGGGGGGATTCCTCCCGAAAAGGATGCCTGGTCCCCTCAGTGCAGTTCACCAGGTGGTTTGCCTTCTCCACAGAAGGTGAAATTTGAGTTGAGTTCCTAGCTATTTCTCTGGGTACATCCTGATGGATTGGTCCTGTTCTAGCCTCCTTGGATCTTTGTTGTTCATCTGTATTGGGCACCCCCTCCCAACGTGTTGCTTATCTGGTCTTCAGTCTATGGCAGGCAATCTGATTAGGCCTTTTATGAAATATCCTGTCTTGGATATAAGAAAGATGTGTCCTGGGACACTGGTACCCTTAAACATGTTTACGTTTTTCAGTTCTACCATCCTCCCAACTCTCTTCAGGTATTAAATACATTTACCATGGTTTTCATTAAAAAACAAAACTGTCTGATGTGTTTAGTGAAGTATATTTTTTAAAATTATTTATTAAGTAGAAATATTTAAAAAGGTATCACAAAATATATGGCTAATGCTAGTCTGGTTTACCTGGACACGTGATGGCGTTCATTCAGAGAGAGCCACATCTGATAGGGAGCTTGTGTTGTTTTATAAGTACCTCTTAGAGCATGCCTTTGAAAGGCTGAAAGATGTCTGTAGCTTTTAGCTTGTATCCTACAGAGATTTCATCAGCTCTTTTGAGAAACAACTTTTCCCAGGATATTGATGTTTTTGATGGCTGTGGAGTCTAACCCTTTGAAGGGAGACGTTCTTGCACCCTCAAACAAGGGAATGTAGTAGTTTCATTCTAAGGTGTATGCGAGACTTTGCTGCAATGTCCACATATTTCAGACTTAAAGAGGATTCTTGTTTAACAATTTTTAATGATGCTGTAGGGTATGGTTTCAAGTGGTTGACGCTCACATGGGCATTTGAACCTGGATCCTCCAGCACAGAGTCCAGTGTTCACATCTGTGTTATCAGTGCCATTAAGAAAATACCTGCATTTGTAGAAACACCCACTTATTGATCTGATTCTTATTGATTGGTCAGGGTTTGTGATAAGATCCAGCCCCTCTTTCACAGTGTTTGCAGGCTAGTATGTGGGAAAGACTGTTCAATAACCAACCACATGACTGTGAATCAAATCCCACAAATGCGGGACCCTCTAATCCAGGGGATTCACAGGATGCCAGGGAAATGGCCTCACATCTGCCTCAGCCCAGGGAATGGTCTCAAAAAAGCTGCTGAGGGACACGCAGCCAATGAAGAGCACCGAGTCTTGGGGGTGCAGGGCATGGATGTCAGGGGAGGGACCGGCGGCCAATGAAAAGAACTGAGGCTTGGTGAGGGGCAGATGTCAGGGGAGAGTGATTCTATGATGACTGAAGATCATTTCAAGGGAGTAGGGTTAAAGATGAGGCAAGAGAGATACAGGGTCGGGCAGCTGGAACATAGGTACACACACTTTCTCCCACAGTGTCTGGCCAGGGGGAGCACTACATAGGAAGAGTCCCTGAGCTCTCCTGGTGGTGCAGACTCTGAGTCCTGGGTTTTCTGTACTGCAGCTAATGCAGCCTACTCATCCAAAGCAGGGGACACCTTTCAGAGCAGGTTATCCTCCCCCACGACGGAAACTACTTCTGTTTAGAGCATCTTCACAGCCTTCTATGTCAGAGAAGCCTTTGCCCTCTGCGAAACGTCACATATTCCAGCTAAATCTTGGCAAAATTGTTTCTTAAACGAAACCTGAACTTTTGTGTCTACCAGAAAGTTGCAGGCACAAGAATATTCTTTGAATATTTTACCTCATCTTCCTTCTCTCGCTCCCTTCCTGTCTTCATTACTTCTATTCCTTTCCTTCTTCATGTTTTAGACAGGTTCTTGTGTGGCCCAAGCTGGCCTTGAATTTGGTGCATAGCTAAGGTTGGCCTTGAGCTCCTGGTCCTCCCAAGTGCTAGACTACAGCCGTGTTTCCCACTCCAGCCAGGCTGCCTTTTCATTCTGTCTTTCCCTTTTTGTCTGATTATGGATGTGATTTAGGCCAAAGGAAGGTTGTTTTCTACTGGGGGAAAAACAGCCTTCAACTTCCCCCTTGTCTTTGCTTTTATAAATGCTTTGTTCATTTTTGATGAGTTTCTAAGTCCATTTTACTAGAAATCAGCATCCTAATGGCCTTTCTTGTCTTAGGGCTGGTGAATGAATGTATGTGTGGATATAAAGGGGTTTCATTTGCTTGCCTTTCATTTATTCAAGTCTGGTTATTTTTTTTTTTTTTAGAAAAAAAGAAAGAACAAGCCCCATGTCTAAATTAAGATGATTCCCAGTGGCCCATTTATTTTAGAGGGCATTTGAGAAACAAAACTTCCCAGAACAAACCACATGTCAGCCTTTGCATTTGGGGCAATCACATTTAATCTGCTCCTGTGTTTGTGTGCAGTGGCCCACTGCAGGCTGACTGTTCTCTCCATAGGATTTCTAGCTAATCAAGGGGTTCCGTAATTCACTATGTCAGGATCTGCAATTCCTAGGATGTCAGGGCTCTCTGCCTAAGACTCCTTCCAGGCTTCTGGGTAAGAAGCAGAGGTCTCTCTGAAGTGGTGCCTTCTACAGAGATATGAGAGACAGCCATAGGGAGATATGAAGGAAGGGGTTATCATTATTCCTGAGTTAGGGGCTCTGGAAGAAAACCAGAACATGTGGGAAGGAGAGCGACAGTTTCTACCTTGTTGGTCCTTCCCTGGCTCATTGAGTGTTTTTGGTGTCTCCTCCATTGTTAGGAGAAGTGAGGTCAGCAGGGTCATGAAAAGAATGCTTGGTTCAAAGCCTTGTTGGTAGCTCAGTTGTGAACTGGGCATGTGACAGGAGATTGTTGATTCTCAGTCTTAGCCTTTGTGGGATGAATAGGAACACCTGTGTCCTGACTGTGCCGCTCTGGGATGGGACAGTGACTATAAAGACACATTAAAGATTCTAAATACAAATGCCATCAAATGTAAGGATTATTTCTGTTGTGGGGGGGGGCGGTTACACAGTGCACAGACTCGGCCTCTCCTGCAGAAACCCAGGCCACTTTCCTTCACAATGTACACTCTGCTTTGGCTGAAGTCGCTGCTGTGTTCTGTTGCTCTTGTCTTTGGGGCCTTTTGAGTATGGAGGAGTGACTACAGTCAGACAGCTTGACTACAGTCAGAGAGCCGCTTCATTAAATTCACCCAGCTCTTCACGTTCTCTAGTGCTGGTGCTACACGGCATCCTGTCTGCCAGGTAGGTCTAGGAGGGAGCCAGACTGCTGCCCTGGGAAAAGAGCAGAATGGCAGAGACTGGTCCACAGCAGACGGCCTTCCTGTCTTCTTCTTATTGGTCATAGATGAGTCCAGGGAGATGGGAACTATAGTTCAAGATAGTATGTAGGGGTGCTAGCTCGGGTGGATGGAAAGTGTCTGTTGGCCTGGAGAAGGCAGACTGTTATTACAGACCCATGTTAGGCATTAGTTCATCCTGTCTGCACCCCTTCTGAAATGTCGTTGCTTCCAAAGGCACCCATTTCTTCATTGGAGAACCTGGGCTATTAGGAACTGTACTAGAATCCGCTGTTTTCAAACTCATTGGTTCCTGGGGACCTCAGCACATCTGCCTCCTCTTTCCATGGCAGCCTCTCCATCCAGCCCACCCCACCATTCCTTCCCAAAGGCAAGGAATATGTGTGTGGCAGGTGGGAGTGCATCGCCTGGCTCACAGGGTTCATAGTAGCTAAATGATCACACTGGTATACCAGACCTAACAGATTAGCATAAACAAGGCCAAAGTGACAGTGGCCTCAGGGTGGGGGCTGGATCAGCAATGACAAGTCCTGTGGGCCTGTTTTCAAACCATAGTGTGAGAAAATTGAGGCCTTAGAAACTGTCACGTTTTTGTTGCTGCTCAATGTAACTCATCATCTGTGTTTGCAGAATGCCCCTGGCCTCGCCACCATCATTTTCTCCCTACTTTGTTCTTTGTTTCACAGATGATACCTATAAAGCCAAGTTAGTGGCTTTCAGATTTCTGCACTTCCTATTGCTTATTAGGAAACAATTCAGAATCGGGGCAGGTTGCTTTCCTGTAAACCCAGCATTCATAAGTTAAAGGCCAGCCTGAACTTCATAGCAAAACACTGTCTCAATGTTCTTCCCTACAAAAAGGAAGCAGTCAAAGCCCCTTGTTTAGAATTTGAAGGTCTTTCTAGACTGTCTCAAACTTTCCCTCTTTGTGTTGGGGATTAAACCTAGGACCTGGGTATCCTAGGCAGGTACTCTCCATTGAGCTCTATTCCCATCTCTCCAACCTGTCTTGATTCTCCTCCCTCCATGCCTGCTCCCTGCCCTTGTTCCCTGTGTGTCCTTGATGTGGTACTGAGGAGTGACATTCAGCAGCTGGATAGGCTGTGTGCCTGGCCTCGCAGAGCCTCAGGAGCCATATAGTGAGGTTATAGCCATCCCTTCCTCATGTGAGGATGGCAAAGGCCCTGTTGAAAGAATCTATCTAGGGGAGGGGACAGGAACATAACTGGGTCTTGATTCTCAATGACAAAGCATCCTAATGACTCAGGGGCTTACAGATCTTATTTGGAGGTAGTAACTAGGGATCGTTCCCCCCAAATGTGAAGCTTGCACTGGAATTCAAGAATGAGAAAAGAAGTCTGCTCTGATCCCCAGAATTTTTCAGTGGCTCGGCAGGTTGAGGGATCGAGTCAATTGATCAGAGTACAAGGTACACATTTACAGGATAGACACATAAAGATGAAGTAGCAGCTGGGAGAGGTGGTAAAGAGATTGAGTGAAATGAAGCCAGGTTTGTGGTGGTCTCCTGGGGAAAGAGAGTCACCCATTCACCAACTCCTGTAGCAGCTGCCATGGCCAATGAGTTGCACGCAGACCGGACATACAGAACTCACAGTAGTCCTTAGGCTGTGAGGGGGGAGGGACTATTGAGTAATGGCTCCTTAAAGAGGAAGTAAAATGGATGGCTTTTTAACCAGCCAGCCATGTGAAACCCCCCACACGAGGCTTGTGTTCATACAGGAATGGCAGGCTGCCGGTGCAAGCCGCTCCAGATGGAATGTCTGGATTTGGACACATGATCCCAGCAGTCACAGGCTTTCTGACCCATAGGGATGTGTTCTGGCCTCTTGAAAAGGAGTGTGTGGGTTTATATTCTGTTTTCGGGCATTCCTGTTTGAAGTGGACATCTTGGGAGAGAGACTTGAGAAGAAATACCTGAAAAAATGGACAACAGGATCAACTCCCATGAGGAACCTTCGGGTCTAATTAATGCTCTGGAATGGACTGGCAGTGGCATAAATTTGCAATTGATTAGAACAATTACAGAGTCTTTGTTGGTTTGATTTTTTTGATCAGTCAGCCCAGGCTGACTTTTAACACATACAGTCCTCTGTCTCAATGCTTCCCCAGCCAGGGGACAGGATTACAAGTTTGTGTTGCCACATTTGGCTTTTTTGTGCCTTTGAGTGAAGAATATTCTGAAAAAGTAGATCTGGTCACCCAGTGTTCTTATACTGACTAGGAAGACTGTCTCTAGACCCTTGCAACAGATGGAACAAGGACACACACATTTCTATACATGTATGTATATATACACCAAAACATGTTCTTAGGTATCAGTATCAACAAACTGTTTAGAAATCCTGAGTTCACAGGTGTACCAGTTCCAGTTACAGGATTCGCTTCTGTAATCTCAGCACTCACAAGATCACTTGTCCCAGCCCCTCAGCCCTCTGAACCTCTGCAGATTCCCCAGACCAGAATGTCCAGTTTCTCAGAGGCTTCTCTCCAGACTTCTCCAGCCCCAGCTTCACTGTTTCCCACTGTGAGAGCCCTAAATATCAGCACTGTTCATGCCAGATCCTGCCCTGCTTCTAAAGCCGTTCCAGGATCATCTCATTCACACGTGAACACAAGCACACAGACACACCCATACAAACACACACACATGCATACAGCCGTACATACACCACACACACAGCCGTACATACACACACACATAACCATACATACACCACACACATACACCCACACAACCGTACATACACCGCACACACATAGCCGTACATACACCACACACACACACACACACACAGCCGTACATACACCACACACATACACACAGCCATGCATACACCACACACATACACACACACAGCCATGCATACACCACACACATACACACACAGCCGTACATACACCACACACATACACACACATGCATACAGCCGTACATACACCACACACATACACACAGCCGTGCATACACCACACACATACACACACAGCCGTATATACACACACAGCCGTACATACACCACACACATACACACACAGCCATAAATACACCACACACATACACACACACAGCTGTACATACACCACACACATACACACACATGCATACAGCCGTACATACACCACACACATACACACACACATACAACCAAACCCAGCAAACAAACCTCAGCAAACCCCAGGCGTTTCCACATTCCTTCCCCTTGTTCCAGTCCTGCCCAGGACTGACTGTTGTGTGTTTATGAGTTGTGTTCATTATCTCTGTCCTCCTCCTTCAGGGTGGTTATGATATTTATTTACAGTACAATCAGATGAACTGGTTTTGGCTTTCACTGTGGAGGCATTATTGCTTTATCCTATACTTGATTTGCTCTTTTAAAAATCTATCATGTGAAAGCCATCTAGTTCCAAAAGTGAAATCTGGACAAAATGGTACACTTAGGAAAAATATTCCACCCTTTGTTACTTTTACCCCACTCATCCCTGTCCATTGTTTTCTTCTTGTTTTAGGTGCATGTTCAAGAAAGGGCAAGGAAGGGAGTTGTATGCTTCTTTGCATAGGCAGGAACCATGTGTGTGCATGCAAGGGTCAGAGGTCAATGTCAGTTGCCCCCTCTGTATGTCTCCATCCTATTTTTCCAAGACAGTCTTCTGTTATACCCGGAGCTTGCCAGTTTGGCTAGGCTGGCTGGTTAGTGAGTACCTAGAGTCCATTTGTCTCAGTTTCCCCAGCGCTGGGGTTACAGGCGTATAACCATACCTGACTTTGCCCCTCGAGTGCCTGGCATCCAAACTCGGGTTGTCATGTGAGCACTTGGCCCATGGAGCCCATCCCTTCAGACGCTTCCAACCTTGTTTGCTGCTCTTTCAGCTGCATCATGTAGAAATATGTCTATTTTCTTATTTCCCCCTCCCTCATGTGCAAAAGTCAATGTATTATTGTGTATTTTTGTATAGACACTGTTTTATTTTCTCTTGGTTACACATACCACAAAATTCCGGACCCAGACAAGTAGGCTCCTAGAAGGTCGTTTCCAATTTCCTGGTCACTTGCAGAAATCTTAATCATTTCTACCAGTAACTTCATTCTAATAAACCTTTGCAACAATGACTTACCATTTAACCTCTTAGTATAAGATGATGAAATTCTATTAAAAATGGAGTGATGTTTCTCGTCACCCAGTGAGGTTAATAGCAGATGCAGTGGACCGGAGGTGAGACCTTCTGGGACAGGAGGTTGTGGTGGTGGGATGGTTCTTTTACTGTGAGTAGACAGTGGTACAGGTATTGACAAAGTTTCCATTCTGAGAAATGCTACTTCCAGCAGGGGTTTACATATGCCTGCTAAACTCTATTTTACCACTATGGGCAAGAGACGTAAGAGGAATTTTATAGTTCTAGTGTAAACCAGTAAAGACAATGATAAAGTAAAATTTTACTTTTTGACATTCTTAGCTGCACAGGGTAACATTTTACTGACTTCTATAATCGTTTTTAAAGAGCTCAGATCATGTATGAATCCTGAATAAGCACTTAGTATGTAATAATCTACATTTAGTGTGCTAAGATCAGAATAAAAACATGACAGAGATCTACAGTATAAATAATAATAATAACATAAGTAATAGAATTGAAGGCCCACTTGATCTTCACGGGTTTTAAGAGAACATTATCTCACGCAGCTTCCTGTGGATGCATTTCACATAGGTCTTCTGGGCTTTGCTCAAGGGTGTAGCTCTGGATGGAGTGGAACTCTTGGAGTTGAGGACAACTTAGCAAATGTCCCCAGCTCTGGGATGCTCTGGTGGACTAGAAACCTCATCTGTGTTCTGCATCCTGTTGTGTGAGCACCAGGATGCAGCCCTTTAAGTCCCCTTGTGTTGAGACTGGGAGGTATTATCATCCCCAGGAGTGCTTTGGCTGGAGGGCAGAGCACAGCTCCTGTACACCCTCCCACCCCTCTCCTGCTACTTCTGTGAACTGTAACGGGAACTCCCACAGACCTGCCTCTTCATATAGCAAAATGGAGCTGGAACAGCCTTCCAGGGCCAAGAATGGCTCCTAGGGTCCGAGAGGTGATGAGAATCAGGCAGTGAGTGGGAGCAGAGAGAAACCCCTGAGCAAAGATTCCAGTTGTGCTGGCTGCTTAGGTACCCATTCAGCTCCCCAAAGGCCTGGGGTTGAGGGACGGGCCTGAGGGGAGAGAGTAGGGAGATGGCTTGATGAAAGCAGGTCATAGCCCTACTGCCAGTGTTAGTGAGGTCATGAAAGGGAGCCATGCTGACTCTGAGTTGGTTAGCAGGTGTGTGTGTGGCGGGGGGAGGGCAGTAGCTGTATCGAAGTGCTGGCAGAAGCCTATGTGCAGAAGCCTCTCTTTCTGTAACCTCACCCACTCCCTAACAGCATTAATGTGTGCTCCAGACCTATAATTCACATATCTTGGTTCCTGTTAACAGTTGGGTGGGCAGATGGTTCCTTGGATGTAAAAAATGGCCAGTCGTGCACCCGACTCTCAGATTTGCCTGCACAGGTATGGGATTTTGTCTGTGTACAGAGATACAAGGTTATGGGGTTGCAGACACGGGAGGCAGAGAAAACGGCCAACAGCGAGTGCATCTGGCAGCAGGTTGTTCTAGCTCTCCTCCTCCTGCGGGGCAGCCTGGGAGAGATCATGGCCAAAGGCAGAGGCTGAGACAATCGGGAGTGTGTCTCCAGTACTGGAGGTCCTGCCCAGGAAGGCAGACCTGGGCTGTAAGATGGGTCCAGTGGATCCCTGCCTACTGCTCTGGTCTGGGTGCTCTCTTTGACCTCAGCTTGAATCACATGTTACCCTTCTTTAGGAAGCGGGTGGATAGAGTAGAAGGCCCACTGTGACAGCCCAGGGTGTTTTGGGGCTGGACTGCTTTAGCAATCGTCCTGCAGGGAGTTTACTTCCTAATAAACCATGCATGTATGTCAGTGTGGTCTTTGCGACTCTGACGCCCACGGTTCTGCTTAGGGAGGCACGGTCTTCTGTTCTGTCGCGTGTGTAGCTCCACCGCTGTGCTCTGTGGTTGTGCCCTGCTGTGAGACCACTGCACAGCAGGGCAGATGGCTCGTGTTCCGGTCCCCATGGAGGCTCTGACGGGTGCTGTGTTCTCCTTCCATCTCTCAGAGAATTCTCAAAGGAAAGAGAGAAAGCTAAAGCACGCGGAGACTTCCAGAAGCTTCGGGAGAAGCAGCAGTTGGAAGAGGATCTCAAGGGCTACTTGGATTGGATCACCCAAGCAGAAGACATAGATCCTGAGAATGAAGAGGAGGGTGGAGAAGAAGGCAAACGAAATAGTAGGTGCTGTCCTTCCTGCTCTTGACCACACAGACCTGTGTGTGATTGAGAGATCCTGCAATGTCCCCTGTCCACTGTGCCTCTGTCCCTGGGCTGTGAGCAAAACATTCTCCCAGCCTCCCTCTCCCCTCTGCCCGTTCACATCAGGGAGAGAACAGTGCATCTGTGCACACTCTGGGTCTCCACCTGAGGCACGGATGGGGCTTAGGTTCATATGAATATGGCTTCCTAGCTGAGAGAGCAGCCATTGGCATTGTGGACCTTGGGAACTTAGTCAGGCCATGTCTGTGTGGGTAGAGGGTGGAGGGCAGAGCTAGGGGGAGGGTGCGTGCCTTCCCTCACCTCAGTGAGTAGTTCGCCTGCACAAGGACTTGAGGAGCAGGCTCCTTGTATCTCTGCTGTGTGAAATGGCCCCCTCCAGTGCTCTGCCCACCACGCCTACTGACTGCTTAGGCCATTGGGGGCAGGGAAGAACCCAGCTGGTGGTGCTGGACAGTTGTTAAGAGGCTGGTGAGCAAGTCGGTGCTGACTACTTTGCAGCCCACCTGCCTGGGCTCCACACTGTGACACTGGGCACCCTTAAGTGCTTTCAGCAGGAGGCCAGGCCTGATAATCAGTCAACCACTGGCAGTAATTGCTTTTGTCGATCCCAGTGTCTCTCTTAGCACACACCTGCCCCATAGACATGCTCTTAATCATCCTGGGAGCATTTGGGCCTTAGAAAGGGTAGAAATTGAACTCTAACAGTGCATTTGACTGCAATGTTTTTGCTGTGTTTCCATTCTGGAATAGGTGATAGTAAAGACCAAGGACATATTGGGATAACGATGTCCATTGAGAGGCCAGGGAAGCCAAGACTGGTCCTTTTCTATAGAATGTGTTAAATAAACTCTTGCTTTGGAGTCATGATTGGTTCCTTTTTTGACCCACTCACAAATGACCTTCAGGTCATACAAGGGACAATGGTACCTCAGGAGCTATGATGAAGATCTAGGACAGATGAGGGTACTTGACATGGCCTGGCCTGGAAGGTTGGTGTCTAAGGTAGAGCAGCTGAGTGGCAAGAGATGGCTTTTGACCTAGAACTACCACACTGTGGGCAAAGACCACACAAGGTAGAGGAACACAATAAAGGTAGAGAGCTGTCATGGTCCTCTGCTCCACCAACAGAGAGAGAGAGAGAGAGAGAGAGAGAGAGAGAGAGAGAGAGAGAGAGAACCCTTAAGTCTCTTAAAAAATATCACATCCTCAGACAAAAGACCACACCCCTAAGTCTAGTATCCCCAAAGGCTATTGGCTGAATGAATTCCCACTACAAAACCCCATGAAAAAAGCAGCTTGGGAAGGAAAGGGTTTATTTTAGCGTATTGATTATAGTTCATCGGAGAGGAAAGTCAGGGCAGGAACTTCAAGTAGGAACCGCAAGGCAGGAACTGAAGCAAAGAACAAGGAGGAACACTCACAGCTAATTTCTTCCCCCGGCTTACTCGGTTTCTGCTACCCCAGAACCACCTGTCCAGGGATGGTACTGTCTACTGAGGGCTGGGCCCTTCCACATCAATCATCAGTCAAGGAAATGCCCCACAGACTCACCCATAGGGCTGTTTGATGGAGGCAATTCCTACCGGAAGCTCTCTTCCAGGACAGCTCTAGCTTGAGTCAAGTCGACTAAAACTAGCCACGCAGAGCCTAGGTGAAAGCCCACCTGCCTCTGCTTCACCCTCCTAAGCTCAAAACACAGTGTGTTATGCAAAACAAGAGAAAGTATTGTCTCTTCTTCTGAGGCAAGAGCCTTCTTTCCTGTTTTAAATGTGCCACGCATGCCATTGGCTTGACACATCCTTGTTGATCCATATCTAGAGATAGGCAGGGATACAACTTCTTGGGTTGCTATGGTCCATTGTGGTAGAGGATTTTATTTTCATTTTTTTAATGACCTGTGCTGTGAAGCATGGGTTTTCCTGGGCTTCATGTCCTCTGATAGTCCCAAAGGGATCACTGTTTTGTGTGAGGTTTACATCTCCTATGTCCTGCCACCTTCTGTAAAGAAGCTGATGATGAGATGACCGATCTATGAAGCCTCCGCCTTTCAGAGGAGTTGCCATGGAGAAAAGGAGAAGACAGTAGCTTATATAGAGCAGAATATGGAAGCTGTCACTGTAATGAAAGACCAACAGTCTACTCTTAGAGCCCAGAATGACACAGTGATGCTGGAGTAGAAGAGGCAGCATCCTTGCTGGGCTCTGAGAGAGGAGCATCCCGTAGCTACAAAGGTAAGGCAGAGGAGAGTCAGACTGAAGAAATGGCATGGGAAAGAGGCAGAAAGAGTGCTCAAATGCATTCTTTAGAAATACTATTGTGGATAGAAACAAAACCCTCTCCGAGACTCAGACCTTCAGAATTAACCGAGCATCACACTCCTGAGCCCATACCTGCACTGCACCTTTTGGGTGTGGGCATGGATTCTCCAGTGCATAGTGATGAGCCGCTTACAGTTTGCTGGAAAGAGCAGTGCTTCCGAGGCAGTCCCTTGTTCTTTAGCCAGGTGCTGGAGTTTCCTTGGCACGAGGCCGTGCTGCTTCTGGACTCATCGGATTGCCAGAGCCTCCATGATTAAGGCTTTAACTAAAGGAATCAATCCTAAGCTGTCAGAGTCATGATGAGAGTCATATGACTTGGGAGGAGAGCCTCTAAGTCTCCTCCTGGTGAGGATGGAGGGAGTCTCCCTGAACCTTCTGGAGAAGCTGTCCTGGTAAGGTGTCTCTGGTGTTGCCTTGGTTGCCAGCTGCTTTCTTTTTGTTATGGCCAGAAAACCAACTACTAGGGGAAAAGGATTTCAATCAGACTCAGTTGTCCCTGACTACCAGACCTGCATGTGCCAGGCCTGGGACTGTCCCTGTGCATCTGATTTGCAGGTGGAAAAGTGAAGGTGTGTGGCCTCACATTGGTGTCAGCATTATTCCTGGGTATTCAAGATGGCCCTCCTCTTGTACTTCACACCTCAGCCCTGCTCCTGGAATGTCTCTGGGGTAGGGGACAGCGTGGTGCTGGACTCCTGACTTTATCTCCCCACCACCACCACTGCTGGCTTAGGATGTTGATTTGACTGGCTGCTGTCTTCAGCTGGATCTTGGGTGCAAATTGGCAGTCTCCTCTGAGATGCTAAGTGGTCATAGACTGATGCTCCTTCTTTACTGGGCGTTGGTACAGGGGCTGGGAAGTCCTGCAGCAGGAACCATAGCTGTTCTTGCTGCTGTCTGACTCTGGCAAAACTTGGCCTGCGTAGCGGATTTCTGAAGATTCTATCAGATCTCCAGCCGATCTCAGACTGAGGACCCTTGATCTATACTTTTGTTCAGAAACTGTAGAGTTCCCCGAAGGGATGGCAAACAAACTACCCCTGTGCCTTCTGAGATCCAGTGGAATTCTTTTCTGGCTCTAGAGGTTCGTTTCTGGTTTCTTAGGCTTGCTGTCAGGGAGTAAGTGTGACATCAGGTATTTGGGGATACCCTTGCATTATCTGCTCTCAGATCTACACAGGTACAGCTGAGTGGGCTGAGTCTGGTCTCTAACTGTACTAGCGTGTGCTCCCTGGCTCAGAGGCTCTGATTCTTTAAGCAAATGGGAGGGACCTCTCTTTGTATGAGTGCCTCTCTTTGTGTGGGGACCTCTCTTTGCATGCTCCTGGGAGAGTGACAGGGAGCCCCAGTTAGTCTTGACCTGTGTCTGTGGCTGGATCTCCCACTGGTCTAAGAATTCCCTGGAGGGCTGTGCAGGGCTGCTCTCTCACCTAGATGTCTGGTGCTGCTGACAGGAGTCTCTTGTGAGCATCCTTGGACTATTTAAGATACTGGCAGTGTAGATTCGTTAGAGAACGGCTGCTCCACAATTAATTGAATAGACAAAATTATCTCAGAAGTTAGTCCCTGAGCATTTGGGGAATTTTCAAGGGTAATTTATTTAACTTTTTGCTGAGCTTCAAATTTCTTTAAGAAACCATGCCAAGTCTTTGTGTGTGTGCGGTTGTATGCATGTGTGTGTGAGAGTGTGATTTTTTTTGGACATGTGCAGCTGCTTCTTCATGAACAATGGTGTTATTCTAGGACTATTAAAATCTGGAAGCCTGAAATTCTATTTTAATCTCTTCTCATTGTCAGTGATTAGTTTTTTTAAAAAAGCATTAAAATAAGGAAACCATTTTAAAGGGAGCTCATTCTAAAATTCTGACCAGATGAAACAGGGCAGCCTCCTTGTGGGGACTCCTCGGGACCAGTAATCTATTAAAGTGATAATTGATACCCAAAGAAAGAAAGAGGGGTACCTGTAGCCCCTGCCACTCCCAGAGTGGTGGCCACAGCCCCACTGCCTGTCACTGCTTCTGCCATGGACCTCAGTACACGAGGTCACCTGGTTGCCTTTAGCCTGTGCTACCTGGTTGATTTCCCCCAGAATTGTTTGCATCAAAGGTCGGCAGAGAGTGAGGTGTAGCATAGCTGTTTCCAGACAAAACTCACGGCGCTTTGCTGGTGTCTCTGGAAAGACTGTTTCAGAGATGCAGCTCAGTAGGTAAGTGTTTGCCTAGCACCTCATAAACCGGACATTGTGTACTGTAATCTCAGCACTGGAGAGGTTGAGGCAGGCAGGGGGATAAGGAGTTCAAGGTTATCCAGCCTTCAAGACCTATCTTAAATCAAACAAACAAAGATTAAGTTTTTAATTTATTTATAAGATTGCCTTTTTAAATCACAAAGTATCCCAGGGAAGAAATTCAGAATTGCAAATAGTCTACTAAAAGCTGCAAAGTAAAGCAGCAGCAATGGGTGGCCCATGATAAATGTGTGTCCTGGTCATCTGCCCTCTCTGGACTGGGGGGACTGATGGAAGGGGTCACCCCCTGAGGTCAGAGGTCTGATGAAGTGTCCACTGGTTAGTCTCGGGAGCACTCATCAGCCCTGGCCCTCTGTCCTCTGGGATGGTTAAATCAGCACTGTGTGGCGGGTGGAGTGTGGCATTTGCCGCGTGTTTAAGCATTCTGTTATTTATTTGCTCAGCGGTCACAGACTAGCGGTTCACATTTATCAGGCACTTGGTGTGCATCATCGGGCTCTGTTCCTGGGGCTGGGGCCCATGAGTTCGTATTCTTCACCCTGCTGCATGAGATAGGAGCGTGATGGATGAGGACGCCAAAGCACATGGAAGTTACATAGCCTCCCCAGCTGCATGGTTGTGAAGTGGCTAAGCTGGGGTTTGAACCCGAGCTCCACACCTCCATGAGTGTGCCGCTCTAGTTGGCAGCCGCATAAAGTTGGGAGGCTGGGACCTCGAAATAAGGCAGACGAGATAAAATCCCATGCACTAGCCAGAACACCAGTCAGTTTATACTCTGAGGGTTAAGAAGAGTCACTTGAGTAAAGGGTACAATCACAGGGACAAAAACCTGGTTTTCCACAGAGACATAGTGCAGTTGGAGGGAGACCTGAGCTGTCAGAATCAGAGTCTGCTCTCTTCACTCCCATCTGCCCTGACCCAGAGAGCAGTCCTGGTTGGCACCACACAACTGCTCCCTGCCTAGGGCCAAACATAGCAAACCTGCATCTTAGGTAGGCTAGTTAACTGTTTATTTAGAACAGGTTCTTAAGGACAGATTGTGTAGTAGCTATGCAAATGTCCCCATTTCTTCCGATCCTGAGCTGTAGACAAGTACCCAGGAGCAGAGGGATGGCAGGTGCGGACCAGAGTCCAGTCTCAGGCCTCCTCTGTGGTACACTGGGACCAGCTGCTCCTGCCTGCCTGCCTGCCTGCCTGCCTACTTGGCTATCTTGTTTGCATTGCTCTTGCTGCCCTCTGCTGTGTGGTAATGGAATTGCCTGTGTTCAACCTGAAGGGGTCACGGTGGCTGACTTGTTAAAGGAGGATAAGAAGAAAAGGAAGTTCTGCTGCTTTCGACAACGCAGGGCTAAAGATCACGGTAACTTGCTGAGGTGGACTTGCTCTTTGGAAGTTCCTTGTCTGATGTTTCTGGTGTTCTCTCCTTTCACATAGACGTGATCTGCATGTGTTGTGTGGTACTTTTGGAAGATGCCTATGTTGTTATTAATTTGAGTTCTCTGATGCTTGGCCATGCTACATTCCTCTTTCTTTCCCCTCAAATGTGTGGCATTGCCAAGACGGCATCTTTGTGTCTGGCCTGTACCTTTTAAGAAACAGCTGAAGCAAGTGAGGCAGCTCATTTGATTCACTGTGAATATTCCTAGCCTGGAAGTTACACTTCAGAATGCTAGTCCTTAAACGATGCTCTTAAATTTAAACTGTTTAGAAATGCTAATAATGAAGAAAAAGAAATTCTAATGTTATTTGACTTTTTTTCCCCCCAGGATGCATGTTTCAAATTTCTCTAGTCTCTGGCTCATCCACCCCAGGCCATGATAAAGCTAGCTAGTAGTTGCAGATCAAAAAGACTGAGATAAAAAAGAAAAAAAAAATCTGGGGAGACATGCATCTGTTCAGTGAGAATAGTCTTATTTGGGAAACAGTTAAATATAAAGTGATGTCTGAAATAATGTTGATTGCTCCCCTCACCCAATCCCCCAGCCCCTTGGCAAAGCAGTTAGAGCCATTATCATATAGATTTTTATGGCACAGGCTGGGTCCTTGCCCAACTATCTGTGCGTCACTGCTGTAGTTAGACAACAGCACGGGCTTTGCCTGGATATATCTACCAGCTTTGCCAGCCTGGTGCTAACACCAAATTGGACCCCAGTCAGGAAGAGGAAGAAGCCTTGAGAAGATATGGGCTATGGGGACAAACAGCCAGATGCTAGGACAGAAGAGGGTCACAGTGCATGGTTTTCTCAGAGTGATTCCTGCCTCCTGCAAGAATGCCGAGCTCAGAGGTTAAGGGAAGTGGGGCGGTCTGATGGAGGCTGTGTTAGGGTGCTAGCCTCCTCAGAAGTCCTGAAGGAGGGCAGGCATCATGAGACTGTCACATGGAAAGCACTTGGCCCACAGTGCCCCAAAAGAGGATAAAAAGGAAAAACTCTATAATGCTTAGACGTCAAGTTGAGCCAACGATGGATCTGACCTGTTTAGCTTCAGTCTTTATAGTGAGCTGGTGATCAAGAGGGTGCTTTGGTGCTGTTCCTAGGGGAGATACCTTCCTTGGCCCCACCTTCCTCAGTAGCAGCTAGGGCTCCATGACATACTAAGGATGCTTATGAATGTCTGTTTTCTGTGATAAACAGAGAAAGGAAACTGGCTTCCTTGCATGAGAAATGGCCTCATATTGATGGGAACAAGGACCAGCTCTGCTGGTGACAATGGGGCAAGAACCTTGTGAGAATGGTTGCACCACCTTTTCCACTGTTACAACGAAAGAGTAGTTTTCTAGGCACAGTTCTTGCTTTAGACCCGGAGACCTTGGTCTGACCTTGACCCACATTTCCCAAGATGAGTATGGCTGCCTGTGTCAACAACATGTATTAGCACAAGTGTGTTCCAGTGCCTTCAAGGGCCACCTGGGACCTTTGGAGTTTATCAGGCTTGTCACAGCATGGCACTGCTCTTTCTCGTCATGAAAATGATATGAAAACAGAAGAACTTGAGGTCAGCTCCCTTGCTTCTTGGGAAGGGAACCCAGTTCAGCCGCTGACCAGTTACTTTACCCCAGCCCCCAATTCCTTGAGAAGCTTTACCACCACAGAGGGACTAGTGAAAGGAATTCCCAAGTATGGAAGAAAAAGGGACTGGCGAGGCAGCTCAGTGCTAAGCCAAGTGCACATATGGCTCGTTCAGAGGTCTGGAGTTCGGGGTCCCCCGCACTGACATGGTATAGCTCATACCCACTTGTAGCCCCAGCTCCAGGGCATCTCATGCCCTCTTCTGGCCACTTGCATACACAAGGCTTACATTTGCACTTACACACACACACACACACACACACACACACACACACCCCTATGCAAGCTGCTGTTGTGGGTTCCGGAAGAAGAGGGGGTGCTCACTGTGATATGTAAAAAGCTGCCTTTGGAGACTGCTGTTGAGCCGCTCATATGTTGTGTTCTATGAACATTAGGCCTAGAGAGAGGACTCAGAGTCAAGTCCTTCTGTGCAGGCAGCAGGACCCCTGACTACCCAGGAGGGTGGCGGACAGTGGGGTGCTGCTTGGGCCCTGGTCTCCATAAGAGCTTGGGGAAGTAGCAAGAGACTCCGCTCAGCTACTGGTACTGAAACCAGACAACTTATGGCTGTTGATTTTCTTGCTGATAGCAGGTGAGAGGTAAATGGATCCAGGAGAAAATACTGTCTTACTGCTCAGGTAACTAAGCATGACACAACAAATACGTGTCCTGAGTTGAGTCCTAGGCTTTCTTGACCTCTCTTCTGGAGTCTTTGAGCTCACCTAAAGAAATGATCCGACATTAGCAGGGAATGCCATTCCCAAGTGCTGCCTGCTTGAACCTGCTCATAGACTCGTTTATCCGCGTGTGCGCATGTGCATGTGTGTGCCTGCCTCTTAATTCATACATCTCACATATTTGGCTGAGAAACATCTTATCTATAGAGTGAAAGTTGATGGGAAAATCTGTGTACATTGGTTAAAGATGCTTGGTGCTGACCCAGCCTGAGAGATGTTGGCCCTTCATTTATTTTATGGAGTGCAGTTCACAACGGCAGCCAGGCCCAATGCTATATTAAAGAGTGTAATCCAAGTCCCGGCTTCTACTCATCTGGCCTCTGCTTCTGAAACCTGTGCCTGAGTGTGCCTGGACTTAGCTGCTAAGATTTCCACCGTTTCTTGAGTGTCTACAAAAGGAAAGGGCTCAGGGATTTCCCTTTGTGCCCTTGGGAAACACGGCTCTCTTACCTCTGGGTCTGAGTCAGATCCCACCTTCATCTTTGTGGGGAGCTTTATCTGTCTCCTAAGCAGGGATTGAGTTTTGAGGTGTCCTTGTTCAGGGAACTGCCTGCCCACAGGAGCAAGGCTTTCCACTGTGATTCTGCCCTGGAGAAAAAGCCCCTCCCCCAGTAAAATCAGTTATCTCCTATCTGAGAGCATCTTGCACAGAGCCCCGAGGTAGCTCCATTCAGGGCTGCCTGTCCCTCACCCTCTAGGTGCCACATGTCAGACATTGCTCTGGGGGATCCCTGAGCCTCCAGGCACTACCAAGTCAATTTTTACATTCTGCTACTTCTGAGAATCCTGATTTGGACACAAGGTTCAGAGATCTCAGACCTAGGACTGCAGTCAACCCTGTCCTGCTCATAGCTGGCAAAAACCCTCACCCCCTCTCAGCTCCAAGACTGTTTCTTCCTACTTCCTTTTGATGGCTTCTTTGGGATTTGCCTTCTGCACATTGACTTCGGTGAAACTTAGGTATCAGATCAACTTCCTTAGACTGAGTGACGCTCCTAGAGTTTGAAAAGGGTTCTGTGCACCCCAGCCATAATAGCTTGTCTTCAAAACTTTAGTGTGAGCTGTGACACTAACCCTTGATTCATAAGGAGGGCAGAAGGAGCAGTTCCATACTGAGGGGTTTAGGTGGCTTCTATGTAATGCTGAGGTGGAGAGTTTAAACCTGTCCTGGGTCTGGGGGCTGGGCTCAGTGTGGCACCTTCTTTTCTTGGAAGCATCCGGGCTGTCAGACTTGTCTCTTAAAGTCACCTGCTGGCTTTCTCTGCATCTACAGGAAGCAAAGGCTCACGTGCAGTAGAGAGACCTGGCTGCTCAGCCTTGTGTTCCTGATGGGCCTCTTTGCCCTCCTTCCTGGTTCCTGAGAATTTGCACTGGCCCACCCCTGGGCATGTCATGTCACAACACACTGGCTCAAGTCTTTTCTTCTCCCCACAGCTAGCATGCCCACCAGTGAGACTGAATCTGTAAACACGGAGAACGTAAGTGGTGAAGGCGAGACCCAGGGATGCTGTGGAAGCCTCTGGTGAGTGTGGAGGCTGCCTGTCCTCCTTGCCCCCCAGTCTAGAGATGCTAATGCTGAGGAGACACCCCAGAGGGCGTAGGAGTCTTCAGCTGGTAGGAAAGGCTGCCTCCATCCCTTTGGTACCCCTCCCCTGTACCAGGCCTGTTGGGGGCATCCCAGCATCTCACATACCTCTGCCTAGAAAGTTGTCCTGCTAAGATAGAGCCTGAGGAGTGTGCTCCTTAACCCAGCCACCTGCTGTGTTCATTAGGTGCTGGTGGAAAAGAAGAGGCGCGGCCAAGACTGGGCCCTCTGGGTGTCGGCGGTGGGGGTAAAAGCCGAATTCTCTTTCTGGTTGGGTTTGGCATCTGTGCTTTGAAGGAAGAGCTTGAATGGCAGAGTTGCTGACTAGAGTGTGCCACATTCTCAAATTTTCTTTCATCCATGGGGCCTTCCAACCTCATCTCCAGGAGCTGATCCGGAGGCCCCGCCCTCCCCTGTTCACAGCCCCTTGTTCTGGAGCCATGCCTGCATTACCCTTTCCTGACCACGTGGGGCACCATCCTATTAGGCTTCCAGGCTTTCTCTAGACTGCAGTAGCAGGGGTTGGGGGCAGCGGGCAGCAATGCCAAATGTGCTAAGAACTGCCTGCTTTGGGGAGCCCCGTGCTGTTTGGATTTGTTTGCTTCCCGCCTGTGTCCTTTCCATCTCATTCTTGTAAAGTCCAGGTGTCATTTTTAAGAGAACTCAACCTCCTTTGGGGCAGAGTTTTATAAAAATGATGCACTATGTTATGTGTCATAATGGCTCATGGAGTGATTTCGCCTCTGTTCTCGTCCTGCTCTGCCCTCCCAATGAGGTGAAGTAGGCTGGGAATGGATTTGCCATCCCCATTTTACAGATGAGAACACTGGGCTTTTAGGGCGTGCTATGTTCCCATCCTCACCCATTCAGTGATCAGGGGAGCCAGGATGTGGTTCAAACAGGAGCAAGCCCTTGCTACTGTTGAATTGGGGGCTGTAGGCGACAGAGGTCCTCCTGGCTTCCTCTGGGGTGACAGGAGAAGAACCCCACATCTGGGCTGTTCCAGGGCCACTCTGGAAGGAAACCAGAGTTTTCTGTTGCCTGGGCTCTCAAGGGTGCTGCTCCACCCCCTCTTGGCAATACTAGTAGCACTTGGACATCTGCTCTGCCCTTAACCAGCTGGCCGGCTGTAGCACGGGGGACCAGAGTTCTGGCTTCTGTGCATGGCTTTAGCCATCTCTGCTTCGGCGATGGGAGCATACGCTAAGCCTTCGGAACGGGAGTCTGAACGTTGTTTTCTTCCCTTTCAGTCAAGCCATCTCGAAGTCCAAACTCAGGTCAGTATTGTCTTTCCATGTTTATCCTTTATCCCCTGAGAGCTTGGGTTGGACTTTCTATGTTATGTTTTAAATTCTAACTTTTACATAGAGTTAATTAATTGGTCCAGACTTGAGTTTAAACTTGTACCCCAGATTCCAGTCGGTCTAAGTATTACCACCCTGCCTTGGGGAAACAGAACAGGAGTGTCAGAGCGTGTAAACCAGCAGAGTGCAACACGCGAGCCATGTCCCGCCCTTCCCCACCCTCCTGCCACTGCTCATGGAGGCTTTCCCTACACTTCAGGAAGACATCTAAGGCAGCTGCTAGTATTCAGTTTCTTGACCTGGATGCAGGCTATGTGTTCACTTTATAATCTCATTGAACCATGTGCCTGCATTTTGTGTACTTTCTCCTCTATGTTCTTTATCAATTGCAGCATTTTCCTGCTGTACACCAACAGTAGGCCAAGCCTAAATGTAACACCCAAGCCTGTAGAAACTCTAGAAGAAAACAGGGATAGAAGCATTGCGACCATGGGTTAGGTGAAGATTTCTTAAAATTCATCCATCCATGTTAGAAAAAAAATTGATAGATTGGTCTTCATAAGAATTAAGGCTTTTAACTAGGCGGTGGTGGTGCACGCCTTTAATCCCAGCACTCAGGAGGCAGAGGCAGGCGGGTCTCTGTGAGTTTGAGGCCAGCCTGGTCTATAAGAGCTAGTTCCAGGACTGACTCCAAAGCTACAGAGAAACCCTGACTCGAAAAACCAAAAAAAAAAAAAGAAAAGAAAAGAAAAATGAATTAAAACTTTTGACTTTATCTTATTATAAAATAAAAAGATAAGTTACAAACCTGAAAAACAATTGCAAACCATATTTGATAAAAGACTAGTATCTAACATAGAGAGAATACTATGTAAAGATAGTGTCAATGACAGAACAGCCATGTAAAACTGGAAAGAAGGTTCCAGCACGCAGGTCAGAAAGAAGAGAAAAGCATGCTCTAGAAGCATGTGAAATGAACATGGTTTACTCAGAAAATGCAAATTCAACAATACCGCTGCATACTGATACAAACAGATCAGACTCAACTGTCCGGTGATGCCAAGTTCTGACAGGGATGCTCACGGGTATTCTGTGCAGCGCTGGCAGACATGTTAAATGGCATAATTATTTTTGGGAAAGCATTTATTTATCACAAAATTACACTCATGATATGGCATAGCAATTCCAACTCTAAAGTATTGATGTAAGAGAAAGATATATGTAATAATTATACGTGTTTATAGTGGTTTGAGCAGATCAATTGTGATTTAGCCGTAAGGTAGAGGACTATTCAGTGATAGGAAGAAGGGAAAACAATACTGAGAAGGTCACTGAGATGGCTTAGTGTTGAAGGTGCCTGCTGTGACCTGAGTTCTACTCCAGGACATACATAAGTGGAGGAGAACCAACCCAACAGAATTATTTAACCACCACACAACATACCTCATGTGCATGTATACACAAGCAATAACATTAGGTTTTTAAAAATTACTGATAATATATCAACACTGATGAATCTCAAAAGCATTTGGGTGAGAAAAAAAAAGCCTCAAAAGGATACCTATCATGATTCTGAAACAGAACAATGGGCGTAGAAGACAGACCAGTAGTGTTGCTCTGGGGATGTGGGCCATGAGTGAGCGCATAGTGATGGAAGTGTCCTACAATCTGACCAAGTGTAGACATAAGAGGAATAAACTTGTCACATGTAAATTGTATCTCAACCTGACTTTGAGTAAGATTTAAGAGTTGTTTTGTTGGTCTCTGTTACCAGGCCATAGAAATGCTTCCTAGTCTGTCCCTACTTCTTATCTTCTGCCTCAGCTTTTGACATCCCTTTCCAGATCCACACCCCCTCTGCCATGACTCAGTGACATACCACACTGTCCTGTTTTCATAGATGTCATGCTTTGGTGCCTTCACCTCCAGGGTCTTTGGCCTGATGTCTCCTCTAGGGAGACTTCCACCTGCCTGTGGAGAGCTCTTGGTCATTAAGGTCCAGCCCAGCTCTTTGTTTTGCAGACAAGTACTTCTCCCTGTCCTCCGCCTTAATTCTGGGGCTGGACATGTGTGAATTTGCAGTTATCATTTACCCATAATGCTTCATGTGTATCAAGGCCAACAACCCTGGAAAAGTGCCTTTGCAACCCCATTTTACTAGCGCCAGGCACCTACATAGCCAGTGTTTAGGAATGCAGGCTTCCTACCACCCACACATAACTGAGCACAGAGGAGTCCAGCCAGTAGTGTTGCATGTTTCCAGGGGATATGACACTGAGTCTTCTAGATGTTGTAGTTGCTCGTACCTTGTCACTGCTGTGCAGAATAAACCCACCATGCATAGCCTTTTGGGACCACCTTACTTATGTGTGTAGGGTCACATGTCCCAGGAGAGCTCAGCTGTAAACCATCAGAGTCCTCAGTAGAGTTGTCTGTGCTTCCCATCATGCTTCCAGATGCTCTTCGTCCCATTGGAAGCTGCAGAGCAGAAGAAAGCAAAGCACAGCTTGCTGGGTCCAAGTCTATGTGAAACTGCCCAGTGCTCATCCTTTGCTGGTTTCCAGGGTTGCAAGTGTTTAGCACAGCCACACAGTTGAGTCAGCCAGGGTTACATTGAAGCAGCCTAGATGTTCTCTAGAGGAAATGCCCTCTTGATGGACACTGAGACAGCATGGCCAGAAGAGAAGGGACTTGAGACCCGGCTGGTTCTTCCCTGCGTTCCAGGTTGCTGAGCAGCAGTCTCTGGTGCCTATCTGACCCGTTATGACAAGGAGATTGGGAGTGTTTCCCAGAAGGAGACAGGCAAAAGGAGAAAATGTCTTCCCTAATTACAAACAGAGACGGAAGGTGGGCGGGGACATGTCACGTGTCTGTTTGGTTCTGTTGGTTTCATTCTTATGAAAACACATTTCAATATTGGATCTGCTCCTAAAGGTATATTTTGAGCATTGCTAGTTAGAAAGGGCACCTGATGACTCAGCCTGAGACACATGTCCCACCCAGCTTTGACACTCACGAGGCACCAGAGAGTTGAGAAAGGACTAAACACTTCCCTAAAAAGAGAGTTACGGTCATGGATTGCTTTGCCACCTAATACGTTCTGTATAATGATAAGCTGCTACACATGGTACATATAATAAGCTGAGTGGTTCTACCCCTCTGCCCTTAACAGATCATGTGCCCTATGGCACCTACAAGATCTTTGTGTGTGTCCCAGTGCAGTCTTGAATCTGCACGTGAGTCTGTGGATGTCTAGATTCTTTAACCCACTTGCAGGCGTTATATGCACGTTATATACCCACTGCATATGTCAGATCCTGGAGTTATTCATAGCAGCAGGGAAGTGATAACAAAATTCGTCCAAGATGATACCGTTGAGAGCTGCATGTGAAGACTAACAGTTTTTATCATGGGGATGGTTCACGCCTGTGCTGGTAGCTCGTTCTTTTCTTCCTAAGCCATCTAATGTGAACCTCTTCTGTTGCTCAGTAAAGTTTATTGGCCTCTGAAATGCCATCTTTGTCCGTGGTCTAGGGAGCAATGTTTGCTTCTTTTTCAGTCGACGCTGGCGTCGCTGGAACCGATTCAATCGCAGGAGATGCAGGGCTGCTGTGAAATCTGTCACGTTTTACTGGCTGGTTATCGTCCTGGTGTTTCTCAACACTTTGACTATTTCCTCCGAGCATTACAATCAGCCAGACTGGCTGACACAAATTCAAGGTATGGCTGGAAGGTGCTGTTCTCCTTTTGTTCTGAATTAGAGATGCTTACAGGTATTATCCAAGTGACGTGTAATGGGATAGTAGAACATTCCAGTTAGAATTAAGAAGTAGTAGAACAATTCAGACTCAGTGAGCCCCAGAAAAGGTGTCTTGCCTGCATTGTGCAATATTAGCTAACTTACACCACAACCTTGAAATAGTCCAGGACCCAGGAATTTTGGAGCTGATACGTACCTCTCCCTGGCACATTGGAAGCTTTGTCCCCACTTTAGTATTTTTGGTAAGTGATTTCGATTCTGCAGCTTTGGATGGCCAGAATTGGGGTGAATGGAGATCATCCCCTGAAGAGTCCTTTCTAGACTGGACAGTTTTGAACTCTGGAGTTGTCTTTCTGTATATTTGCTTCTGCTGCCCTTCGTCTACAATGTTTGTTGCTCCTGAAAAATTACATTGGGACTTTGGAGATGGTCCAGTAAGTAAAATGTCTGCTTGTATGAACATGAAGGCTAAGTTCAGATCCCCAGACCTGGTCGCCCATGTGAAAAGCTAGGCATGGCAATGTATGCTTGTAACCCCAGCTCTGTGTGATGGACAGAGACAAGGGGGTCACTGGGACCATCCTGGGTTCAGGGAGAGGCCCTGCCTCAAGGAAATAAGGCAAGGAGTAGTCAAGGAGACCATGCAGCCTCTTTATTTGGCTCCTGCACATGCCCCCCCAACACACACATGCTGATTAACCACACATGTGCACATGTGAACACACACATCACACTTCTGCATACACAGAGAAAACATAAATGAATAAAAATAAAAACTGACACTAGGATGCCACAAGTGGTCACTCCTCAATGTCAGGTTTTATTATTTTTCTTTATTTATTTTCTCTCTGTATGGGGGAAAGTATGTGTGTGGGGTGAGGGTGTTAAAGAAAAAACTAAATCTTAAAGGTTTACTGTTGGGAGGCTCAGGGACTCACGTGATAACTGTCTCTACCATTCATAGTCAGTGAAATTGAGGCTCAGAGAAAGCAAGTGACTTCTCCAGACTCACATCTGGGTTGTGGCCAGCAGCAATAAGGATGGCCCCTATCGCCAGCACAGCAGAGAGGCTGGGGCGAGGCCTTGTCATGTCTGCCGTGGGCACTGAAGGAAAGGAGGTGGGGGGCAGGTGAGGAACATGCCTGCGCTTTGTCTTTCCAGATATTGCCAACAAAGTTCTCTTGGCTCTGTTCACCTGTGAGATGCTGGTGAAGATGTACAGCTTGGGCCTCCAGGCTTACTTTGTCTCTCTCTTCAACCGGTTTGATTGCTTTGTGGTGTGTGGGGGGATCACCGAAACCATCCTGGTGGAGCTGGAGCTCATGTCTCCTCTGGGAGTCTCTGTGTTCCGGTGCGTGCGCCTCCTGAGGATCTTCAAAGTGACCAGGTAAAGATGTGGGCTCCGCGCTGGTGTGTGCTTGGTTGCTGTCCCCCACCAGGTGATGGTCTCTGGGTTTACCCCCCCCCTCCTTGTCTTGTAGGCACTGGACTTCCCTGAGCAACTTGGTGGCGTCCTTGTTGAACTCCATGAAGTCCATCGCTTCGCTGCTGCTGCTGCTCTTCCTCTTCATCATCATCTTCTCCCTGCTGGGCATGCAGCTGTTTGGTGGCAAGTTTAATTTCGATGAGACCCAGACCAAGCGAAGCACCTTTGACAACTTTCCCCAGGCACTCCTGACTGTGTTCCAGGTGAGCCCTCCCCTCTACCCCTACCCCGGAAGCTCTTGTGAGTGGAAGTCAGAGAGCCAGAACCTTTGCCTTCTTGGGTCTGCCTACAGCTCAGTAAGACACAAGGATGCCATCTTATCAATCATTCTCATCCCATGGTCCTCTGGGGCAGAATTTTATGTCGTGTAACTTATTTTACAGTATCTCCCACTACCTGTGTGATATGATAAATTGAAAGAAACACTTTGGTTTGGTCTTATGAGATCTCTGGGAACTATACTCTAAAATCCTCTTGTCGTTCATTAGTTTGTTTGCTTTTTTTTATATCACTAGGCATGTTTGTAATCCATTATAGTAGATTAAAGCGAAGAAGTGAATTTGGAAGCTGTATCTGGAATATCTTGACGTGTAGTCAGAAGAGTCTGGGTGGTAGGGGCTGTGCCAGCCTCTGCCCTTGGCTTGGAGGCTCTGAAGCTAATTGTGCTGTGGAGCCTCTGACCGTGTCTCATGGGGGCCTTGTCACTGGAAAAGCAGTGCACAGTGCTACTTGTGGGCTGGGGTATACTGAACCCTCCTCCCATGCTCTCAGCTGGGCCCCTGCTATGGTCAGAACCTGACAGGTTAGCTCCCCATGCCATCCACCCCTCCAGATTTCTCTGTGATATCAGCAAACATCTAAACATCTAGTCCTGAGGAAGAAACAGGAAGCAGTGAGGTATTATAGTGGCTTTCCCTGGGCTCACATCTGTGACTTTGCTAAGTCACTTTTTCTTTTCTGAAGGGGCACAGAGTCTAGAGAGAATGATCTGGAAGGCCTCACATGGTCGTTTGAGATTCACAGAATCACAGCATAACCACTCTGCTTCTTACAACCATTTTCACCCCCAAGAAGTGTTTTTTTTCTAATAACCCTATGTATATTGGTGTGTTTGGGCATTCATGTGTGTGTGTGTGTGTGTGTTTGTGTGTGTGTGTACACAAATCAAACTATTGCTTGTAACGAATCATAAAGAATGAAAAAAAACTTTATGCCTAAACACTCACTCTCACTCACTCACACACACAAAATTAAAAATAAAAATAAATTTAAAAATTTTAAAGAGCATATCTTTGGTAAACATACATTTTCAAAATTTATTAAATATAAATACAAATTTGTATACTAATCTTTATAATAAATAAAGAAGTCTTGGGGCTAGGTAAAGTTGGTAAGCACCTGCCACATATGAGGACCTATGTTTGGGTCCCCAGTACCCACATAAAAGTCTGGGCATGGCATTTTCTACTAGTAATCCCAGTATGGGGGGAGGATAGTAGAGACAGGAGGGTCCCTGCAACTCATTAGCCAGACAACCTAGCCAAATGAGTAAGCTCCAGCCAGCTTCAGTGAGAGAACCTGTCTCAAACCACATGGTGAAGAGTGGCTGATGAAGACACCCGACATTGATGTCTGACCTAGACCTGCTTGTATACCATATGAACATGTACAGACACATACAACACACACACTGAATACTGAAAGATGTAGAGCATATTCATCAATTTTCAAATTAATGATATTTTGGCTTTATAATCATCCTCTCCTAGAATGTCGGTTAGCATAAATATATACACTACAAAACAGCAGGAGTATGTTTAAGGCCTTTACAGAAACTACTGCAAATTCTACCATATTTTATATAACAAGTTGTTTTGTTGTTGTTTTTACAAATTTCAAACCATCAACTGAAATAGAAATTTTTAAAATCAAATACTTAAATACAGCCCAGTTCAAAGTTACCCTATGTGAGAGCGACCTGAAGAGGAGCTGTGCTAGGAAAACAGTGCACGTCTTTGTTTTCTGCAATTAAGCACGTGTGTTTCTGTAAGAGCAGAAAACCTAGCATGTGCGCTAGAAACACTGCTGTTAGAAGCCTGCAGGAGTCTGCAGTCCAGGCCGTGGGAGCCCAGGCCACGGGAGTACAGGCAGGGTTCGTTGGCACTGTATGGGATGAGAGCGTGCCCGGTGCTAAGTAGGCATGTTGTGAATTCAGATCTAAGGCTGATGGACATTGTGCAATGCAGCCTGGGTGACTGCTTCCAGGAGCATCTCAAGCTCATTGAAGGTTTGATTTTTGAGCTCATCTTTGTTTGCTGTGTGTTCAGAAACCTTTTACTCTTTCCAGGGCCTTTATGACCTCCTGCCACTTAAGTGACCTCGTAGGAAGTCACATCCCACAGTTTGAAAGCCATGATAGACTGCAGTCTTTTTATAAATTATTTAAAAAAATCATGGCTGCTGGTTAGTTCCTATTTTTTTCTCGTTTCTTTCAGGAAACACATGTTTCCTTTTCTTGCAATACATTCATATGGCACAAAATGTAAATGTTACAAAAAGATACAAAGTGGCATTCCTCCCACCCAGCCACCAGTTCTTTCTGGGTGGTAACCACTCCTGACCAGGTACCGGAGTACTCTTAGGTAGATGACTGCTCACCCTCATTCCTCCTGCTCACTGTAGAGAGTTGGCACAGGGGGTCGCCTAGTCCACATACTGTCTGGAGCCTTGTTTTAGTTTGCTTTCATCGTTATGAAATGGGCCACCTACTTGACCCATAGAAGTAATACCCTCCTTCCAAAACCATCATAACGATGGGTATGAGCTGCCATTGCTTGCGTGAGCAGTCCCTTCCCAGTGCTCTGGTGGATGGGTCTGAATACACAGGATACACTAGGCGTGTGTGAGAGAGCAGATGTGCAGAACAAGTCCTCCATGTGGGACTTCTGGGCAAATGGCCTTCCTGGTATTTGGTCCCCTGACAGGGCTCTGCTTATAGTGGAATTTATTTGCTCTCAGGCAGCAGCATGGAGGCAGCCCATGCCCCCTCCTTCCCTTTGCTGTGGTGAGTGTTTATCCTTCATAATTGCCGCTAGCCTGACAGGCAAAACGGTGTCTCTTTGTAATTTTCTCAGGAATGAAGTCAGGAGCCTCTTTTCTAATTATCTGCCCATTTGCTGTCTGATTCTGGTTTGCATAGAAGATACACTCTCTTCCTAGGGGAGTAGCATTTTAAAAACTGCAGTCTGTATTTATCTGATTGGATTTCAGAATGGATTGGATTACCAGGTATCATCAATAGAGAAGATTACATTTGAAACCGATTATTTCTACTCGAGATAGTTTATACACGTTCATGTGCAGAATCCTCTGATTCTGAAAATGGACAGATAAAGCTCCCTGTCTCTGAAGGACATTTGTTATGTGGAATACTACATGCTGAGTAAAATGAATGAGGAGAGCCTACAGTCAGGGTCTCCAGGAATATCATTGAGTGGAGAAAAGCCAGTTGTAGAAATATGGTCTGCTTAAAAGCATAAGAAAAGATACCAGTAACCCCTGTCTCTCGTTCTTTTCTTCCCTCGCCCCCATGCTCTGTGTGTGTGTGTGTGTGTGTGTGTGTGTGTATTTTAATCTATAAGTAAAAGCACAAGAAAAACAAGTACCAACACTGAAAACAACACAAGAAAATCACAGGAGAAAAACAACTCTTATTTGAAAAATTAAATAATACACTGAGCTGGGCAGTGTTGGTGCTTGCATTTAATCCCAGCACTTGGGAGGCAGAGGCAGGCAGATCTCTTTGAGTTCAAGTCTGGTCGACAGAATGAATTTCAGGACAGGCTCCAAAGCTTCAGAGAAACCCTGACTTGAAAAACCAAAATCATGATGATGATGATGGTGATGATAAACATTGATGCTTCAACAGGATAGCAGATAGATCCATTTCATTGTGAGCTGGACTATGAAAAACGCCCGAGGTCAGCGTTACCAGTGGCCTAGGAACTCTGGCATAGCAGCTGTGGTTGGAGGCATCTGCCCGTGTCTGACCCCAGCCTTGTCTTCTCAGATCCTGACAGGCGAAGACTGGAACGCGGTGATGTATGATGGCATCATGGCCTATGGAGGCCCATCCTCTTCTGGAATGATTGTCTGCATCTACTTCATCATCCTTTTCATCTGTGGCAACTGTATCCTTTGGAACTGCCAGGACTATGTGATCCCCAGCACTGTCTTTTCTCTCTGAATTTTCTGGTGGTTGTGATGATGGGAGCAGCTTTAAGGGTAAGGAAGACAAATGCCTTGCCCTTGTTAGTTCCATGCTGCCTTTCTCTCCACATGGCTGATGGGAGCCATGCAGTATGAGTCACACGGGAGCAGGTGCCGATGCAGGTGCTGGTAGATAAAGGGTTTTGTGCCATGTCTCCACCCAGGACAAGCAAGGAAGCCTGATGTTTGTTTATGACTATTTATGTCACTGGGAGGTTACGGCTGCATCCATGTCACCCAATGAGCAGTGAGAGCCCCTGGTGGATTGTTGCAGTTTTTTGTTGTTGTTGTTTTTCGAGACAGGGTTTTTCTGTAGCTTTGGAGCCTGTCCTGGAACTAGCTCTTCTAGACCAGACTGGCCTTGAACTCACAGAGATCCGCATGTCTCTGCCTCCAAAGTGCTGGGATTAAAGGCGTACGCCACCACCACCTGGCTGGATTGTCAGTCTTGCTTTGTTTATTTGTCTTCTGTACCATGGCATGCGGCCATTCTCTGGCTTGTTGATTCCTCTTCCCTTCTGAGATGGATCCTAGACCTCCGCAGTTGGCTGTTGGGTCGCTTCATTTACCACCTCCACCTGCACCTTCAGGGTCTTGTAAAGTTTGGTTGCTGTGTCTGTTTTCTCTCTGGCTTCTCCATGTCTAGTACAAGCCCTACCATATGTAGAACCTTCCTACATGTGGCAAATAAGCATGTGTACAGACATGAGCACCCCATGTAATAAGCATGTGTACAGACATGAGCACCCCATGTAATAAGCAAGTGTACAGACATGAACACCCCATGTAATAAGCATGTGTACAGACATGAACACCCCATGTAATAAGCATGTGTACAGACACCAACACCCCATGTAATAAGCATGTGTACAGACACCAACACCCATGTTCTCCACCCTTGTGATTTAAAAAGTCCTATTATGAATGAGTCCCTAGTGGTCTAGATCCCTGGGGTTCATCCATCTCCGTGTTCTCTAGCTCTCCACTGAACTTTCTTCAGGGTGGAGACCCTAGTGCCACCTGCCCTGCTGTCCTTAGGGGCAGTGTTTTATGCTATGAGATTTCTGGGAAAACCCTTTCTCTCCATGCCTACCACATCTCTGAGTCCCCTGGGCTCAGTTCTAGTGCCCTGTCCTGCAGGGAGCTCCTCTGATTTCACCCCAGACTTTGTCCATACCTGTTGTTGGTGTACAGAATCCATTGTCCACTAAGCTTCGGTGGGCAATCCTCCTCCTCCCAACCAGAGGACAGCTTCATGGGTCAGGAGTCTGCACAGAGGCCTGTGAGGACATTGTTAAATGGATGGTTTTCCTCCAGACTGATGGTAGCCACTCCGGAGTCTCTCGCCACTGCTCTCTGGCTCCATGTTGAAGCTCTTTGGAGTGTACGTCACCATACTCGGTCCTGAAAGAGCTGCTTGTGTTGTCTGTCTCCAGCTGGAACAGATACCCTGCTGTATCATGTTTCCTCCCATCCCCAGTGCCCAGCAGGGGCTGGCCTGCCCAAGGTGCTCTATCTTTCTGAATGAATCCACAACACACCCCTGTTGAGGAAATCTGGGCCATGCCTCCGAATGCAGGTGATGTAATGATCCAGATTTGCGCTCCACTTCCCGCAAGTTTAGTGTCGTTTCAAGGCCAGGAATGGGATTATCTCTTCATGAGATCCATTTAGAGACTTGCTTGATACAGCTCTTTCCAGGGCTGACCCTGTCTAAGCCACCATTGCAAAGCCTGTCTGAGGAGCTTCCGTGTTTTCCATGCTATCTCCAGCCCAGGGCAGGTGCATTCCCCAAGTTTCAGCATGTTTCCGTCCTCTTGAAAGACTTAGGCATGGCATCCCTCATAGCAATCTTACCATTAGGCCCTTGTTAGCTTTCACTGATACATGTGTTCAGCAGCCCACCTGGAAGTTTCTAATACACAGGGCACCATGGGGCCACAGTCTACTGCTCCTGCCCCCCCCACGCCCCTGCCGTAGGCTAAGCATCTCGTGGATGACCCTCAACTCCCTAGGCTCCTCAGTTCATAAATGCTAGTGAATAAGGATGTAACCGCATCTTCTGACTTGAGGTTCTCATTAGAAAAACCTTTGTTTTTCTAAAAGCTCTACAAAACACATAGTTTTATAATTTCAAAACTTAAAAGCTTATTTGCCTGATACATTACCATTTACAAAATTATGTTCAAGCCCGAGTCTAGCCACAGTGGAGCCTTCAGAACCCAGCCTAGCCACCCCTGACAGGAGATCTAGCTTACCATCCACAGCGGGTATCCGCAGACTGAAGAGTGAAGGAACTGACCACAGGCTCTGGAGCCCACATTAGAGGAGAAAGCCTCCTGCTATTTTGTGCAATGAGATTATTTCAATTACATGTGGCCTTTGAAGGCATCTGGTTTGCGAAGGAATCCCTTGAATGTGTGTGCTATAACATGTGCTTTCAAAGAGAAGAAGTCACGCCGTGCTCCATGAAGGTACAGCAGTATATAAGCAAGGAGACAGTAAAATGTGTGTTTCAGTGGGTCTCTGTGGATATCCGGGAGAATAGGTATCCATGTTTTCCCCTTATTTTTAAAGGTGGGATTTTACCAAGTTCTCCCATTGTACTGAGTATCACACTAGGGTCAGTCACCCGCTCCCAGCTCCCGCTCCCAGCTGCCACAAGCAGAGGAGTGTGACATCGCCACTAAATGTATGTAGTTGCATTTAAAAACACGTTGTACCCTTAAGATTGTCAAATTAGATATCCTGCTGAACGTGTTCTTGGCCATTGCTGTAGACAATTTGGCTGACGCTGAAAGTTTGAACACTGCTCAGAAAGAAGAAGCTGAAGAAAAAGAAAGGAAAAAAATTGCCAGGTAATCCTGTTTGCACTGAGGTGTTTCCCCAGAGGTGCTAGGAGCGCCCAGCCATGCTTCCCAAGAGCTGAGGTGATTATGGATGACCATGTGGTAGGTACCAAGTGAAGAGAAGGGACTCTTGGGTAGAAGCCAGGCCTGTGACTCTTATCCTCAGAGCGAAGAATGGAAGTCACACATCTCTGCACTTAAAGAATCCCTGCATTTAGTTTTGGTGTCATGAATTAAATGATATGTCCAGTGCTGATTAGCTCTCGGCTGAGGATTTTAATAAGATGAGCTGTGTAATGGCCCCATTGCATTCGATGAACAGGAAGCCCCGAGTTTGTGTTGCCCAGCTGTGTTGTCATCAGTGTTTCCAATTGAGTTCTGGTCCCTCATCCAGCACTCTTGATTCAGAGTCCTGGCTAGCCCTTCAGTACACAGCAGTGTGGTTATTCGGTTTCTTGTGTTCTTTTCTCTGTAGAAAAGAAAGCCTTGAAAACAAAAAGAACAACAAACCAGAAGTCAACCAGATAGCCAACAGTGACAACAAGGTATTTTTTCCAAAATAACTTCTCTGTGTTTCAGAGTGATTCTGTACCACTTACACTGTGAAAGCATCTTTGAGTGGGACATTCTGTGTGGAAAATCCAGCCTACAGTATAGGAACTGAGGTTTCTGATTGAAGATTGATTAGAGAAGGAGCATATTTGCCAACATTACACTGTAGGGTGTGGACATTTGAGCAGCTGGGCTACTTGTTTTGTTTTGAATTGTAACTACACGATCAGATGTAACCCATGGTTATGATTCTGTTAGTGTCTTTTTCGTGGGTGTTACAGTCAGGGTTTTAGTAGACGACTATTCCCAGACACCACCTTGGAATCCAGGTGTGCTGAGAGGCTTCAAGGCTGCACTATCAGCTTCATCACACTAATGACAGCTCTGGACATTTCTGTGATGTTTTTTGTTCGTCAAATTGATAAATCCCGAGTAGACAGTTGCATATCAAACACTAGACTACCTCCAGATAGTTCACAGTCTAATTGAGAGACAGGAATCTAAATATGGTTATCACACGGTATACATGCCTGCACTGGCATGGCAAAAGGAGAGTTGCAGACACTGCCCACTGACTGGGACCCGAGCGGTGGCATATCTTTTTCCTGCTCTTGGGCCTTTTGACTGAAGCAGAATCTCCAACTTCTATCTCTGCACACATATGCATGCATGCAAGCACATACACACACACACACACACACACACGCACGCACGCACGCACACACACACACACGCATGCATGCACGCACGCACATACGCACGCACATGAACCCTCATACTGCTGAATGGTAGACCAGTCCTCTGACTTTGGTCCTCTGAATCACATTAAGTCAGCATTTCCTCTCCCGTCCTAGGTTACAATTGATGATTATCAGGAGGAGACTGAAGATAAGGACCCTTACCCACCCTGTGATGTGCCAGGTATGTGGGGCAGAGAGGCCCAGAGGTTTGGAGATATGGGAGGAGGAGTCCTCACACTGGGCTGCTGAAGCCACTAAGGCCATGAGCCCATTGTCTTAGAGAGCAGTTTAGCTCTGCTTTTCCCTAAAGTCACAGGCAGCACAGATGGACTTAAATCCCAGGTTGCAGAAGAGGAAGAGGGACAGATAGGCACAGCTTTTGCTGGAGAAATGGTTGCCGGGTGTCAAAGCCTGAGGGCAAGCATGCATGTGACTGGAGAACCACAGATTTTCCAGCGAAAACTGAGCAAGGGGGTGGGGAGGCAGTGAGGCTCTCAGCTGTGTCTGTGGCCATACTGTGCCCTGGAGGATAGCTCAGTGCACCAGGTGTGCATGGATATTCCACCCATGTGCATGCAGTCCGTACTCTGAAGGAAAGGGAAGGTTTCAGTTGCTGGAAACAGTAGATGTTGTTAACATGTAAGCCACGTTTTAATGTGAAGTTGAGAACAATAGTTCAGACCCATATGTAATCTTTCACACCTATAAAAACCATTCAATTTAAAGTAGGTGAAGAGGAAGAGGAAGAAGAGGAGGATGAGCCTGAGGTTCCTGCTGGTCCTCGTCCTCGCAGAATCTCGGAGTTGAACATGAAGGAGAAGATCGCACCCATCCCCGAAGGAAGTGCTTTCTTCATTCTTAGCAAGACCAACCCGTAAATACTTTCTTCATAATTCCATTGCTGCCCCCTCTCTACAGTGACTCTTGAGGGTAGTGGGAGTGGAGTAAAGAAAAGTGGTCCATCATTCCCTTCTGCTCCTGAGTGTTCCTGGGCCCCACAAGTTCCCCTCAATCCCTCCTCTCTTCCTTGCCTTGAACATGCATTTAACCTGAAGAAGTGTCCTGTTCCCGTGGGGGTGTGACAGAGTCCTGGAAGGAGCCTGCTCTAGAATCCCTACCCCCACCTCCCTGCATGGGAAGAGCCAAAGGGCAGTGACTAGCTCAGTGAGGCGTTACGATGGGGTCCATAGCTATCCTGATGTGTGCACTGGCCACCTCTGGCACCCTTTCTTAACTAGTGGATCTTGTCTTTTTTTTTTTTTGAGATAGGGTTTCTCTGTAGCTTTGGAGCCTGTCCTGGAACTAACTCTTGTAGACCAGGATGGTCTTGAACTCACAGAGATCTGCCCGCCTCTGCCTCCCAAGTGCTGGGAATAAAGGCGTGTGCCACCGCCACCCAGCTGGATCTTGTCTTAATATGCTTTGTGGAATAAGAATTTGGTCTGCAAGTTCTGCACAGCATCTTCATGTTCAGATCCTTCTAGGTGATTTTCCCCCTGTTGAGTTTTATGGTATTGCTCACGATGCTTGATAAGCTGTACACCCTTGACTCAGCGCTATGAAAATGCTAAAAATAGCATTTCTCATATTAAAATGATAAGGTGTTCACCAGGAACATGGGGATGACTCATAGACTGGGAGAGGAAGAAGTCTTGTTTACTAGCTGATTTCTAGGTTTAAATCGTCTGGGGCTAAGTGAGCTGCCAGGGGAATAGGTAGCTCCTGGAAGGGTTTCTAGAAGAACTGCAGAAGTAGTTCTTGGCTGTCAGGAAGGAACACTGTGATTCACAGGCCCTGCCGAGACTCGGGTGGGAAGCAAGGCAGGCTCAAGTCCTTAAAACACTGACAGTTTCATGATCTTTACAAAATTAATTTGTTGATATTGTGTGTGAATGGCAGGAGGGCACATGTGCCACCGTATGTAGAGAGCTGGAGGACGGCTTTACAGGTGTGGTTTTTCTCTCCACTTTGTGTTGGTTCTGGAGTTGAACTCGGGCTGTCAGACTTGCATGCAAATTCTTCTCCTGCAGAGTTATCTGGCCACCCTGACGATCTCTGTACAGCTCCTCACTGAGCATCCTTTAAAAAGAAATCAACAGAAAAGACTGTGGCGCTGTTGGTGATGCCTGTAGTTCATAGCATGAGTGTGCATGTGTGGGTGGGTGGGTGGCTGTGCGTGCGTGTGTGCACGTGTGTGCGTGTGTGTGTAAGGAACGGGTTCATTTTCCCAGCAGTCAAGAGTACCCCTGTCCTCATTGTCTTGGGACGTCTTCTTCAGACCCCGCTACTGCAGTGTGCAAACCTTCCGGGAAGTGCACAATGCCGAGAAACCCAAGATAGGGAAACTTGAAATGAGGAGTCATTTCTTAAATTTTGAAAATTACAAGTTATTTTTCCCAAGGGAAAAAGTAACTCTTTATATCTGAATATTGAGAGTAGGGTGTTTTGACCCGGCCCCATGGCACCGCAGGGGAACAGGGGAGATTCTGATGGGCCCCATGACCTGGATCTGGGTCAAGAGACCAAGCTGCCCTACTTGCTTCTCAGGGTTGCAGGATTCAGTGAGAAATCGATCACAGAGTGCGATGAGATCCTTGCGTGTGGACAGACAATACAGCACTTCTGCTTCACTGTCTAAGGAGTACCTGTGGGTCGGACCTGAATTAGAAATATGACATTGATGGGCTAGTGAGAGGGCTCAGTGGGTAAAGGTGCTTGCCGCCAATCCTGAGGACCTGAGTTTGATCCGTTCATATCCATATGAAAGGAGAGAACTGACTCCCCAAAATTGTCTTTAGAACTCCACATGCCTACTGTAGGATCTGTGCCCCCCCCCACACACATGAGGAGGGGAGAGAGAGGTGGGAAAAGAGTGAGAATAGACAGAAGTAATAAAGTATTCTAAAAATAGGACATTTATGACAACATTTCCAGACAGCAAGAGACTTCAGCTCTCTCTTGTTGCAGGTCATATTTGCAAGACAATTCCTTTGTGGATAAAGAAGGGAATGTGTCCTAGTCTTTGTGTTAAAATAAAAACTTGGGGCCAGTTAAATTCGACAGTTTAGTGGAGCAGCCACCAGACAGAAACCATCCCATGAACTGTGTCCTGCAGTGTGGAGATGTCATCATGGACAGACTCTGAAGGGAAGGAGCGACCCCTTGTCTGGCCACAGCACTACCTGGGCTGTACTTGAGCATGGGCTGATCGTTTGGCGGCCCGTGATTGGCCGAGATTCGAAGTCTGTTGCAGGAATGTCTTCCTATGCTAGGCCTCCAGTTAGTTTGCAACTAAGTTGGGTTGTAGTTTGTTATGTAGTTTACTCAAGGAACTTCATTTGGCCCAGTCTTCTTTCATAAGTCAGGCTTTATGCTGTGGAAGAAAAAAATGGTGGTAGAAATGCCTGGATTTGAAATCTACCTTGGTCCTTACTAGCTTCATCACCTTAACATATACTTCATAACCATAAACCTCCGTTTTCTCGTATAATGTGTATGATTGTTTTGCTTGCATATATGTCTGTGTGCTACATGTCATGTATGCAGTGCCCACAGAGGCCAGAAGAGGGCATTGGATTCCCCGGGACTGGAAAGTCCCCATGTAGGTGCTGGTAACTGAACCCAGATCCTCTGGAAGAGCAGCCAGTGCTTTTAACTGCCAAGCCATCCCTCTGTCCCCAGTCCCACCTTTCATCTTTTGGAGGACAGTAACCCCATGTATAAGGATTTGATGGAATGGTCTCTGTGGAACTCCCAGCCCCAAACTGCTCACACCACAGGCTAGCTGTAGGCTTTGTGGGACTAATGGTGGGCCATAGTGTTCTTCCTGGGTGGAAAACAAGAGCAACCTAGCCTTTGGCCAGCCCCCTCCTGGTTCTCCTCCAAGAAGCCCCACAGCCTGCAGGAGCCCAGCAGGCACAGGCCTGTATTCATGCAGTGCTTTTCTCGACAGGATCCGTGTGGGCTGCCACAAGCTCATTAACCACCACATCTTCACCAATCTTATCCTGGTCTTCATCATGCTGAGCAGTGCTGCCCTTGCTGCCGAGGATCCCATCCGCAGCCACTCATTCCGGAACACTGTAAGCCTCTGAGAGAGGAAATGTGGGCAGGACTGCCCTAGGGGTTAGCTCCCATCTGTTTGTGTCAGGGGTCATCCTGGATGGGGCCCCAAGCATGGGAGCCTGGGGCTAGAGCTTCTCTGTATGTGTGCCGAGGGCTTGCTTTCTCTGGACGAAGCTGTTGGAGATGCTGACTTACTTAGAAGCCTCTGCTGTACTGCCAGTGTCTTCGGGGACCTCTTTGCTCCTTTTTCCTTACACTGGGGTTTCCCTTTCCCCATCAGAGACACAGTGATGACTCCTTAGAGGTTTAGGTCTAAGGGGAGAAGGTGAACTTGAGTCCCAGAATGCCATAGGTCGGGGACCTCTGCCCTTGGGTTAGTGAAAAGAATTCCTTCTCTCGTGGAATTTACATGAGGTTGCTCAGCTACTCTGCTGGTGAGAAGCATGGGTCAGGAGAAGATGAGGGCAGGTTGAAAGGGACAACAGGCAGTGGTTAAATTTTCAGTTCTTTACCCAGTGTTGTAGCTTACAGATGGGGCCACTGGTGCATCCATGTTAGAGCATACCTGTTTCTAAATTAGTGTTTGCTTCAGGCTCTCTTTCTTAGCGGTTTATATAACTCAGCCCTGAAGAAACTCCAAAGACATATTCAGACAGCTGTGGGTCTGTCTGGTGACCACCAAGGCGCTTTCAGGAGAGGCAGTAGGAGCTCAAGGCTGTCCGTCTGCCTGTCTCCTCTGCATTTCAGCTCAAGAGAGATTTTAGGATTAAGACACATTGACCAATCAGTGCCCCCGGACTTTGCCTTGATAATTGCACCCTCATACAGTAGCTCCCGATTTCCAGTTTCCTGTCAGAAGACAATGACTAGGACTTTCCCCTGAGGCTCAGGAGGAGTCCGTGTCAAGATGAAGGCACCGAGTCTGCTTCAGTCCACCCTGACAGACATGGCTTTGATTTAGAGATTCTGAAGGCTGACTGCATTGTGCATTCCAATAGAGGGAGCATCCCTCTGCCATGGAGTTCCATCATGAAAATGAAGCATGAGGCAGAAAATGCATTTGGAGACAAATCACAGGTCAGGAGCCAGTCCAGGCTGTGTCCACAAGGAATGATTTATATCTCTTCTTATCATAGTCTTTCCCCACGCATCTGTTGCCTTGTTTTCCTATCTTCTTAGACAGGTGTGCGTGAGTGCGTGCGTGCGTGCGTGTGTGTGTGTGTGTGCTGTTACATCACTGTAGTGTTTCGTTTGAACAGTAGCTAAGTTTTTAGTGGAAAGGGCAATAGAGGCTGCGTGAAGAAAGTACTTCAACCTAAGACCTTGGATTCACCCCTGGGTGTCACAGCAGTGTGACGGCCAGAACTTTTAGTAATGGAGGAGGGAATGAGGGAAAGGGGGTTGGGGCCTGATAATCAGATTGACACAGAACTCCTCTAGGGATGTCTCGGAGCCCAGAAATGGGAGGTCTGGGAAAGGGTTACCTCTGAAGAGAGCTGCCATGGACTCCCCAACTTCCGTAGAAGATAGGCACAGGTCCCTCTTCTATGGAGAAGAGGCAGTGTGTGCTCCAGTGCTGACTCCAACAGAGGAGACATAATGAAAAGAGTAAACCTAAATGGTCTCTCCAGTCCTCCCAACACTGGTTATCTTCAGTTCTTAGAGCTGTAGATGGACTGGTGAGATAGAGCAGCAGGTGAAGGCGCTGGCCACCATGCCTGACCACCTGAGCTAAGTCCCTGGGACTCACAGGCAAAGGAGAAAAGTGGTAGCTAAAAGTTGTCCTCTGACCTCCATGGCTGGCTGGCTGGCTGGCTGGCTGGATGGATGGATGGATGGATAGAAGGATGGATGGATGAATGGATGGATATAGACAGATAGACAGACATGCAATAAAGCCATTTCCATGAAATCAGCACACAGTACAGGCTTGTGTACTGGCGGCCTTTGTCATCTTTCTAGTTGAGAGTCATAGTGTCAGCAACACACCGAGTAACTCTGTTGGAGCAGTCAGACTGCACTTGCCCTGCCTCTGAACCTTGAAGGATCAGGAGCTCATAAGACTCATAGATACTAGGTGGGATTCAGGGATGCTGGTAGAGTAGCCTATACTAAACATTGAAATTCAAGGTCAGTCTATTCTTTCTATGGGCCCAGAAAGGCAAGGACCACTTTGGAGAAAGCAGCGTTGGATATGGGGTGTGGCAGGAGGAAGGCACTGAATACAAACCATGCCTCACAAACTGAACCATTCTGGCGTATGAGGGTGGGGTGGGCAGATCACATGATAACTAAATTGTCCTGGGCCCACAGGGACACATGAAACTTTTTGATTTGATTTTATGCCATTAGTATCTTTTTAGTTATATTTTAAATATTTAAAATGTTAACCTTTATGGTGCAGGGAACAGATCCCAGGCCTCCCTCTCGGGTAGCAAGAGTATCTCACACTAGGCTACACCCTCAGCCACATGAGCCTTTCTCTGCTTCTGAAGCACGGCTAGAGGGCAGCCTCTCTCACTCAGCCACAGTCACAGCTGCACCATGTGTAGGATTCTCACTTGTCAGGGGCTGCAAGCACTAGTAGTTCACCCAGAGAGAAAGCCATTAACACAGGACTTTCAGAAATCAGCCCCTGTGGGCCAGGGTAGGAGAAGCCAGTCGGCCGAGCAGGTAAAGAAAGTGAGGCCCCAACATTCCCTGGTGGTCACAAAGAGGAGCCATGCATGGGTGAGGTGGGCCCTTGGTGTCTCTCAACCCTCCTGAGGATGGTCTCACCTGGGAGAAGGGTCTCTGGCCACAAGTTGGGGGTTCTGCCCATGGGCAGGGATCTGCCACAGCTTCTCGGGGTGCCTTGTTCTGATTGCCACATGTTGTGCCTTGCAGATACTGGGTTACTTTGACTATGCGTTCACAGCCATCTTTACGGTTGAAATCCTGTTAAAGGTAATGCATTTCCCTTGACCCCTCTGCTAATGCAGCCACAGCAGTAACGGTTGCGTTCTTCGCTTCCCTTCCAGGTGCTAGGCTATGCAGACTATGTCTTCACTGGTACTTTTGCATTTGAGATCATTTTGAAGGTAACGGGCCAGCTAGCTGTGTGATGCGGCCCGCTCCTGTGGAAGGCACAGGAGAGATGCGTGAAGTGCTTTCAACTTTTTTGCTCTTCTGTGGTGAAGCTGAACTTTTTTTTTTAACTGCAGGGATATTTTTCCTGTGACCATACCAATGTGTTTTTGCAGTTTTTCCTTTAGCTTTGAGTGCATGCAGGAGCTAATACTTCGGCTTCACATTTCTAGTTGGAATTATGTTTTTGTTTCTTTAAAAAAGTCCTCTGAGATTTGTCCACTACTAGTGGACATAGGACTCTGTGTGAACTCCCTTTCCCCTTCCTGACATCAGGTAAGAGGAAGCGCACTCGTGCTGTGACAGGAGCCACTCTCTCATTGCTCCCGGGACTGCAGTATGGTCCCTGTGTTCTTGACTAGGAGCATACTATTTGCTTGCAACAGGTCTTGCAAGATAAGTTGGGTCTACTTGTGTGGAGATGTCCTGTATCTGTTTCAGTGGGATGGGCTTACATCTGCACAAACCACAGGTGTATCTGAATGTACTGCCCATGCATGCCCTACCAGGTGACATCCTTGTGTGTCCACTGTCCCGACTGTTAGAACCCCAGGGGAAGTTCCTTCCTAGATGATCAGAGGTCTGGAGGCACAGCTAAGAGCCTCCAGGAGTTGGGCTTTCTGATTCGATTGTTACAGCCAACTCCTCGTGGGAAGAAGCTGAGAAATGAAGAATTTTTAACATAGTTGTCTTTAAAGTATTTGGAAGTTTCTGTGTGTGCATCTTTTTTTAAAAAAAAAAAAGTACTTTATGTTGGGCTACTGGGGATGCGGGCTCCTCACAAAATCTTCTGTTGAGGAAACCTCAATTAATGTGGGCAGGGAACATCCCCTGTGTCAATGATGACAAGTTCAGAACCACCCACCCCAAATATGTTCAGTTCTGTTTCAAATCTTAGAGAACTTGGAGTTTTCTTACCTAAAGGTAAGCCAGTATTTTTGGTTTTAGTCCTCCCTTCATCACGGCAGAGCAGTGGCCAAGGCTTATAGCCCTGCGGTAAGGTCTGTGGTGCAATGCACACAGGACCCCTACCCCAGGTTCTTGTTTTTGCCATTTGCTGTCGCTCCCTTACGCTGAATGAAGAAGCCTTGTTCCACCGGTGACTTGAGGTTCTGTTTACCATCTGCCTTTCTGAGTTGTCAGATGAGCACTCAGTCATGGCCTTTGGGCCAGATGAAATCCTGGGTTAACACTGTGTCTTCCCATCTGGAGAACTTGCCCATTGAGCTCTTCCTGTTGCTAGCAGAAACCGCACTAGAGCACCCACTCTGTGTGCTCGCTGCTTAATGTGCAAACGAACCTGGCGCTCAGTTGTACCACCATCCAGCTTCCTCCTTGCTACACCTGATATTGCCGAGTCTCTCGTCTTGGGAGAGACGGGAACTGGAAAATCATTACAACTGGAACAACTAAGTTAAGGGGGAAAGGATCCCAGGAGCGCAGGAACAACTAAGTTAAGGGGGAAAGGATCCCAGGAGTGCAGGAGCCAGGTGCTGCCTCCAGCTCCCACTGAGAGGGTTTAATGAAGACAACATGTGCTCCATGACTTTAGAGAGGCTAGGCCAGTCCTGGATAGGTAAGCTCAGCTTGGCATTCTCACCAACATAGCCACGTGCAATCTGTCCTAGGCAGGCTCTTTGCACGTGCCAGAGCTGTGTTCTTACTTGAATTCTCTCACTGGATGGCTACCCCCTTTCCATTTTTTTGTAACTTACTTTGAAGTAGGTCTCACAGTCACTCAGTCCTGTTGTGTTTGCCTTCCTTGTGGGCAGTCATTAACAAAGTTGTGCTCCTGTCAAGATTTTGTGAAGAGCCCAAGTTTTTTGTTTAATGGTTTTGGACCTGGCGGGGAGGAGGAGGAAGTAAACAGTGCATGATTCTGTTCACAGATGACAACTTTCGGAGCTTTCTTACATAAGGGGGCTTTCTGCAGGAACTACTTCAATCTGCTGGACATGCTGGTTGTTGGAGTGTCTCTGGTGTCGTTTGGGATTCAGTAAGTATTCAGAAGGAATTGTACATAGGGAACTTGAACCTCATTCATTCAAGCTGGGTGCCATCTGATGACCCCAGCCAGGATGGCTTGCTTACCTTGCCCCGGGTCAGAAAGCACCGGGACCATTTATGCTTTCCTAGTTCTGTCTTTTTGTTTGTTCATTTGTCTTGTACCTACTGCTAGGTTGAGTTTATTGCTTCTGTGAAACTGGCTTTCATCAGCAGATAAAAAACATCTTGGCTAGGAGAGAGCAAACTGTGTTCTCCTCAGGCCTGGTCCCAAACTCAGGGTCTCCTCTCTGGGTGGCAGTTTCCTTTCAGTGCAAGAAGAAATTGGCCTCGGCGAGCTCTCGGGACCCCTTCCACTTCCTGTGCTTGCAGGATACACAGCTACTATAACATTTGGGGGCAGCTAAGAGTTTCTGGTGGGGCTGAGCACGGCCTTTTTACCCTATGCAGTACCTGGGACAATCAACCACGGTTGCAACTTCTGTGACCCCCACTTAAGCCTCCTGCTGGCCTGTGAGCAATCTCTGCTCTGGCCCTGCCTGCCAGTACCCCAGTGTGAGCACACATGTATATAATAAGTCCCATAGCTAAAGGGAACTGGAGAGGACTATAAGCAAGGCACAGTGGATCCGCTGACCTAGACTACTCTGTGGGAAGAAGGACAGTTTACTTGAGCATCAATGGCTGGGCTGCCTCTGGGGTGGGGCAGAGAACAGTGGCTGGAAGGAAGAGCCTTGTCAGTTCTATGAGAATAGGTAGCAGCAGGAGAAGGGGCGTTGGCCAGAACGGTCTGAGAATTAGCCAATGGGGCTACTCCACATGGTTATGTAATGTCATTAAAAAAGGTGACATGATGTCACTGATCTCCAGGCACCCACCCAGCCCTGCGACATGTCGTTTACTTTCTTACCATTACCTCTGTCCTCCCTCAGATCCAGTGCCATCTCCGTTGTGAAGATTCTCAGGGTCCTGAGGGTCTTGAGGCCCCTCAGAGCAATCAACAGAGCAAAAGGACTTAAGGTACTGACCCCTCTCTTGAGTGAGGCTAACTTGGGTTGGGGATGTCTGCAGTTACTAACTGTTCTAGTCTAGAGATGAGCTGAGGCTCAAAGTGGGACCTTCCCACCAGAAAAGCTACCTCTGCCTAGTGCTATCATTCTGAAAATGAAATGTGGCTCAGCAGGTAAGAGCACATGCTGCACAAGCACTAGTACCTGAGTTCAAATCCCCAGATCTATTAAAAAGCCATGCATCCTCTCACACTGTTATAACCCAGTGTTATGTGTGCAGTGGCTGAGACAGCAAGGGTCTCCCTGGTGGCTGTTGTAGCTCTGAATTCCATGAAAGACCCCATCTCAAGAATATAGAGGCTGATACAGCAGGACATGCACTGTCCTTTTCTGTAACATGAGGGCCTGCTTGTTGGGGTTTCTGTCCTGCCCAGTTCCCACAGCCAGTAAGTCCCAAAGAAATTACACAGAGGTCTATATTAATGATAAACTGAGTGGCCCATTAGCTCAGGCTTCTTATTAACTCTTGTAACTTATATTAACCCATTATTCTTATCTATGTTAGCCACATGGCTCAGTACCTTTTTCAGCGGGGCCAGTCACATCCTGCTTCTTCTTCAATGTCTGGATAGGACTGCGGGAAGAGCTTCCTTCTTCCCAGAATACTCCTGTTCTCATTGCCCTGCCTCTACTTCCTGTCTGGTTGTCCCACCTATACTTCCCGCCTGGCTACTGGCCAATCAGCATTTATTTAAAACATAATTGACAGAATACAGAATTGCCCCGCACCACTTTTCTACTGTCTTACATAAACAGGCATGCACATGAGGGATATATCCACATACATCCACACAGCAAAATTCATTTTATTAATGGGAGATATCAGTCATTGTAATTACAATAATTGTTACTCCTTTATCAATAGCATCTCTTCATGTTTATTTTAAGTTGTACATCATTCTCCTATGGGTTATATAGCAGGCTAAAGGGTTGACACCTCTGTGAGGTCTTTCTGAGATAGGCATCTTGTGTACCTACATGCAGATGGTGTTTATTTCAGTTAAACCAACTTCTTTGGAGGAAACCCCAAAAAAAAGGCACATAAAAAGTGTGCTTGTACCAGGGAATGGCTCAGTGGGTTAAGGTGCTAAGCCTGATGACAAGGAGAGAACAAGCTCATACATGTTGTCCTCCACATACATACATGCATGTACATATGTATAATAACAAAATGTAATAAAAATTTAATAAAAATAAAAGCACACATTGTATTGACTACAGTACTCATCAGTGGGCAGTCAGAAAAACCAAGCATAAGGTTGGAACAATTAGATATTCATATCGGGAGGCACACAAGCATAGAAGCCGCCTGGCATTGACTTATGACTAAAACAGGAAGGAGGGGTAGCAGCCTTTTGTACTCTCTCTATTCTCTCCCCCAGCACGTTGTCCAGTGTGTCTTTGTGGCCATCAGAACAATCGGCAACATCATGATTGTCACCACCTTGCTCCAGTTCATGTTTGCATGCATTGGGGTCCAGTTGTTCAAGGTAGGGGGACCCTTCACCTGGGGCTGGGATTGGTTTCTATAAGAGCCCTCCATTGACTCTCCATCTGCTTTGTATTTAGGGGAAATTCTACCGCTGCACAGATGAGGCCAAAAGTAACCCAGAAGAATGCAGGTGGGTATCCTGAGGGCAGGCTGGGGAAGCTGGAGGAAGAAATAGCGAACCTCAGAGAGTCACTCATGTTAGCGCTTCAGGGGCCTTCCCACTCCGCTCATGCCTGCAAGGATGTGGTCATCTTTTACTTTGTTTCTGTTCCCAAGTCCTGGTGCAATTCAAGTGAAGTGAAATTGTAGTGTATTCACATTTGTTGAGCCAGCACCTCTCTTAAGGTTTAAAACATTTTTATCACCCCCCCAAAAATGAGTAGATGGCTCTAGCTGTTTAGTATAGGTCTATAAACGGGGGGAAGAAATCCTGAAATAGCAGTGACCAAGGGTCCCCAGTGTCTTCCCTGCTACCCGAGTGGACTTTGAATGGTGTTCTCTCAAGCCAGACTTGCAGCTCGGTTCCCAGTGTTCAGGAGTGGGCTACCCTGTTCTACAAGACTTGGAAGACTTCTTTGCTCCTGTTCCTGTTGCCCACATTTTGGACATATTTCTGTTCACAACGGCCAGCAACAGAGAAACACCAAGAAATGTTCACACCTTACCTTATACTCAAAGATGTTCAGTAAATATAGAACATTCTCAGTTCATGCATACACTGCCCATAGCTTAAGACTACAGAAAATCTGTGTCCCTGACCTTGAGTTACAACTGGCTGGGGTCCAGCTATTGCCCTGTATGCATTGGTTCAGGTTTCCTTGAACAAATGATGTGACCATGGGGTATCAGATACAATCTTCCTATGACAACATATGGCTCCAGAGATGCTATTGGCCTGGACTGAGGGATGCAGAGCACCGCCCCCTCACCAAGCTGATCAGTGCAGCCATAGTGTAGTGTTGTGGGCCCCTTCCCCTCGATGCCTGTTGCTGTGGAATAGCAGTAGTAGGCTTTACCTTGTGGGTTCCTCCCACAAGCACAGTTCTGCAAGAAGTGGCGTGTGACATTGATTACAGAATTCTTTTGGAAAGAAGATTGAGAATATCAATGGTATGAGAGGGATGAGATTTGTTGAAACTAAAATGTGTATAAGCATATACATTGGCTTGCTTCTCAATACTTCTCAATACTGGTTCTTCTACATGTATTTCTAGACTCTCTTATGTGAGAAGCATTTACTGTTGGGCTATGTCTGACTGCTAACAGGTGCACCCTGGATCTCTAGCCACTCCTGCCCTGGAGAGTGCACTTTCCCCTAGTCATTACCGGCAAGTTACTTGAAGCATAGAACAGACTAAATGTGGAAGAGCAAAGGAGAAACTCCATCTGGGCTGTGCTTGAGTGTGTGGCCTGGCTGGGGCTGCATACAACATTCTGACCCAATGCTGCCATGTGTGAAGCTAAGGCCACTCAAACTCCTTTCTTCTCTAGGGGACTTTTCATTCTTTATAAGGATGGGGATGTCGACAGTCCCGTGGTCCGTGAGAGGATCTGGCAGAACAGTGATTTCAATTTTGATAATGTCCTTTCGGCCATGATGGCACTCTTCACGGTCTCGACTTTTGAGGGCTGGCCTGCGTAAGTACAAAGAATATCCAGTCTCCCCATGAGGCCCCTGCTTGCTCCTTGGGGACTCTGGGCTGTCATCTTTCCAAAAGAGGGCTTCTACTTTTGCTCTCCACAGCTAGCAAGCTTACCTGTGACTAGCTTTGGGCAACTTGGCATCATTTCTTGCTTAGCGTGGCCCCTCCATCTGAACAGGCAGGCGTTAAACGTCTGCATCTTACTTCTGGCTTCAGTCATGAAGGCTTGGGGCAGCATCTCTGGGTGTGGTTAAGGAGTCCCTGAGAGGCATTTGCTGTATAAACTGCTGTTGGTAGATGCCCTTCTGGTGTTCTTCGAGAGTATCTGACAGCATCCAAACTGTCATTTACTCATTGTGATACACCATGAGCGCTAAGGTGTGCCAGGCATGGAGCATGCTACCGTGCCATTTCTTTCATGAAGGTGCTTAAGACACTCATTCTTAAATTATGCCTTCGATATCAACTCCATGCAACATGCTGCATTAGGCAGCATGGAGGAAATCACATGACCATGGCACTGTTCCTCCCTCAGAGCCTAGAGTTAATAGAAATGTCACACACCATTGAGAGGAAGGGGATGGCAGTAACATCTGCCCTCCTAGAAAGAAGTAGAGGTAAAAAGAGAGGGCGTGGAAGTACACGTGGGGTGGGGTTGAGAAGGACTGACTGCATTAGAGTAGGTTGGTTGAAATTGGGGTGGTTTATGGTAATGTCCTTCTTAAGAGTTCCATCTGACATTTGAACGCCCCTAACTTGAGAAATCCTGTTTGGGTACTGGGTGTCTGTCAGTGCACACATAATTATCAGTGCCTTCAATATGGCAGTGTGCTGTTCTTTTTCTCTTATCTGTTAATAGAAGGCTGCATTGTTGACTGTGAAATCCTTTTGATTTTTCAGTTCTCCAGATAGTCTCTGAACAACTATATGTGGGTAACCCCTCATCTAGACACTAGGTATCTGGGCCTAAGGCTTAAAATGCCTCCATGACCAGGCTGTGTTCAGAGGCTTTGGTGTCCCATCCCCCACGACTGTGCAGAGGAATTCTGGGAGCCTCTTGTGGGACAGTGGGCTGGGCTGCTTGGACTGTGGGGTTGGCAGGTTCTCACCCAGTTTTCCTATTCTCCAGGTTGCTGTATAAAGCTATTGACTCAAACGGAGAGAATGTTGGTCCCGTCTACAACTACCGTGTGGAGATCTCCATCTTCTTCATCATCTACATCATCATTGTTGCCTTCTTCATGATGAACATCTTTGTGGGCTTTGTCATCGTCACCTTCCAGGAGCAGGGAGAGAAGGAGTATAAGAACTGTGAGCTCGACAAAAATCAGGTTAAAGTCACACGCTGTTCGTGTTTCTGCCCCTCAAGCAAGAGCAGAACACCTCCTCTTTCGGTGTCGTTTGCTACACAGAGGAGAAGGTTCGCTCCAGCTCAGGTCCAGCTCAGAGCACACCGGCAGTCACATTGAGCCTCTGCAGAGACTGTGACTGAGGAAACCAGTCCCCAAGCTTGTGGTGAGGAGGCAGAGAGCACTGAAGCCACAGCCCATGGTCATGACTGACCAGTGATGGTGTAGTGATGCCACTCTTGCATGGCACTCTGACCCTGAGCCAGAAGCCCCACAGAGAGGCTCTTTGGTATCTGCTGGCTGAAACTTTCTTTACCTTCGTGCTGTTGTGGGTTGATTCTTCTCACCTGTGCTCCCAGGGCACAGCTGTAGAGCAAGGAGCAGTGGCCTCTGCCCACTCAATGTGCTGGCATTGTCTTCCTCCAATAGGGAGCCAGAATATTCCCAGAGGTCTTCTGGGGACCACAGTTGTCTTCAGTCAAAATATGCTGTCATTCAGTAGGAAGTGTGAGGACTGTGGCTTTGCTGGCATTGTCGTCTCCTCCCTGTCTTGGCTGACGTGGTAGAAGTAGGAGCCTTGACTCTGGCTGTGTGGTAAAGCAAGGAACCCAGGAGATTGTGCTCTGGCCCTGCTCTGCCTGTACCTGCTCAGTGACATTAGGCGCATATCTGCTCCTGGGATCTTGGCCCCTTATCCTATTTAGAGATTATTTATGAAGCCATGAAGGAGTTACCACACACACATTCTTTTGAACCTTTAGCATGTGAGTTTATAAGTCTGTTCCAAGGGTTTTCCTCTGTCTTCTGTCTTTTATGGTGACTTGGTTAGCAAGAATGATCTGGCAGTGCAGGCTTCCTGCAGGGGTGGCCATGGTATATGAGGTATCCCTGCCGAGGTGGCAGCTGTAACTACATGTGGGGGCATGCTGGCTTGGTTTGTGGAAGAACTTTGCTGTGTTAGAGTGTCCTTGTCACCCCTACCAGTGATAAACTGGGAGAATTTGGCTCATTTCTTTGCTTACACATGGCAGATGGGTGAAGGTGAGGCTAGGTAAGCCATGCAGAGCTAAGGTTACTTGTGTGAGACCTGAAGTCCCATATAGGCTTCACTCTGGTGTGAACAGTGTGTGTGTTTACAGCTAACGTTAGATTACTCTAACCATTCTCTGGAGATGCTGAGGTGAGCATGGTAAGCTCCCACTCCATTAAGACTGGACAGGCATCTTCTATGGATCTGGCAGAGGATCCAGAGAACATCCAGCCTCAGGAAGTGAACTCAGCCTTGGTGCTTCTTGAAGATTCCATGCCTGTCATTAGCTGATTTCCTTTTGTGGAAGACAACACAGGCAGACTTTGCATCACCACCTGCTGGCCAGGAAAGACCCTGACAAGGCTTGGTCCAAGCCCCCCACCCCGACCCCTAGTCAGAGACACTGCAGAGCTCAGCAGAAGCTGCGTAAGTTCTGTCTGCAAATCTGAGCCAGCACAGTGGCTGCTCCACTTGCTTCCGAAGTTACCACAAGGCAAAGTCTAGATCCTCCCAGAGACTCGCTCTTGTTCGTGGTCATTTCCTTGAGGGCCAGAGTGAGCTCTTAAAGCTGATGACCATTGTGTGTTCCTTCCCTGGAAGCTCTCAAAACCCCCGTGTTTGTCCTTTTCTACCTTTGCAGCGTCAGTGTGTTGAATATGCCTTGAAAGCGCGCCCTTTAAGGAGATACATCCCCAAAAACCCCTACCAGTACAAGTTCTGGTATGTGGTGAACTCCTCGCCGTTCGAATACATGATGTTCGTCCTCATTATGCTCAACACGCTCTGCCTGGCCATGCAGGTAAAAATGGAGGTCACTGCGGGGACCAAGTCCCAGTGTGTCACACAGCCCTGTACCCCAGATCCTGAGGAGAGCATGCACCACCTCCCTTGAGAAGGGGTTTGACTCTCCAATGAGCCTGGACTGTAGTGTGGTCAGAGTTTCACTCTTTCTGACTGTTCTCGTGGTGGACGCATAAGGTCACTTTTATGTTTGGGTCTGTCTGGGTGACAGAGTTGTGGATAGTGCTTCCTGTGTGTGGTGATCAGTGTGGATCTTGAGACCCAAGAGTGACTGAGTACCAAAGCCCTGATGCCACAGCTTCTGTCCTGGTTTCTGTCCTTACCAGCTGGTGGCACTGAGAATCTTACCCCAGGCCATGGCAGGAGTGATGTGGGAAGTCTTCTACGCCCACCTCAGGCTAAAGGATCCTGCTGAATTAGTCAAGTCTGGCACCTTGAAATTAGTTTTAGATTTTTTAAATTTAATTTCACATGTATGAGTGTTTTGCTGCCATGTATGTATTTGCACCATGTATGTGCCTGGTGCCCACAGAGGTCAGAAGAGGGGGTTGAATACCCTGAAACTGGAGCTATGGATGATTGTGAGCCATCATGTGGGTGCTGGGAACTGAGCCCAGGTCCTCTGTAAGAACAAATGCCTTTAACCTTTGAGTCACTTTCAGCCCCTTTGCCCTATGTCTGACACTTTGGTCTGCACCTGTCACAGCGGCTTTCAGTGTAGAAAAGGAAAACCCAAGTTACATTTCTGTCTTCGGGGGCTCCCAGTGTGATAGTGAAAGGTTTCATAGGTCTTTTTTTAAATATTGACCTGAATTACAGTAATTTCTTGCTGACCCTGACCAAGTCAGATTGCAGAACAGTGCTGACAGTGAGTCTTTCAGCAGTTACTGTCTGATAGTTAGGACACTAGGTCAGGAAGCAAGAACCAAGCTCTACAACCAGATTCTTCCCAGGCTTAAAGAACTTAAGCAAACCAAACTCTTGGTTCTTTGCAGAAGACAGGTCTATAGTCAAACACACATTTTCACACCTGTTCTTAAAGTTAAAAATGATACGAACTATATGTTGATCTAGGGGAAGGTGTAAAGCCTGGGTAATACCACCTTTAATAAGACATAAACCTAAATAGTATATTATTTATCACTAATCAAATTCTACCTTTATCCGTAGACATTTAGGTGGTATCTGCAGTGTGTTAGTCAAGGACCTGAGCGTCATTCCCAACAGAGAAAGGGTGACTCCCCTTTACCTTGCACTGAAAGAATGGGCATGTTATCTCCTCCATCGTCCAGTCACCCTCATCGTGTTATGGACACCCACCCTGTGTTTTGTGGAAGTTCACCATATGTCCTTTCAGTGCTGGGTTGGATTGCCCGGAGAAGATGCTGTACTGGAGGGTGGGAAGTGTCCCCAGGGTGCAGATGGCAGGGGACCTCCTTGGCAAGGGCATGAGGTCCTGAAATGCTGACAGCTTTCCCTTCATCCGCAGCACTACGAGCAGTCCAAGATGTTCAACGATGCCATGGACATTCTGAACATGGTCTTCACGGGGGTATTCACTGTGGAGATGGTTTTGAAAGTCATAGCGTTTAAGCCCAAGGTAAATTGCTGAATCTGCTCTGCAAAGGTTGTTTCTGAATTACCCCAGAGAAGGACCTGCTTCCTTTTAGCCTTGTGTTGCTGAATTACGCCAAACTGCTTTGGTAACTAAGTAGGTTACCACCTGAGAACATTAAAATCTGATTAGGATCTGTATACACGTGGGAAAATAAATGTGCAGAAACAAAACCTTTTGAAAACAGTTCTGAGATAAAGAGAGGAGAGAATTGGGAATTTGTAGGCCGATTATCACTGAAAAACCTGGTTTTTCTGTTTTTGACTAGCATGTCATGCTGGCTTAGGAAAATGTAGCTCATTATCTGAGCACTGGGGGAGTGTCCGATAATCATCAGAAAGACTCTGACCCTGATTTCACTCTGAGATTGCTAGCACAAAGGCAGTTTTTATTTGTTGCTGGCCTCTAGCTTCCTTTTTACCTTCTATGGAAAGCTCTGGTACCTCTCATTGCTACAGCATCTTTGTTAGTTGGAGTTTAAAAAGTTCTCTTGTTTATAAGAAAATGAGCATGAACTGTGTTACACTACATTGAAGGAGTGACTACATTGTGCCTCCTTTGGGAGGGAGTCAGTTCAGTCCCACAAAGTCCAAAGGCTGTGGTGTCACAAGCCATGTAGCTCGGCATCAAAGGTCACAATTGTGAAACACCTGAAATCCATCCTCAGCCCATCACAAGTTCCTTCACTGCCCCACGCCCCTCTTTCCTCCTCTGTTCTACGAGGAGACTCATAGTCCATGCTGGAGACTGCTCATGTCCCCGTTACACCATTGCCACTATCCCTTCCATCTAAAGTCCTAGACTGAAGAGCTGAGCTGCGCTGCCATGGGCGGGGGGGTGGGTTCTCCTTCCTAGCATAGACCCTGACTCTCAGAAGAGAGAATGACAGAGCCTGGTGCCTAGGTGTTCATACTCCATATGGAGGCATCCGATAACTATGGTACAGCTTCAAAAAGGGTTGGGTTCGTGTACTCTACAGTTATTCAGAATTTGAATTCTAGCCTGTTCCTTTCTTTAATTTGAAGTAATTCTTAGGCAATCTTTAATTGGATCTTTGTGGACCAAAAAGAAAGGACATTTGTAAGTGATTAATTGGGGTGATTGCAGTGGGGTCAAATTTGGCACCTTCCGCATGGCTAGATGTTACGTACTGTGACTTGTCCATACCTACCTACATAAACATTCCCTTCTTTGCCAAGTTCCTCAGAGCCTCCTCGGGGACTTTGGTTTGCTTCTCTTTTGCCTATACTTCTTTGAACAATATTTGTCTGAACTGATGGGAAAGGTTGCAGAGTCAGAATGTGGGAAGTTCTTGAGAAATGTACATGGAACGATCCCATGGGACATTTCCCAGCAACTCTGTGCCATGGCTTCCTGTGCCCGGTGATTGAGCTCTACAGTTGGAGAACATGCACACCCCACAGCATATGAGCGTGTGAGAGTGTGTGTTTACTTGTGTGCATACATGTGTGCCTATGTGTATTTGGGAGTGTGCATCTGAGCACATCTCCTCTAAGGCTAGTGCATCAGTGGCTTGTAGCATAGTGCTTGGCCCAGTGAGTCTCCAAGCCTGGAAGAAGCGTCTAGTATCATGTGGACAGATAGGAAATACTCTTACACTACAGAAGCTAATTTGCAGCCAGTGCTTGTAGATCAGAGCATTTAAATGGGCAAGTTCTACCAACAAGTGCACTGCTTTGTAGTTTTGCTCAGCAAGACATTTTCATGGCCCCAGATGACCTCAAATTATGATCCAGAGACCCTTGACGACAGCAGCAGCATCCTTGCTCTTGAAGAGCAGTGTTGCTGTGGTGGCTTATATTACTTTGTGCCAGACAATGGAAGGAGAATGGATCCACCAAGACACAGGGCTCTCCCCAAAGTCCCGCCTGACCTTTAAAACCCATCCTTTTCATTGGTGCTCACGAGGCAAGCCCAGTGAGAGTGTTCTCTTACCAAGCAACTGGTGAGGGTCCCTCTGTCCTAGCTAGTCAGGTCAGCAGCCACCCCCACATATTTCCACACTGTAGGACCCTTGAAATGGCGCCTCCACACCCAGGGTAGGCTTTCCCCCTTCAGTTAACTCTGTTAAGAAAATTACTCACAGGCTTGCCAGCATAGCCAATCCAGATAATTCCTCATTGAGATTTTCTTCTCAGGCCAGTCTAGGTTATGTCCAGCTGACAATTAAAGCTAACTAGTGATCTACAGAGCAAGTTCCAGGACAGCCAGAGCAAGAAAACCCTATCTTGAGAAAAACAAAAAACAAACAAAAACTAACCAACTAGCACAATAACTTAAATGCCAGAGTCAGGACTATTTCTGACTAATAAAAGCTATTACATGTGGCTGTCTGACTTGTTCTTTGCAGGCGGTAGAGCTGAAGAAAAGATGGGGGGGGGAAGGCGGGAGAAAAGATTTGATTGCTGGCTTCTCCTGAGAAGCCCTGGCTTCAGAGATCAGTTATAGAAGAGTATGTCACTCCTTCAGCTGGGAGAGTAGGTGGGGATGGGCCCTGTGTGAGGAACCATGGTGTCTCCAGTGTAGGAAGGGTGGTGGAGCTGAGTCATGCTGCCAAGGCAGTGATTTCATGAACTAGGAGGCTGCTAAACAGGGAAGCAGTGTGTGGGAGGAAAGGGAGGGCTGGCATTTCTGCCTCCCCTGGACTATCGGAGCCACCTGGCTGGAGCCTTGGTGCCCAGTCACTTACACCATGAAACCTCCCATGTTGTAGATGAGGGATGTCAACCCTTAGTCTTCACCGTCGGGATTTGGGCATGGCACCATTTTGAAACTGTGGAAGATTCTCTTAGTCTGTCAGATTTATAAAAGGTTCCCTGAGTGCTGGCCCTTATATTGCTGATTCCAAGGCATTTTATCCACCACAGTGTACCAGAAAAGGCTCCATGAAGAATAGTTTATACCCAGACAGAGTGGAAATGCTGACCATTATGGAAACAATAGGGCTGCTGCGCAGTGCACGTGAGGTAGGGCCAACCACCCGCAGATCTGTCAGGCAAGATGAGAACAGTAGAGCATGTGATACAGGGCCATCAGGAAGTGAGGGAAGGGGGCTCAGTCATTGGTGCTCTGTGAATGCTTGTAGTCTTGAGTGTTGGGTTGAGGAATACATTCCACCCTGCAGGTGACTCAGTGAGGAAAAGGGAAGGACCTGCCATCACCAGAGTCTGCAGTGATGTTGCGAGGTAAAGAACTTGCAACAATATAAATAATTTAAGAGGACTCTGTGATGCTGGAGGCCCCTTGTGACCAGGCTGCTGTCAGGAGACTACCTTGAGAAGGAAACAGAGGCTGTCTTGTGTCTTGGGGCCAGCTCCTTATCCTGCCTCTAGCCCTCACATCACAAGTCCATCCTCATGGGTGCCAGTCTTCTCCCTGTTTGGCCAGCTGAGAACCCTGCATTCATGAGAAGCAAGCAAAGAAAATGTGAGCTGTACTTTGAAGCAAACAGGCCTATTGAATTTCCTGCAGGACAATTCCATTTGTCGGTTCCCTGAGCTTCTGAGAGAACTGTTTGAGCACCATCCAATAAGGGACAAGTGCAAGAGACACCATGGCTGTAAAGGAGAAACCAAGAGTCAATCAGAAGTTACTAAGGTTGAGTCTGGGGAGTCATTGTCAATAGTAACAAAGGGAAGCAGAATGAATGACTTCCTGTTGATGGGTGGTGGTGCTGTTACTAGGAAACAGAAAGACATCCCACTCCAGTTGTTAGGAGTCAGCATGTCCCCTTTTCCACAGTGCCTCAGAAGGCCGTGCCACTGTAGAGACTTCCTCTAGCCTTGCCTTTGATCACAGGCTTCTGGACTTTGACACTTCAAAATAGCTCCTGTTCTGGTTTTCTGAATTCGTCTGTAAATGTACACACTGTACACATACTGAACGCCTCTTTGTAAATTCAGACCTGAATTTTTATCCTTAAAACATGCTCCCCTTTTCAAGATAGAAGTTGGCTTATAGACAAATCTTGACAGTATAGCCCCGGTAACTAGAAGCTTCCAGCTCTGTACAGAATGTAACCACCATGTCCAATGTGGCTCTCTAGGGGGTGTCGGGAGTCAACAGGCACCAGTTAAGCATAAAGTGTGAAGATCCTCAAAGGCGTAAATCACACAGAGTTACATCTAAATTCATAAGTCACAGGTACATTAGAACTGATACAAGATACAAGAACCTGAAAATTGGGAGCCAGGAAACACTAGGGTACGAGTTTGTGGAGAAAGACATGAATGTGTCTCAGACACAGACCAGAGTCAAGGCTATGGGGGCTGACAGGGTTGGTGAAGGTGCCTACAGAAGGAGCTATGTGGTCCTCATCCTTGGAAGGCTTTGGCGTGGCAGACCTGGGTGAAGGCCTGGGAAAGGTGTGGTCAATATGATAGAATGTGGATAGTCAGAAGGACCTGGGAAGCTCTACAAAGGATCTGGCATCTGTTTGAGCTCAAGGGAGGAAGGAGATTTGAACTGATTACGGTCAGGGGAATTGCAGAGGTTTCAGGGAAAGAGCCAGGGACGATGTTGAAGGATCCAGAGGAATATACTTAAGTTGGAAGATGGAAAGAGCAGAGAAAAGCAAAGGTCAAGGTAGAAGAAGAGCATTGGCCATCTGAGACCCCTGAAGCATCCACCCTTCAGTCTGTTTCCCATGCCTTAGCTTGTTTTTACGCCACAATCCAGAGTTTCTCTGCCCTCGGCTCTACCCTGAGGCTCTGTGCAGCACTTTGTCCGTCTCCCTATAAGCTATGACCTTTAGATAAGTCACCCTGTGTCCTGTAAGCCAAGAGCCATTGGGAATCCTGCTGCACTGTGTGGCCTGTTATCTTTGCTGGACTGGTGAGGATTGGGGGGCGGGGGGCTGGCCACCTAGTGGCTTTAAGTGGGAAGACAAATGAAGGGCACTTGGAGACTCTGGAAGTGTGGAGGAGCCTCACTCTTCCCTCAGCTCTTGAGGGCTTAGGGTGAATACTCTTGGTATCAGGGTTACCCTCTATCTGCCCAGGGCCATACACCTGTAGTGCGTGCGTGTGTGGGGTGTGTGTGTGTGTGTGTGTGTGTGTGTGTGTGTGTGCATATGTGCATGTGTGTGTGCATGTGTGTGCCCATTCTCACTCATGCCCTCTCTCACACATACAGGAGCACAACCACCCCTCTGTACCCCTTTCCACCAGTAGACAGTATTGTTTCCTCCCCTTGGCTTTCCTGACCCCTTCCCTGGTTGCTATGGGTGCTGTGGGGACTCGGATGTGTCCCCTCATGTGATCCGTGTGATGTTCCCTTCATAAGTGCTCATAAACATCTGCCCCTGCCTGCTCTGTCCAGGGGTATTTTAGTGACGCCTGGAACACGTTTGACTCCCTCATCGTAATCGGCAGCATTATAGACGTGGCCCTCAGCGAAGCCGACGTAAGTATGCACCTGTGTGGCCTGCGTCCTCTCTCTTCTGTCTGCACATTCTGCTCCCTGCCCTGATGTGGCATCACCTGGACAAGTCACAGGCCCCAGTCATACTTGATTGGAAACTAGACATTTCCTCACAGAGTGTGGGAAAGAACCTTCTAGAGTAAAGCCTTAGCCCAAGGCCTCTGCAGACACAAGCCACCTTTGCAGGGCTGACTCTGGCACCATTGACCCCAGGCACTAGTAGGCAAGGTAAGATAGGGTGTCTCCGGTTGTTCCATCTGCTCTGTCAAAATCCATCCAAAGTGACGTATTGATGATGTGTTTGTCTTGGGGCGATTTTTTAAGTGGTCGAGTGGCATATTGTTAACGCTGTCCTTTTCTTCTTTTTTCCTGTTGTGCTTCCTGTCCTCTGTGGCTTCTGAATGCTTGCCTAACAGCACTATTTCACTGATGCATGGAACACTTTTGATGCCTTAATTGTTGTTGGTAGCGTCGTTGATATTGCTATAACTGAAGTGAATGTAAGTAGCAAACTTTGTGTCCTTAACGTGATTGTTTTCATTAATTTGGCATAGAAGACACTAGAAGGCCCGTCCATGAATCCCCATGCCCATAAAAATTGCAGGCACTAATTCATTTTGAACGATGAAAGTCAATTTGTAGTCTCCCATCCCTTGTCCTGTCTCCATCCATTCCCCTAAAGAAATGGAGATAAAAGCATAGGATTGCCACTTTGGAGGTAAAATATTTTTAAAAGATCATCCTCATTTCTCACGGGCACCATCACTCTCTAGCTAGGTAACCTTAACAGATCTCCTGACTGCTTTGCATCCCAATGTCTACAGCTATAGGATGGAGTCAGTAGTGCGTGCCTTGTGCCCACATGGTTCTGTGATGGCACAGGACACCCCTATAGCCATGTCTGGCTTTGAGGTAGCTGCTGCTACTATCCTCCTAGCTTTGGGTCTGCTCTGAGTCTAGCTGGTAACACTGGTCCTTAGTCCTCAAAGAGTGTTGCCGGTGTGTGTCAAGAGAGTGTCGCTGCCCTCTTTGTCACATGCAGTTTCTTCTTGACAAGGGAACACATACATACTGGGCAGAGCAAGCCCCCAGCACATGCAGGCAGCAAAGGGCCCTGTCCGTGAGTCTGCTCAAGTTCATCAGCAGGCTTTAGCGGACGTACATCAGTGTGCATGTCCCGCAAGGTGGTGAGCCGAGCTTGGGGAAGTACCATTGTGTGGTGTCGACTTTTGCTCTGTGTTGCCAGTCCAGTGCTGCCTGCTGCCACCCCAGTGCTCAGCTCTTGCCTGGCTGATGTATGCAGGGCTGAGAATTGTCAGATCCATCCTGGTACCCAGACTGCCTGTGCCAAATGGAACAATGGTATTCTTTGATGCCCACTGGTTCAGCAAGGCTGACTTTAGTCAGTATGGATGGTTGGACAGCCACCACCCTATCAGTTCCTGCCCTACTTTAGTCTTCAGTTTCCTCAATTATAGGTCCAGCAGAGTGAGTATATCTGCTGGGAATGAAATTGTGTAAATATTTATGAAAATACTTATTAAATAACAGGTTATGAAGATGCACTATTATTCATACAGTATTTCTGTATACTATGTAAAATAGTCTGTAACACATTACCATGACCACCAGAGTATGATGTAAGTCCCCTCACACCAAAATCCATGCCATGCCACACCAAGATACTAAGATGACATTTTGCTAGGCCTGGCCTGAGTACACATATCCCCAAACGCCTTAAGGTCAGACTTACGTAAATTAAACTTTACAAGACATATTCTGTAGGCAGCTATAAAATTTCCATTCATGATATGTCAATGTCATTTGGATGTAAAATAATCAGTTGTTGCTGAAAGGACAGCAGAACCCTACCTTGATTGTCATGTGGCATGACATCTGATTGCTTTAATCATCTCAAGGCATTTGAGGTATCTATGCTGTATTCAAAGAACTTCCCATGGGTCAGAAACAACCTGTAACAGATTTTAGCACTCTTAAACTGTCCTCTGACAGATGTTACCACACCTAAACTGTCCTATGACAAATGTTAGCACACCTAAACTGTCATTCTAGCAGACTTTAGGTGTAGTGAGCCAGAGGTCATAAACTCAGTATTTTCTGGGTACCAGGATGTAGCTGAGGCTTGTTCATTTAGCTAGACGCCCAGCTGTCTCATGCTGTCTACCTGCTGACTAGCTAGTGTAACTTGGTGCACTCAGAGGCAACACCTGCTTCATGGGCTGGGTGCTGGCCCTGCTCTTCAACTCTGGCTTGGCCCTGCCTGTCAATGTCTCAGGGCAGTACTGCTTCTCTGTGGATGGGGAAGGTCTACGTGTAAGTGTCCAGTTAGCACTTTACGTTAAGTGTCTGTGCAAGGCCTCTTTCATGATGTCCAGTTCTTGTTAAAGACTCACACTGGGGAATATTACCAGTTCCCAAACCTGCTGGCAGTCAGTGACCTTTCCCTGGCTAGCTGTATTCTGAGACCAAACACTCCTTAGCCTTGGCCTTGGCAACTTCCTACTCTGGGTTACCTACAGAGATCTGTGTCTGTCCACTTCCCTTGATACAAAGGTCATGCTCCCTGCTCATTTATCCCATCTTCAACACCACTTTTACTGGGCATCTACCACTTGTAGGCTGGAGCTAGGCTCTGGGAATAATCAACAATTTAAAAAAAAGAACATTCTTATTCTCTGATGTTACAGATATTTCAGGATGGGGATATTTATTCCTATTCCCTCCCTCCACACACACATACAGTTCCCCAGGAGAGCAACGCATGTCACATCCCCAGTGGTCTTGTCCTGATGTCAGGAGTCAACTGAGCATGGATACCCTTGGGCCATTGTTGGCTGGTCTGAGTTGTCATCAGCATCATGTTTTGTAATATTTAACCTGCTATGCTCTCTCCCCCCCCAGACTCTGTTGATTTTCCTTTTCTGTTGCCTAATTGATTTTCATGTTGGTTTTATTTTTAGAAATTTGTAGCGGCAAGTATATATAATCATATATACGGTGAAGTCGTTAAGCAAAAATGCTTCTAGAGACTGTATACTTCATTTCTGCTTCCCACCTTTGGTGTTTTGCTGAGTGTCACAGGACTTGCTAAGGATCATCCATGGTCATTTTAACTGTTTCTTCTCCCGTATGTCCTTGTCCCTGACCAGGGCCTGGGCTCAAGCTTATTGGTCAGTCATCTTGGCTCTAGGATTTGCTAGCACAGCCTTCCAGAATGAATAATCTGGCCTGGAAATAAGAACTCTAGCTTGTTTGTAGTCTTTGCAACAACAAAAATTTTTGATGGCCCTTTGCATTGTCCTGTTTGCATGCTCACCAGTCCTTTCCATCCTTCTGTCCCCTCCATGCTCCCCACCCCATTTGTTCGTGGTGTGATGACTTTCCTGGACCTGTCCCCTTCACCTTTGGTTGTAATGTCACCAAGCTGCTGAAATGTTGGATGATACTAATAGACTTACTTTGCTTTCTTGCCAATGCCTGTTTGTTTTTTGAGTTCTAAAACAATCAAGCAACAATTTTTCTGGCCCAGGGATGGGTGTTGCTGACAGTCAGACTTTTTTCCATCCCACTGTTGACTGGGAGAGAGTGCTCTTGCTTAGAAACTGGGAGCTCACTCTCAGATCCTAAGAGTTGTGGATGCCGTGCCAAGCGCCCAGCTTAGACACTGTCCCCACCATTTCATTCAGCTTGTTGTCGGAATGAGACACAACAGTTTGGCTCTCAACCCCATATGGTAGCTGGGGACCAGGCTGAGGAATGTGACCTTGCAGTAGCAGAAGCTACTGAAGCTGTCCATTCCAAACCTTTATGTGACAATGAAATTCTATTGACTATGGATCGCCTAGGTCCTTGAGGCCATTCTTGATAAGAAAGGCATGTAGAGAGCAAGTCTTTCCCCGGCTCCAGGTGCTCTAGTGATATCCATGGGTGACTGAAAAGTTGAGCATAGTACCAGGTACTTATGTTCCTTGTCCATCCTCTACCTTTCCGTTCCCAATGTGCCTCCTCTGTCCCTTAGAAAGAAGATAGAGGTGTTTAATTCCCTTGCATCCAAATTCTGATCCCTCATCAAATCCCGAAGGCTTGCTCAGCTGTAACAGCCCAACTGGGCTTTTCTAGTGGTCCTATTCTCTGTACTGCTCTGTTGCAGTGAACTATCTGATGAATCTGCAGTATCACTATGGGCTAAGGAGCAAAATTCTCAACTCTGAGAGCATATTAGAATAACTTGGTGGCTTTAAAAATTCCTGAAGTGTAGAAGGACCCAGATCAATTTAGGAAATAGCTTGGGCAGCACGTGAGCATTGGTGGCTTTAGAGTGCAGCCCAGGATCAGAGCAGCTGCCCTCTCTGTAGATGGAGTGAAGCCATCCTAGGGGCCTTCCAGTTTGGAAGACATTTTGTCAATTTGCATGGTCCCCCACTGATGTCAGATGCATCCTCCCTGATAGCAGTTCTTCCTGCCCTACAGTGTGTGGCGGAAGGGGCGATGATGTTTCAGGCCACTCTGGGGGTGCATGCAGCCTGAAGTGCTTTGTTCTTTTGTTCCTGTGTTGCATGGTTCACCGCTTTGTCTCCTGACAGATGCTGTCTCCTCTCCTCTCCATAAAAAAAAAAAAAAGACAACAGTTGACTATGTTGTAGTCCGCACCTGTAATCCCAGTATGTAGGAGGTGGAATTTAAATTTAAATTTAATGATTGATGATTGTCATCTTTCAGATATACTTTAAAAGATACACATTTCCAAAGCCAATTTAGCCAACTTTTATCAGCCCAAAGAAAGAGGATTATAAATGGCCTGTCATGGAGCAACCCAGAGGAGCAAGGATAATGGATAGCCAGGAAGAGCGGCTGGCTCTCTGCTGCACATCCCACTTATGTTATGGGGATTTTGGTCACAGAGCTGTAAGAGGGCTCTGCTCTGCCCCCTCCAGTCCTCTGAGCATAGACAAATGGAGGTGTACATACACACATAGCTACACAGATGCTCACATGTACACTGTCCAGCTACCTGGTCAGGTGGCCCTCCTCTCCACAGCCCTTAGGGAGAGCGTTGTGGGGGACAAGAGTACTGGGAAACTAATTCCTGTGTATATTATAGTCTTAAATTAAAACAATAACACAAAACCCCCATGATCTAAATTAGGCATAGTGGCTCATACCTATAACCCCAGAACTTCAGAGGTAGAGACAGGGGGAGTCAGAATTTGAGGCCAATCCAAGCTTCATAATGAGACCCTGCTCCCTGTCTAATTAAAACACACACACACACACACACATGATCTAAATTAGGCATAGTGGCTCATACCTATAACCCCAGAACTTCAGAGGTAGAGACAGGGGGAGTCAGAATTTGAGGCCAATCCAAGCTTCATAATGAGACCCTGCTCCCTGTCTAATTAAAACACACACACACAAACACACACACACACACACACACAAACAAAAAGCTCATCCCTTTAAGGATATGTCGCTACTTCTGGGATGAGGTAATAATAGATATAAACAAAATTGATGGACCCTAAGTTCTGATATGCCTATGGCAGAGCTCCTGTCCTGAGCATTCATCCAGGTGCATTAGAGCCCTTTCTGGTGATCAGGACCTGTTCCTGGGTCCAGAGTCTCTGCTGAGTTACAGGCATAGCTGACATAGCCAAACCCATTTACCTCTTAAGTCCATAAAATTCTTCTCTTTGGGCTCAGGAGTCAGTATAAGAACCAAGCCTTTCTTCCCCCTGTCTCCAGGGGAGGAAGCATCTAGCAGCCTGCCCACCTACCTCCCTGTATAGTTTTACTGTGCGCTGCCACAGAAAGCCTGAACTGGGAACCTCCAACAGCCTTTCCTTTGTCCAGGGAGACCCACTACTTCAATGGAAGTGATAGTGGGGGGCAGAGACAGGAGGCTATCTCCTTCCTTCATTCCTGCTATTATTTATTTAAAGATGCTTCCCGGTAAGGAAGGCTTGCCCCAGCATCTTTGTATTTTCTTAAGCAATCCCCTGAAGGTATTGTAGTGAGCACTGAGGTGAGGAAGGGCTCAGCCCTTTGTGAAGGTGAGAGGACAAATGAGCACCAATCCTGAGTATGCTCCTAGGTCCAGGGTACCAGGCACACAGTCGGACCTGGGGGCGGCAGAGCTGCTGGGACTCAGGCAAGCTAGTCTCATGATGTCCTTCCAGAGTCCTGAAGACTGTGTGCCTGACTGGGGCCAGGCTGAACTTCTGGCAAAGCAGTGCAGGTGGCTGGAGGGAAGCTTGCCTCTGTCCTGTACACAGACCAGGCCTTCCAGCACTTCAGCAGAGGCACTGATCCAGCGCAATGCATGGAATGCTTAAGTGTGGGGGCCACAGGCAGAGCCACTCTTTTCCCCACAGCTAGAGGCATTTGGGGGGACTGCTGCAGGACTAAGCCAGAAAGCAGAGCGTCTCTGAACCTGTCTTTAGAGACCCTTACGGTTTGTACTAGTCAGTCACCTGACACATCAAACCCCTGGAGGAAACTAGACCAGCATAGTGTGTATGCTCCTGTCAGTGACTGTCCCCACCTCCAGTCCAGTTCCAGAATGAGGGGCTGGTGTTTTCTCAGGGAAGGAGCAGCTGTATTGACCAAAGACATTAACTACACACTGGTAAAAGGGGGGTAATGTTTCCTGAGCCACTGCTTCCTTCCCCCTTCATTAATACATTTCAATCTTTGATTTCTTAAAGCCAACTGAAAGTGACAGTGTCCCTCTCCCAACTGCTACACCTGGGGTAAGATCAGTGACTGGTCCCCAGGGGCTGGGCCTTCTCCTTTAGTTTATTTGACCGTGTTGAGTTTTCCACTGGTGTTCTGTATTCTCCATGATTGTCCTTCCAGAACAGTGTCTGCAGTGGCTTGCATTCCTCATCAGTGTCCAGTACTCTTGAGCAGCCCAGCGTTCTCCTCTAACACAGTAGAACACGTGGACATGCATGTGCTGTGTGGATGCAGTTTTTCCCCCAACCCCTGTGTTGTTAGCATGTGACTTTCCATTCATACCGTGCTTTCTGAGGTGAAAAGGTCCTAGAAACACACCTCTAGTTCTTACTCTGTCACCTCCGCGTCTGTTGCTGTTTTCTCAAAGTGTTGCATGTTCTACTTTCCACTGGGTTTGACCTCTCCATGATAACCCTTCAGAACTCTGAAGAGAGCAATAGAATCTCCATCACCTTTTTCCGTCTTTTCCGAGTGATGCGTCTGGTGAAGCTTCTCAGCAGGGGGGAAGGCATCCGGACACTGCTGTGGACTTTCATTAAGTCCTTCCAGGTAAGAGCCGTGCCAGGTCTCCCCTTTCTGTCCTTGGGGGTGTATGTAGGTCAGGGATTGTCGTCTGCCCTGGAAGACCCCCTCTGAGGGACCACCGTGTCAGTGGTGACTGTGGGGTACCACGCAGCACTGCTTCTGATGAACCAAGTAGGAATCGAGAGGCAGAAAGAAGACCCCGAAACTCAGAGAATGGCTACGGTTCCCAGATGGAAGGAAATGGAAGTCTTTGGAATGTCTGGTTGCCTAGAATGTCCAGCAATAGTTGTGTCTGAGAGAGGGAAGGCACTACACATTCCCTAAAGCATGGTGGCCTCGTCTTAGTTACTGTTATAGCGCCACGATGAAACGTCATGACCAAGGCAACTTATAGAATAAAGCATTTAACTGGGGCTTGTTTGCAGTTTCAGAGGGTGAGTCCACGATCTGCTCGGCAGGGAGCATGGCAGCAGGCTGGCAGAAATGGGTACTGGAGAAGTAGCTGAGAGCTCACATCTAATCTACAAATTATAGGCGGAGAGAGACAGAAAAGAGAGAGGCTGCGATAGACAGAGACAAAAGACAGAGTCTATGTGAATCGTTCTCATTCAAACTACCACATAGCCTCTCTCTAACTTAGATGGATTCTCTCCTTAAACCAGGTGACTGGGTACTTGATAGAATTCAAGTTCAGGTGTCCACTTAGGTATCCACTGGGCCTTATTTGACGCCTAGAACTCCTTCCTTCGATTGGTTCTAGTCCATTCCTAAACAGAACCTTCTGGTACCCTGCTGTAGACATCCCACTCTTCTGGCCAGAGTTGGCTGAGGTGAGGAATCGATGCGGATTTGTGAGAAAAGGTGCAGCCATGTAGGGAACTCGTGCACATGCACAGATGCTGCAGAGTGAGCCATGCACCTTCGCTGCTTCCTTAGCTGTGTTTCATTCATGACTTAAATGTTCATGTGAGCCAGTGAAGTTATATAAAGAAAAATTCAGGTTTGCCCCTCACCACCTCTGAGATAACCATTTAAAAATCCCAAGTGCCGGGCATTGGTGGTGCACGCCTTTAATCCCAACACTTGGGAGGCAGAGACAGGCGGATCTTTGTGAGTTCGAGGCCAGCCTGGTCTACAGAGCTAATTGCAGGACAGGCTCCAAAGCTACAGAGAAACCCTGTCTCAAAAAACCAAAAAGAAAAAAATCCCAAGTAATATGTATTTATTTATTTATTTATTTGAGATGGGCTACTAGAATAATGAAATGCATTCATGAAAAACAACCTGTTTCTTGAAGAAATTTTTAAATTTAAAAAAATAGTAGATAAAGAAGCCATGTAGTCATTTGCCTTGAAGCATTATGCTAGCACAGTCCTCAAACATGTGGATGCCTCCGAAGAAAATGCAAAGAGCTTTTGTGGAGAGATGAGCTGACGGGATGCCAGTCATCAGCCCCCTGTTGGTATGGTGCTATAGCATTGGACCAGGGTGCAAGTCCCAGAGCCTGTAGCCTGTAGGTGGCCTGTCCACTTTCTCATGTACTGTCCTAGGTGAGAAAGGGCTGCTCTAATCACATGTGCTTGGAATTAAGCCCATCAAGCCAAGCAGCCTAGAGACACACCACACACACACACATGGGTGCAGCCTAGAGACACACCACACACACACACACACACACACATGAGTGCAGCCTAGAGGCACACCACACACACACATGGGTGCAGCCTAGAGGCATACCACACACACACATGAGTGCAGCCTAGAGGCATACCACACACACACATGGGTGCAGCCTAGAGGCACACCACACACACACATGGGTGCAGCCTAGAGGCACACCACACACACACATGAGTGCATTTGTCATGTGTGGCGATGGAAACATGGGCAACAGAACTCAGGTCTGGCCAGGCACACAGACTTGTTGGGGTGCTTTTAAATAAAAAGAGCCTGTATTTGTTACCACTCAGCTAGTTTCTTTTTGTCCTGGGCCCAGCCCTTGACTTGGTAGCTCTTTTCGGGCGAATGTCTGGTTCAGTGGATGGTTTTAAAGACAGCCTCAGATGCACCAAAACACACCCAAGTTGCAGTTAGAAAAGAAAGCTCGGCAGATCCCCTTGTGATTTGACCAAGAGTGACCCCATGTTTGAAGCTCCACATTTCTCCCTGTCTTCAGTCTGTCTGTAGTTGTAGTAGCTGGCTTGTCTGCCATCTGTCGATTGTATATAACTGATCTGTCCCCTTGTCTTGTAATCCTTAAGACTGACTGAGGTCTGACTTTCCCTAAGAAAGGGCTTTGCTCTGTTTTGAGCAACCTAGAAAGCATCACATGCAGAAGAAATGAGGGGTATTTTGCAGAAATCTTTAACAGAGTTTTACAAGAGAATGAGTTATATGCCCCAGACTCCAAAGCACTCAATACTGCAAATGCGCCATCATCGAGTTCTATCCGTGTGCTGATTTCAGTGTTTATGGCAAATTTTGTTGCATAAGATTGTTTTTAACCTATTTTCTGTTTTCAGTATTTATTACTATAATATACACATGCTGCTTTTTTGGTCAGGGCTATAGAAGAATACATAACTTATCATAGTTATGGATTATTTTAGGTTATAAAAGCTCATTATACAGGAAATCTGAGGTGAGTAAGGAGGGTTGATTCATTGTCACAGACAAGTTAAGCAGGTTGAGTATACAACAGGATTAAGGACCAAGTGACCTCAAGATGTATTAACTGTGAAGTCTAGCAAAACTTGTAATCGCTTTGAATGTAAGATATTTTCATAAAATGTCTCCCTACTGCATTTCAAAGTGTTTTGCATCCAGAAATTGTTTTTGACCCTCTGACTCAGAAATTCTACTCCTATGCTCCTACTCTAAGAAAACCCAGAATCAAGGTGATTTTGCATAAAGATGTTTCTCGACTCCTCTACAACTGTGCTCCCCAACCCCCACCCCAGATACAGAGGAAATGGAAGCAATTGGGGGATCTGATATTTTGGAATGACTTGGTCAATTACGGTTTCATGAAGGATGCAGGGTACGCTTCAAACTCCCTGAGAACTGTGTATCTATATGGGAACCGGTTCAGGTTAGCACAGGGCGATACTGAGCTGGGAGCGCACACCCTGCCTGTGACACTGTGTAAGTCTATGGGTGCAGGTGTGTGGGTCTCCAGAACTGAAGCACTAGCCTCATGTGGGAGGAGCCCACCAACCCGTCTTGTCTCTTGCAGGCACTCCCATATGTTGCCCTCCTCATTGCCATGCTCTTCTTCATCTACGCTGTCATTGGCATGCAGGTGAGTAGCAGCTGCCTTTCCCTCACAGACCCCTTCACAAGGTGGCCCCAGGTCTGAACTTAGGCCAGGTAAAGTAGAAAGACAGGACTTGATGTTTTCAGCCAAATGCCGTGGCTCCTGAGGAGATGAGGAGAGAGAATGTTATGGCCCCTTGGGTGGGATTGAACCCTCAAGATAGAGCTGCTGCCAGAGGAAAGCAGACACAGAAGGATGCAGAGTTCGAGATGCAGCGCGAGACTGTTGTGCTAGCCCTCCTGTCTCAGGAGAAGGAGCTAGACAGGAAGACCTGTGGTCAATCGGAGCCGCAGAACGCCATAGATGGCCCGGTGGAGGAGGTGCCCCAGTCGTCAGTTGGCGATCGCATGCTCTGCACTGATGATACTCATTCCCAAAGCCTGGTGATCACACCGGCATTACCACATATACCCAGACGCTATGGTTAGGACTAAAGCTGGGCGTGGACCCAGGCCCTTAGGCTGAGAGACTGAAGCATGTGCTCCAGGGTTGGGAAAGATTTGGGGCTCTCACTGACAGCTGGGTCCTAACACCCTGGGGTAGCTGGGGGACAGCGAACAGCTCTGAGTACCCGGAGTCAGAGGCAAATGACCCACATTGGTAGAATTCTGGCTGTAGAGAGGTGCACCTGGGAGAAGTGACATAATTCAAGCACAGAATGATACTGTATTTATTTATTTATTTTTGTCCTGGAGGCATAGAAGTACTTGTAGGAATTTTATTGGTTACAGGAAAAAGCCATCATCACACCAGAGCCCTTGTAATGTGGTGCACACCATGTGATGCTGCTGGGTGTTGTGATGAGAGGTAGCTCAGGGCTCTGCAAGCTTCATTGCTCACCTAGCTCCAGATTCTCATAGCAGGCATCTGCCAGAACCCAAGACCTTCTGACATGCCAGTCTGCTCCATCATTCCAGTGGGAAAGCCCACAAGGCCCCGCTTGTAGTGATATTTCATTTGTATTTTAATAAAGCTTGCCTGAAGATCAGAGTAAAACAGCCACACTGGTCAGCTATACAGATCAGGCAGTGATGGCACACACCTTTAATCCCAGTAGCCACACTAGTTAGCCATAGAGGCAGGGCGGTGGTGGTGCACGCCTTTAATCCCAGCACTAGAGAGGAATGAGATAGATCTCAGCTCAGTCTCGTTCTGAGGATTCGTGGATGCAGGATTGACATTTCAGACTGAGACTGAAGAGCCTGTGACTGGCTGCTTTGCTTTTCTGATCTTCAGGTTGAACCCCAAGATCTGTCTCTGGGTTTTTATTATTCGTGCTGCACCCAGCCCGGGGAGGGCAAGTCCTCAAGGCTTCAGCCCATTCCCTTTGTCTTTTCTCTTTTCTACTCCTCTTCCCTCCGCGTTGTGCTCCTTCCAGGAGATGTTCCCGCTATCTGGAGAACCCTTACCTTTCTCACCTAACTGACTGCTGCTTCTCCTTCAGTTCTAGGCTTATCTAGACTGCTCCCTCTGGGGTCTTCCTGTCCCGTTTGCCTAGCACTGGGGAACGTTTCCTGTTCCTTGTGAGGCTGGATCAGGTTCCAGCACTCACTGTGGCTGCTTGCCATTGTTTGATCACCCTTGTGTTCTCCTCAGGGCAGAGACTCCTGCAGGGTGACAGCATGCCTCTCTGAGACAGTGTATTCCTAATGTCCAGCCTGGTGCTTGGCACATGCTGTGCCCAGCAGATCTGTGCAGCGTGCAGAAAGTGCCAGGTGTCCTAAGGAAGTCTGGGTCCTAAGAGAGTCCTGAGTTAGTTCTAAAAGTCACGTGCATCTTTTTATATGACTGTGTTAGTCAGTATTTCATGACCATACTGAAATATTGGAGATAATTAACTTATAAAGAGAAGATGTTTATTATGGCCTGCAGTTTAGGTGATCTAATCCAGGATCTACTAGCCTCATTGCTTTGCCCCATGACGAGGCAGGACACCATCGTAGAAATGCATCATGGAACAGGCTCAGAGAGACTTCAGCTTCCCACATTCTCCTGTGAAGACACACACCTCAGTGACCTGAGGACCTCCCACTAGGCCCCACCTCTTAAAATTGTACCTCTCGGGCTGGAGAGATGGCTCAGTGGTTAAGAGCATTGCCTGCTCTTCCAAAGGTCCTGAGTTCAATTCCCAGCAACCACATGGTGGCTCACAACCATCTGTAATGAGGTCTGGTGCCCTCTTCTGGCCTGCAGACATATACACAGACAGAATATTGTACACATAATAAATAAATAAAATAAAAAAAAAAATTGTACCTCTCAACAATGCTACCCTTAGGGACCAAGCTGCTAACCACATGAACTTTGGGAGAATGTTCAAGATCCAAACTGTAATAATGACAGAAATCTGATTTTTTTCTCCCTTAATAACTTCCTCGTCTAGATGTTTGGGAAAGTGGCCATGAGAGATAACAACCAGATCAATCGGAACAACAACTTCCAGACATTCCCCCAGGCAGTGCTGCTGCTCTTCAGGTGAGGGGGGCTGCGAGGGTGGAGGGTGGTCCTCCTAGAATGCTGAATGATGGGTGACGTTTGCTCCTCTGATTGGCTCTTGGTAGACTTTTGCTTTGTTGTTGCTGTCGTTCTATATTCGTTAGTTCCTTTGTTTATTTTGAAATAGGGTCTCAGTCTGTAGTCAGGGCTGGCCTCAAACTCATGACAATACTCTTGCCTTGGCCTCTCAAAATGCTGGAATTGTATGTTCTTCTGTGATATATCTTTTTAACGTGTTACTATTATTTCATTTGTATGTATGATGGGTGGACATGACACTGTGTGCGTGTGGAGGTTAGAGTCAGTCTTCTCCTTTAACCTGTTGTGGGTTCGAGGATTGAGCTCAGGTCATCAGGCTTGGATAGCAAACAGTGTTTACCGACCGACCTTTCTCCCTGGCCCCAATTTTGGCTTCTTAAACAGAACTAGTGTTTCCGTTGCATTGTTAAAACTGTTGGGGGTCATTCAGATTGTAGCTGATACTTAGACCACCAGAAAAAGAAAATAGGCCAGATACCTTCACTGCATGAAGAGTGTACCAGAACACACCCAGGAAAGCAGAAATGCAGAGAAACATGGGGCATTCTGAAAAGCCAATTAAGCATCTTAAGATGTGCAACCTCACACTTTATGGGATTATCTTTAGCCCCAGCTAACTAACTTTGCAAGCAACCCTCCTCACCCTGAGAGAACTTTCCAGAAACCAGGAAGCATTGTCTGATGACTCCAGCAACTATAAGAATTCATTGATAACTTGGGTGGTTTCAAACTCTTCCCTTTCAACAAAATCACTCAGGATGAATCATTAAATAATTGCAATAGGAATGTTTGAAGAACAGAGAGGAGAGAATGAACACCCATTTATATAAAGAATTGCGTCAGACTTTTATAAATCATATTATACCAGGGCCTCTAGTTACTAAGTTATATCTGAAAGTGGGGCTTCCAGACTGTCACTAATCCAAATGACATTGCTACACTTACATATATTTTACACAAGAATTTTCTTCCCAAATGTTTAACACATTGTTTCCCCAGTTAAAACCCTTTCTCTTCATTTAAACAGGTGTGCCACAGGGGAAGCCTGGCAGGAGATCATGCTTGCCTGCCTCCCAGGGAAACTGTGTGACCCGGACTCAGATTACAACCCCGGAGAGGAATACACTTGCGGGAGCAACTTCGCCATTGTCTATTTCATCAGCTTTTACATGCTCTGCGCGTTCCTGGTAAGCAGCCTCAGGGACCTCGGTTTCCATTTTCAGAACCACTGTGGCATTTGGGGTTCAGACCAGTAGTGCTGCTTTGTCATGTTTTGAAACAGTTGGTACGCTCTCAACCCCACCAGGCAGGTGGCAAGTCTTGCTTAATCTGGCACATGTCCCAGCTCACTGATGGGCTGGGCGTAATTTCCAGCCGGCCTTGTTACCGAGGGCTGCTGTTTCCTTTCTAACATTTCAAAGCCACCGCACATGGCTTAAGTACCTCCAAAGTGTGAGCTGTCTCTAGCTACAATTAAATTATAAGATTACAGTGTGCTTTAGGGTGCTAGTTAATGCACCCACCCACCCCTCCTGAGTGTGTGTCAAGCCATCTGGCCAGATGCTTGCCCTTTCCTTCCTACAGCAAGAGAGTATTATGGCCTGCAACTATAACGTGGGTTCCAGTATTCCATGCCTCTGTAGTTAGGAGGCAGATAGAGTGTAAGGGATCTCCCCTACCATCTCTGAAATACCCTCCTGATCCACTTTTCCAGATCATCAACCTCTTTGTGGCTGTTATCATGGACAATTTTGACTATCTGACCCGGGACTGGTCTATTCTGGGGCCTCACCACTTGGATGAATTCAAAAGAATATGGTCAGAATATGACCCTGAAGCAAAGTAGGTTGAAAGCACCCACCTGGCTTATGGGCGTCCTTTGGGCATGTCAGGGGAGACTTCTGTGGAAGGGCGGGTGGAAGTGGGGGACTGACCGTTCCTGAAAGGCCGTGCTGCCTAGGACCGCAGACTGTGCTTTCTTCCAGGGGAAGGATAAAGCACCTTGATGTGGTCACTCTGCTTCGACGGATCCAGCCTCCTCTGGGGTTTGGGAAGTTGTGTCCACACCGAGTAGCATGTAAGGTGAGTGTCCTGCCTCCAAACGTGACGGCTTGTTTGCTGCTATGTTAATCACACACAAGGACTGTGACATTCAGCCAGGCCCTCCTCAAGGTGGGCCTGTGGAGGTAGTTTTCTGCACTGGAGGCACCCTCAAGTTTACAACACCTAGAATCCCACCAGGAACAATAAGAAGAGGAAGGGGATGCTACAAGTTGTCACCTGGTTAGATGTCAGAGAAAATGATACTTAGGACAAGGCAAGGAGGTTGTGGATGTAGCTCTGTGACAGTGTTTAATCCAGCATGTGAAAGGCCCTGAATTTGAGTCCCCAGCACCACCAAACCAACATAACAAACAGAGGAGACCTAGGAGTCAGTCAGAGGCAGGAAGGGCTTCACAGAGGGAATCCAGAGTCCAGGCTGTAGCAGAAGGAGCCTCAGCTTGACCGACAGCAAGCTACTGACTAGAATACGAGAAGTGACAGAGGGCCCCATGCATAAGCAGAACCTGACTGAACACTCTGTGTCACACTGAGTCCTGTGGAGAATAATGAACCTGGGGAAGGAGCACGAATTTCAGGTTACCATTGCAGAGTTGATTGTGTTAGCATGAAGAAGCAGACTGCAGGATAGAGCTAAACTGGGCAGCCAGGATGAGGGCAGTAGGTATGGGGAAAGAGGAGAAGGCAGTATGGACCCACTGAGGAAGTACAATGGGGAAATACCTTGCAGACAGATGAGGAGAGAGTAATGAGAAAAGAACTAATTTAACCCTTAACTTGGCAGTTGTAGACATTAGAACCTAGTTTGACCGTGGTAGGTAGACACTGAACCCTAGCTTGGCGGTGGTAGACATTGCGTCCTAGTTTGGCGGTGGTAGGTAGACACTGAACCCTAGCTTGGTGGTGGTAGACATTGGGTCCTAGTTTGTGGTAGGTAGACACTGAACCCTAGCTTGGTGGTGGTAGACATTGGGTCCTAGTTTGTGGTAGGTACACAGTGAGCCCTAGCTTGACAGTGGTAGAAATGGTGACATGTCACATGTGGCCTCCCTGCTGTAGAGCTCTAGAGAGCCCCTCCCTGGGGCAAAGCTGAGGTGTCTTTGGGATCCCCCCACACTGGTTATGTGGAGTCCTCGTTCTTGTTGGTTTTTCTCCCATATAGCCCACAGAAACTATCTCATGTTACTGTAGCAACAGGAATACAAGGTTTGCCTGTTGAACTTCTTGAGGAAGCCCATCCAGTCCCGAGAGCACAGAACCTAGTTGGCTGAGTTTATCTTTGTTTGGATTCCACATTCCTTTACATAAAAGATCAAAGGGTTCTTAAGACACAAACTCATTCATTTTATTGACTCAGTATTTGTCAGGAAAGTGAATGGTGGTCCCAGTCATCCTGCTGTGCTGATTTTGGAGACAGGAAAGGTTGACAGTAGAACTTGGTAGTTTTCCCAGGAAGCTGAATTCTAGTTGTTCAGTGGGATGGGGAAAAAAAAAATTAAACCTTTCTTTTGCAATAAACTGTTAGCCAAAACAAACAAATAAATTTAGATTTTGTTTTGTTTTTTAAATAGGGTCTCACTGTGTAGCACTGACTGACCTGGAAGACCAGGCTAGACCAGGCTACCCTCTAACTCAGAGATCTGCCTGACCCTGCCTCCCAAGTTCTAGGATGAGGATGTGTGCCACATCCAGCTAGAAAATTTTAATATTAGCATTAGTTAATTTACACTTACCATATGTCAGGTATGAAACTTTGGTGTGGTGTGGTCTACTTTGGCCTGCTGTCTGAATTTACAGCGAGCTGACTGGAGCCCAAAAAGGGTATCCCTTACCCCAAGTTCTCCTACCTGCCCTTGATGCTGGTGTTAGAGGTTCCTGGAGAGAAGTGAGAAGCAGGAAGTGTTGATCTCTTTGGAAAGAACAAGCCCTCAGAGGAGCCATGGAGACCTGCCTGAGATAGTACATGATGTCCTGTTTCTGGAAACGTCCTGAAAGAACACACTCTCTGGGTTGTGCTCAGTAGCAAGCTCTACTAGTGGGCAGCCCAAGACTCAGGCCCTGTGCCTGGCCTACGTATCTGTTGTATCACAAATTTGATTATCATAAATCCTTAAGGATGTACCTAGAGGGGATACCTGGCCCCAAGATGCAGAGAGCTATGAATGAGACAAGAACGCATGGACAATGACCATTTAATTATTTAACATCAAATAGCATCTGGTTGTCAGCATTTATATTTCATGACTGAAATTTGATCTCTGTTATCCCAGGTCCCTCACAGATGGTAGGTTGTATTCATGAGCATTCTCTGGAGAAATAGAACTGAATGGGTGGCTGTGGCATATATATGTGTATGTCTGTATGTGTGACCAGTGTATAGGTGTGCATTTATAGATAAATACATCCACATATATGCATACACATGAAGAAGTTTATTGTGGTATGAACACATGTGATTTTGAGAAGTTCTTTAGTTTGTCATCTTCTAGTGGGGAACTCAGGAGATCTGTGGTACAGTTCAGTCTGAGAATTGAGGCCAGAGAACCAAGGGGACCAGTGAGATGCATCTCAGAGGCCAGAGAACCAGACAGTGTAGCACTATTAATAAAACCCAGAGACAGATATTGGGCTTCAACCCAGAAAAGATGAGAAAAGCAAAACAGCCAGACACTGACTCCTACCTCTACCCCAATCCAAAATGACGATCCTGCCTCCCAGAATCCTCAGAATGAGACTGACTGAGAGTTGTCTCCTCCCATCTTATATTTATCTCTAATGCTGGGATTAAAGGTGTGTACCACTACCGCCCTGTTTCTATGGCAACTAGTGTGACTACTGGAATTAAAGGTGTGTGTCACCACTGCCTGGTCTGTAAAGCTTACCAGTGTGGCTCTTATACTCTCTAATCTTCAGGCAAGCTTCATTTATTAAAAATACAAATGAAATATCACTACAAGGGAGATCAGTGACATCTTAGTCAGGAGAAGATTGATGTTTTACCTCTAACAGGCAGGCAAAGAGGAAATCCAGTCTCTTTCCTCGTTTCTGTGCTATGATTGAATGATGGTTACCCATTTTACAGGCATCTGCTTTACTCAGCCCATTGATTCAAATACTAATCTCTCCCAGAGCACCTCACAGACACGCCTAGAAATGATATTTAGCCCAATATCTGGGTAGCCCATAGACATTGATACCTATAGTTAACCATCTCAGAGATGCTCCCAAATGGCTGTTGAGTTGAAGTGAGGGTCGACTAGAGCATGAATGAGGGATAAACAGAGAATGGACATCGAAAAGGGTCATGGCCGTCACAGAACCCCTGCGTTCTCCTGAGTGCTCTTTCTCATCTACAGAGATTAGTCGCCATGAACATGCCTCTCAACAGTGATGGGACGGTCATGTTCAATGCCACCCTGTTTGCTTTGGTCCGGACGGCTCTAAAGATCAAGACTGAAGGTAAGCTCCCTAGAAGTAGAATACAGGACAGGTAGCAGGAGAGAGACATGTTACCCTACCCCACCCCATCCCCACACACTTTGATTTTCCCTTCTGGGCCTCCTCTTAATGAATGGGATGCCTTAGGAAAGGGCCATGAATACAGGAAGAATATCTCTGGCCAGATGACTTCCCCAGCCCTTCTGTTTTTCCTTCATACTTTGCTTTGTTCCATAACATCTCAAGTTGACTCGCCACACTGTTTACTATACTGCAGGAGAAACAGGCAAGGTATTGGTACACAGACAGAACCACAGATGGTTCACTGCAGCCATCCTTCACCAACACCATCAGCAAGGCAACCCGCCCTTCCGAGCAGTAACTTTGTCCACAAAAAGGAACCACATGCAAAGATGTCGGGGAAAGTTCTAAGCAGGCGGGGTGGATGGTGAAGACACTACTGTGTACATCACACACATACCACATGCACCACATGGTTAGCGTATGGGACATGCTAGCAGCTCCCAATCCCAGCTGGACTTCTTATCATGACACACTCAGCCCTGCGCAAACCTGGCTAAGCAGGCAGTGGAATGTGCCTCTGAGTTAGCTCAGAGCCTGCCTTATATTTGGCATGGGGAGCAGCTTGCTGCACAGGCTGGGGCCTGAGCCTGTGCTGAGGAAGTAGAGGCAAGAAGGGAGCTGAGAGAAGACAGTAGGCATGTATCTAGTCAGAGGATGGGTGTTCTTCAAAGCCCTGGATCTCTACCTGGCAAAGCCAACTTCCTCAGGCCTAACATGTGTCACTTAGGCTACAAACACATATCATTAATGTGTCCAGAAGGTAGGATGGTCCTACATGTTGAGGTATCAGTAGGTAAGACATATGGGGAAAAGTCAGGTTATGGTAAGGGTGAGTACCTACAGAGTCTGCAAGAACAATGTCACCATTGGGGTATAATAGAGGAGGAGATGGGAAAGAGGAGGAGAAAGAGAAGGAAAAGGGGGAGGAGGGAGATGGAGAGGAGCAGGAAGAGAAAGGGAGTTAGAGAAGAAAGGAGGAGGAAGAAAGAAGACGGGAGAGAGGAGGGCAGGGGATATGGATCGAGGACGAGGAGGGGAAGAGATGGAGGAGGATAAAGAAGAGGAAGAAGAGGCAGTAACAGGCAGTTGGTCTGGAAGTCAAGGGGGGGAGCACAGGTCCTATCTGGGACAGGGCCCTGTGGCAGAAGAGGATAGTTCTTGGATCCCAGATGAAACATGACTGTCCCCCAGTGGTGGGTCTTCCAGTTGTGTGGGCTTGGCAAGTATTTCTGCAAAAAGGAAGAGAATTTGGCACTCACAGCAAAGAGCCCCAGGGGAAAGCTCTATCAGTAAGACAATCCAAGAACCCAACAGCATAGCAAGAGGCAGGAGAGAGTTCTGGGCCACAGAAGCAAGGCTTGCCCATGCCACGTCCACATACCCCTCTCTGCCTTTTGGATTCAGGGAACTTGGAGCAAGCTAATGAAGAACTCCGAGCTGTGATAAAGAAAATCTGGAAGAAGACAAGCATGAAGCTTCTTGACCAAGTTGTCCCGCCAGCTGGTGGTCAGTGTGATCTACTTCCTAAGTAGTTCTTGATCAGGGAGTTAGTGTCAGTGTAGCACCTGCAGCCTGCCCAGCGGGGATTGCGGAATGCCTCACCAAACCATAGAGTGGAGCCCCACAGCCAAAGGGGTCTTTGGCTTCACAGAAAGTATTTGAGGTGATATGAAGGTAGCCAAGCCAAAGAGCCACTTCACTGGGGAGGACTCAGACCCCACGTGTCTAAGCAGGGTTTTTGCTATCGATAGAAAAATCAGTAGAAGAGAATGACAGTGCTCAAATTCAAAGCTTGTAACTTTTGCCCCAAAAGAAATGTCTAAATCTAGTTCTCACCTTCAAATGTCTTGAGAAAAATGGGTAGTTTTTAGGAAAGAATACTTCTAAGATAATTTTAAGGCTGGACTTACCACCTAGTTACCATGAATGTCCTTTAATGAGAATCTAGAGGTAGAACTAACAAGCATGCTTATTTATTTCCTTTTGTTATTTATCACAAATTAACTGACTAAACATTTAAACTTTACATATATATAATATCTACATATTATATATATAGTGTTTCTCTATTTTTGTTTAAGTACATGTGGACATAGAAGTGAGATGGTTATTTTCCAACCGTTTTGTTTCAAGTTTTAAAAGTGCAGAATCTGCTCACCCAGTGCCCCCGCCCCCGAGCCCTCCAGCTCACCCTGGCCTGGATGCATGATAAACATCTGCTATGTTTTATAACAAATAGAGCTTTAATAGGATGACATGGTTCAGATTTGGGAGCTGAATTCCGTGGCGCCTGGAGGACAGAGGGAGCCATGTATTATTAGTCAGTTCTGCTTCTTAGTGGGATTGGCTTTCATTGGTGATTCAGGCCACCCATAGCTGGCCTAGCCACTGGCTCACTTCTGGGAAAACAACTCAGAAAGAAATGACCAAAGTAGGGGGGAAATTCCCACTTGAAGACCCCCCAGCTCCCCAGACCTGATTCTGCACTTTTAAAACTCCTCTTGGTTTCCGTTTTTGTTTTTGTTTTTTTCCTTTCAGCTGCACATCCAAGTGGTCGCATGGCTTAGATGAACCGCTCTTTAAACTGTTGTAACCACTACGCTTGAGCTCTCTCTGCAGCCTCCATTCCTTTCAACTCTCAGAATATTCTGAAGCAATTCTGTTTTAGGGTGGTGGCATGGAATCAGAGTTATCTCTTGCCAACTGGATTCCCCTACATTGTTTCTTGAAATACAGATGCATGCTTCAGAATAGTGGGCTGTGCCTGTCTGTGTAAACCTTCTGCACACTAACCCAGGACACTCACCTCTCTCTTGTTCCAACTCTGTCTCTTTAGAAACACCACCTCCATGGTGGCACATCTAATGCCCACAGGAATAGCCCCCCCACACACACACACACAAGGTACGCTTGAAGAGTGTCCCCTGCATCACTGGGACACTCCATTTCTTTTTTATCTTACTAGGAAAACAAGAATTTGGCTTACGATCTAAACTCCCTTCCTTTAAAAAACTTATCAACATTTATCTCTACTAAACTTCTCAGAAAGGGTGAATGCATCCCCCATTTCTGGGGCCTGGTAGTTCTCTGTGTTTCTTTACATGGTTTGGGGTTTAGGATGATAGATGTCAGTCTGTTCCCTGATAGCAACTAGAGGCGTTATGATACCTGAGAAGAAAGAACTAGAGTCTTAGGAAGAGGTAGAATGCTCCACAAGCTTCTGTAGTGTCTATTCCTGTGCCCAATATAGCACCTGCTTATCTATTTACATCTCATTTAAGGAGAACAAACAGCAGTAGCATTCAGGCTTAATGGATAGCTCTGGGTTGGGTTTTAGTGTCTGTATTCGTCATTGGTCTTTTTCATTTTTTTTTCTCTTATCTCCCAGTAAACCAGTAGTTCCCAACTTTTTCCTCATCATGGCACACTTAAAACATGACACTATAGTCCATCCCTTGGGACAGACAGACAGTATTTCAGGGGTTAGTGTCTCCTGCAGTATGATGTGGTTAGGGAGAGCAGACTGAGTGGTGGGCCTGTGCCCTGAGGGTGCTCAGGTGACCTCAGAGCTGGTGGGGAGCAGAGCAAGATGTTTGTCTCGGCAGCTCACTGTAAGCTTGATGGACAGGTGATGTCAGGAACCAGCTGTGGAGGACATCCTGGGATTAATTGGCTTCTCTACTTTGTGCCTGCAGCCTCGCCACTCCTGCCATGATGTGGAGAGGTCTCAGACTGGAATCTTGCCTCGGTTCTCAGTGCCCTTTTGTCTCTGCGCATTCATGGATTCCCTTTCTCTTTAGAAGCTCCCTTCCCTCAGAGATCCTCCTGTCTTTGGGTCCTCACCCTCAGATCGTCTGTCTGGTTCTGGTCTGCTCTGTGTGAGCCCAGACGGCATTTCTTCTCTCCACTCCTTCCCTATCCTACTCGGGCCTTAGCTTTTCTTGATCTTTAGAGATCTTGTTCATCCAGGTCTCTCAGCACTGCTTTTTCTCAGGGAAGATACCAGGTCATCCTTGAATCCTGCCCTGCCACTCTGGAGCTGAAGAGAAAGCCAGCACTTCTTTTACCAGAAACATTCTGGTATAGATGAGTACAGTGATCCTCTACATTGAGTCAGGGAGTTTTCCAAGGCTCATGGGGCCTTGAAATACAAAAGACATCTGCTTGTTTTGGGCTCTCTGGCTGTGCTGTCCCAGCAGCCATGATCTACTGGGAAAGTGCTTGAAGAAACTTGAGAGGCAGCTCAAAGGAAAGCAGGTGTTGGACATGGCTAGAGCCAGGCTCTTAGTGGAGAGCTAGGGCTAGAGGAGGAGAGGGCCCTGGCTCAAGTCAGGCCAGTTAACCTGGTCCAGTCTTGTAACCTCTCTCTTTCTTAGAAGAGTAAGCAGAACTGTATGTAGATTTTGTGTGAGGAACATGAGCTGGGTTTGGACACAGCCCCCCACCCACCCACCCAGACACGGTGCCTTGCTGGATGAGGTAGATGAACTGGCCAGTCAGAGCCAGTCAGGGCCAGTCAGGGCCAGTCAGGGCCAGTCAGAGAGCCCTCAGTTTTCTTCAGCAACCCTTCCACCATATCAGGGCTTTCTTGGCTTGGGCTCAGGAGGAATTTAACATTTATCACATCCAATTCACCCTAAGACAGCCTGTAAGATAATGCTGAGCAACTTCTGGCAAAAGGGACTGGAGAAGCTGCCCAAAGTGGCCCAGTAGTCTCTGGGTGCTACATCGCAAGCAGGCAATAAATAAAACCCACCAAAGTTGTATCAGTGGATTCGGTGGGTCCCAGCGGCCCCAAACTGCCTATGCTCTATCATCCATTTCAGTAAGTGATCATGTTGGCTTGCTTTGAAACAGTAGTGACCAATGACTTGTGATTGAAGGGCACTCGACTCGAAGACAGCCTACACCAGGGTTCGAGTGCCTTGTACACCTTCTCTTCCACATCCTCAGTACTTCTGATATGGAGCTCCATTTTATAGGGGAGAATATAATCTTAGACAGGTTGATCCTCTTGACTCCATCCACATGACTCTTGCATGGCCAGCTTTACCAGAAGCCCAAGCACCCACAGCTGTTCCTCTTCCCATGTTTTTTAGGTCCTGTCAGACAGAATACAACCCCCAACACAGCCCCACACTAGCTTGGTTGCTAATGTAGCCTTGCCAGTTTCTACCTAGATGACCTCTGCACTCTACAGATGTGGTGGCATCAACCTTGGGGGCAGGGCATGGGACACACTGACATGCCCCCTATGGTTTACCATGAGACAGTCGGAGCCCCTATTCTGCCTCATGCATCACCTTCAAAGTTGCCAGCAGAGTTCTGATTCCCGAGCGATACACGCTGGAGGTTGTTTCTGACCAGAGCAGAAATAAAGCCTGCTCAGTGCTGAGGTTAGTTGGAGCTGTCATTGCAATGCAGAAATCCAGTAGTTCTGAATTTCAAACCAAGAAATGGTCTCAGAGCTTATTGGTAAAGAGCAGGGGAGCGTGTGAGATCTGGAGCTGCAGTCTCTGTTCCGACCTTCCTCTCCTTCCAAGCTCATGTCACCTTTCTAGGCCTCCATCTTGTGACTAGGGATTTGGATGCATAATTGCATTCAATGCTTATGGTAATTACACATGCAAATCTCTATGCACAGAGCGGGAAATGTGGCCTGCAAGGCCTGTCTGTTTTGTAATGTTTAAGTAAATAACCAAGGTGGCGCTTCATACTCTTACTAATACGCTACTCTCTTAAACTCATGATAAATATGCATTACTTTCTGCCACTCTGAGGATCAGTTTGTTGTAACTGACTCTAACTTTGAGCCTTAACTGCTTTGCAAAGCTTTGCTTCTTGCTAGACTGAGCAACCCCTGTGATAGACTGAGAGCCTGGTGCCTTTTGTGCACTGTCCCGCCCCACCCCTTCCCCGACCAGAAGTGAGGGTTTAGGCTCTTGGTCCAAATGTGCTGATTCGGGAGAGCTGTGTCTGGTCTCTCCGTTTAGATGATGAGGTAACCGTGGGGAAGTTCTATGCCACTTTCCTGATACAGGACTACTTTAGGAAATTCAAGAAACGGAAAGAACAAGGCCTGGTGGGGAAGTACCCCGCGAAGAACACCACGATTGCCCTGCAGGTGAATTGTCCTCTTGTTCTGTTCTTTTCACTAACGATGTTGCCAGCTTTAATTTGAAATACTAGAGAGCTGACTATTGATGGTTGAGCAGTGCCAAAGGATTTTGTTTAAACTGAGATACTGCACACTCCCCACACTGTGGACTAGCTCTTTCCGAGCCACAAGGTAAGTACTTCCTCCCTTTCTTGTCTTCTCCGTTGAACCTGGCACCTGCCACCATCTGGTCTGTGCAAGGCCCCCAGAACAGCCATGATGGGAAAGGAATGAATGCTCACCTCGTGCCCTAGCCACCTCGGTCTTCTCCGAAGGCAGTGTCCCCTAGGCCGAAGGCAGTGTCCTCTAGGCAGGCTCCTCTTGCCATAGCCCTGGACTCAGGGCCTGGCTGCCCAGTGCACAGCTTTCCATCTGAACGCAAGTGCTTTGTTTTGTTTTTGTTTGTTTCTTACCCCACGGCTTGTTGGTTTTTGGTCCATTTCAATAGCATCCATCACTCCCTAGTATGTACTGTGTGTGTGTGTGTGTGTGTGTGTGATGTCTGTGTTTGTGTGCTGTCTCTTGATGGCAGTGAGGCTTGCTGTACAAGTACTATACACAGGCCAGCCTCTGGCCCATCCCCCTTCCTCTAGGACCTGCCCCTTCACACACACACACACACACACACACACATGCACACAGGCACCTATGCATGCATGTACACGGTTATCCCTTCCAGGCCCCTAGAGTGTGGGTATGACATTTAGGAATATCTGGTCCGATCGAGGCTCAGGCATCCAAAGGCGATAGAATCCTAAGGATGTCAAGAGCTCTGGGTGTGCAGGCTTGGAGAGGCAAGAAGTCATACTAGGATTTGCAGGCAGGGGAGCTAGAGAAGGCAGTTCAGGGGCTGGTGGTGTTTAAAGAGGACTGGGGAACAGATGCTAAGAGGCAGAGCAAAGGGATAAGCTGTCCTGAAGTCCAGCTGTCCATGCTACCCAGAGTGCCTTCAGTTGGTCACAAAGATGTTTTTCTTCTCCAAAAGTTGACATGAAAGTTACTCTTATGTCCCTATTCTCACGGTTCTTAAATGTGGCCGGTGAGTGTTGACATAAGACACCGCATGGAATAGTCCTGTGTTTTGTTCCAGGAGCAAATATGCAGCATCGTTTTGTGTTTCAAGGGGTAACTGGAAGCTAAGGCCTGAGTGTGATCTCGCTGGGAGAAAGAGTATGAATAAAGGATGAAGGATGATGCTGGTTGAGAAATGTGGGGTGTGTGTATCACAGGTTAGCAGATGACCTGGGGACAGTGGCCAGATAAGTCGTGGGGAGATCCTAGGGGTTGAACAAATATCTCTCTGGTGGGGCAGGTGGTCACCCACATCTGTTCGAGTCAGTCTGTGTTCTTTCGTCCCCAATCATGTGACCCTTTGGTAGCTGAGTGAGTTAAAGGCTCAGCCATCTGGTTTGCTGCCATCTCAGGTCATAGGCTTCGGTGTAAGCTCTCACCTCCCTCCTGCTGATCCGGTTTGCAGAAGTGACTGTTGTGACTCTAACTCCTAAGCAGCCTCTCGTGACAAAAACTGAAAAGCTTGAGTTTGCAAATTTGAGTCGGTCCCTGGTTTGTATGTTCCTGGTGGCGGCAGGACTAGGTTGGCCACCAGTGGAGAGCGTTAGTGCATGCCGAAGGCTGTCCCATGTGATCTTCAGCCCTGTTGGAGGAGAGACTGACTGAATTCCCGAGTTTGGTGTACACACCCTGCCTACCCAGAATGCCTTGCTGCTCTAGAACTCTAGTCTGCTCTAGAATTGATCTCTCTGCTGCAGCTTATGTCACAGTTTGTCGAGTGAGATTGTGTCTGAGTTTAAGAGACTCTCGGGTTCCAGGGAAGGGTATATATAGAAACACTCAGAAGTGTGTGTATGGGGCACGGGTTAAGAACTTTTCTGAAGCCCTAAGGCTTGCTCTGGTGGCTGGATGGGTGTTTTGGTATCTGAAATAGCATAACCAGCACATGGCTTAAATAGTCACCACATATGGAGTTTACTGAGCTCTGAAGGAAGGCTCAGATGGCACCAACAGTATGCCATGAAGGTTCTGGGTGGAGACAACTACATTATGTTAAAGTAATATTGAGGCTTTTCTCCTGTTTAAGACTTTTCATTTTTATTATTTAAAGAAAGTTTTATTTCATTGGTAAAAGTCAAATATTTCTAGTTAGATGATACAAATACGTTTTCCCATGGTTCTATTGAGAATTGAGGCTAGGGCTGTAACTTATATTAAGTATACAGCATAGAAAATTAAGTTGTGTTCATAATCTTGGCAGTTAAATTCTGAAAAGGCATTTGATTCTGAAACAAGCATTAAAATAGAAAATGTTTGTCTCTTTGATGGATAATTCTAATTACATTTTTGGCTTCCTCTGCTATAGAAATGGCTTTACATGTGAATTGTTATTCTACATTTAATTAGTGCATAAGGAGGCCTCCATTTCTGCATTATGAAATATCATGGGTGATGTAGCAGGTAGGGAACTGGGCTCGGTCGTGGGAGGAAGGCACCCTTGAGACAGCTGCCAAGGGGCTTCGGCTGATTGAGAAAGGAGCAACATGATTTTGGCAGCAGGGTACCTCAGGCGTGGCTCCCGGGCTGCATGTAGTGGGAAGTGGAGTGTGGCATTGCTGTGTGGACAGCCTAGCTTGTGCGTGCTGACCTGCAGAGTGGGGTCTGTCTGAAGAGCTCTCAGAACTGGCACTCAAGCTCCACACCCCCATTCCATGTCATGACTCTCAAGGGCACACAGACACACTGTGGTCTGAACCCTGTGGGCTCATCCTGATCTCCCTGTGTTCAGACCAAGTGTTGTTAACCTTCCCGGTGGTGGGTCATGGCTGAAGGTGCTCCTGCCTCTGCGTGGGGTGGGGAGCTGGGCACCTGTGTCCTCTGGCCTCTGTGGTCTGAGTGAGTGTGCACTTTCCATCTATCACTCCATCCATCCCTTCACCCCCATCATTCAGTCTCTCGCCCTTCTACGATAGGAGCCAGAGAGAAGCTGCACACAGCTGTTCTGTTCTAGCCCGCTCATTGCAAAACATGTTCCCTTTAATTTGACTCAGCATTTGCTCTTCATCCATGTTGCTACATCCGAGTGACCTGCAAGTTTTCACAGTGAACAAAGAGCTAAAGGAACATAGCCACGCAGCCACAGAAATTCTCAGTCCCCTTTCCTGCAGTCCCATTGCACCTCCAGATGAGGGCCTCTGGGATGCCACATGCTCCAAAAGATCCCAAAGTGGGGAGAGTTTTGTTCATTTCTCTTTGTTTTGACATTCACGTCTTTTGTCTGTTCTCATGGAGTCTGGGGACAATGTCCTCCATGTGAGAAACCACCCAGATGAACCATAGGGAACCCCAGGCAGCTAGTCCTCTGTCTGTCTAGAAGTTGGATTTAAGGAGCCCATTCTAGAGCTCTGCAGGATTAGGTTGAGTAGCTCTAATGTCTATGCCTTGGCCACAGACGGGGGTGGTTGGGAGATGCAGGTGCTATTAAAACTAGCTATTAGTCTTCAGTGTTCCTTACTGTGGCCTTCTCAGGCACGGCGCACAAGACAGCTTAGTTCCTCCCAGAGATCTGACCTACGTGTGGTCCTGTTAATCTTGTCACCTTAATCTGGAAGACAGTGAGATTTTTTTTTTAAGAACTATGATTCCACCTGAAGCCATAGCATTGCTCTTTTATGTATCTATATGTTTTCCTTTTTTAATGTAAGAGGAGAACAGATGCTAACAGACGGGATTTCACTGGCTGATTCGTTTGTTTCAGATGCTTGAACGGATGCTTTAGAGTTCTCTGCCTGAGCTACCGCACCAAGCTGGTTAGTCCGAAGGCGCTTGTGGCTAAGGCCTTGAAAGGGCAAGCTCACACTCGGGCTTATTTCTACTGACGCAGCATTTCAGGAGAAATGCAGGCAAGAGCAATCCCAAAACCCCGGGGAGACCCCTTCCGAGCAAGGCACTCCTCTGGAAGGCAGAAGCGGGGACGTGGCTCACCCGTGGAGCCATGGCTGCCTGTTGCGGACAGTGCTCATGGTGGCTCCTTTTCATGAAAGGGAAATGTATGAGTTATGGTTTTTCCCTTCCAAACCAGAGACTCAGTGAAAGGGACAGAGAGAGAGAGAGAGCAAAGGAGAGGGCAGCTGCCCCATAGAGAAATGAAATGAACACAACTTGCTGATGCTGGTCAGTAAATAAATAAATAAATACAACTAAATTATATATATATATTAGATATATATATATATTAAAAAGGATTAAGCAGACCTGCCTAAGTTGGGCAGCTGACTCCATCTCAAAGTCCTGCATCCCTAGTTTTTGCCCAGACTCCCAAAGACTGGCAGGCTGATTGGCACTGAGCAGAGAGTTCCGTTTTTATGCCAGTATGCCATGCCCTCCTGACTGGGTGCCCGGCCCTGCTTGCTGCAGTGACCCAGTCCAGAACGCACTAATAAATGGAAGGCCAGGAAGCTCAGACACACCCACTGAAACTAACACATACACCCGCATGCCAAAACCAACCAGGCAGACCTCAGGTTCCATCTTACCGTGTCTATGGGAAATGCCACCACACCCAAACCTCATCTAACATTGTCTGTCTCTAACTCGCGCTCAGAGCCAGTCTGGGATGCCTCTTTGGAAGCAGTATGGCTTAGTTTCAAGGACACTGGGAGTCAGGGAACCTGGGTTCTAGTCCCAGCTCCAGCATTTACTTGCTGTGTGACCTTGGGCAAGACACTTAACCTCTCTGTGCCTCAGTTTCCCCATCTGTAAAATGGGGGTAACAATGTCGACCTACCTCACAGGGCTGTTGTGAGGAATAGCTAAGTGATTGTAAAGCTCCTTGGACGTATAATTGCTTATTATTAAGACTACAACAATAATAATATCATATGCCTGTTTACTACCAGAACTTTAAGAAATTCTTGGTTTGATTTGATCTCTTTTCTGTTCTGTACTGTAGTCATCCATCAAGAGGAATTCTCCCCTTTTTTAAGACACTAGGTAATGTGCACAGGTGCAAACAGGTAACTTGTCAGGTCACGTTCTCATACAGTAACAACAGCAGACTTTCTGCCCGAAATGTTGTCTCTCAAACCCTAAACCCATCCCCAGAACGGATCAAGTCTATACCTCTGCTGTTAGCCCAAGATGCCCAGAATGGCCAAGGAGGGCCAGCATTCAAAGAGCAGAGTTCATGGGGAAGAATAAAAAACAAGAGGTAGGGGGAGAGGAAGAAGGCCTTCCAGTCTACTGCTCCATTCTTGGCCTGGAGTGGGGTGTGTGCCTGTGTGTTTTGACATGAGTGGGTGGGGAGAGTGGGGTGCGGTGGAAGGGTGAGGAGGAGGGAGCAGGACTCTGGGCAGCCCTGTTCCGGTACAAAGGAGAGCTCCTCCAAGCATCTCTGGGGTGCAGCTACCCTGAAGGCCAGGCTGAAATGGATAGGGCCCCCCCCGCAGTGGGCAGCATGACTCCTTCAGGCCTATTTCAAGTAAGCCTAGAGGGGTCTTCTCTAGTGACATCTTGTGCCTGTGACATTTGCCCCTGACCACAGAGGATCCTTGCCATGTGGCTTAACCTTCCTACACCACAGTGGGCCTCCTGACCTCACCGTGGAGACAGGCCCAGCTGAGACCCTTGTTCAGACAATAGTAAGGCTGGGAGTTTATGTGGGTGTTTTCCATACTCATAGTTTGAAAACCCTCATGGGTGGTGTGGAAATGCGTGAGCCAAGACATGCACCCCGGTATGCCTGACCCCTTAGGAGAGGTCGGAGCCCACTCATGTCTGATAGTAATGATCTACCACAGCTGTTGCCTCTAGCATCCAAGTCTCTCAGATTGGGCCAACAGTATGGCCCCTATCCCAAATTTCTCCATGCTCCAGCGACCACAGGGCTATAATGCTCATCTTAGCAGGGCCTCTGGAATCACCACTGTGAAGACTGGGCAGTGCCCGTGGTAGCCACTGTAGCAGAGGGAACTCATACATCACCCCTGAGAGGGAAACTGGTTAGCCTTGCAGACGTGGGTTAAAAAAAAAAGCTTCCCTGCCTCACCCTCCCCACCCTGGCCTTGGGGCCTTGGGATCACTTCTGGTTCTAGATTCTCGTGTAGTCCTAATGGGTAGAGTCACACAGGCCTTTCTCTGTGTGTCACCTAAACCCACAGAAGCTAGGAAATGTTTATTTGCCTACAAGGCTGACATCGTGAAGGAACAGAGTTGATTGTGGAGAGGACGGCCCCCAACTTCCATACACAGGGGACCAGGCTTCCTGATACTCAGGTCGCAGTCAAGCGTGAGAAGCCTCTGTCATTTTCTCTCAGAGCCCTGGCAGAAGAGTAAGCATTCAGTAGAAAGGAAGGTGTGAAGGACTAGTGAAGTCATGTCTGAAATTCCCAAAGACAAGCCCAGCAAACCTAATACCCAGCACCTGGATGGATCCATGATGCTAAACTTTTAGCTCTTGGATCAGATGTGACAGAGACCAGCATCCATCACAGGGAAGCTGGGTTAGGGTGGGAAGAGGCTCATGGAATCCCCAGTTCAGAATCAGTCCACAGGATGACTGAGAGCTTCCTGGAAGACGAAAATTGGTCTGTACTGAAAGGAGCCATCGTTATGTCTCAAAAGCCTTAATAGAAAAGAAGTTAAGGTAAATGATCATATAATAGGAAAGGCTCTTATTGTGATAGCATGTTTTTACTAATATGCACCTAGCATCCCTCCATAGCCTAACATACCACTGCTCAGTTATCTTTAGAAAGGAGCTTGATAAGTAAAACTTGGGGTTCCCAGTTGGCTCTTTGGGATAATGGGAAATTAAGCCATGGTGAACTGTTGAAGGCAACCAGATGTGTTAGTGCGTGCCTGCAATACTGGAACTTAAGGAAGAGGCAGAGGCTAGCATAGAGAACCCCGTAATGAACAAGGTAGGGAGGAGTAGAAGAAAGCTGACACTGTGGTCATGGTGGTGTCACTTGCTGGAGGATGGACTGGTCATTACTTCTCAAACATTTTGGTCTTCAAGCTTTTCCTATTCTTAAGATGTATCCAGAACCCTTGCATATCAATATCTACTGTCTTATAAATTAAAGCTGATTAATTTTATAAATGCAAGAATACGTAAGCACAAAGATGCCAGGGTGGTGGTAACATCACTGCCACCCAGCCTTTGGAACCCTCACAGCATGCTCATGAGAGAATGAGAGTGTACAAGGCCAAGGACATCCAGTGACCACGGGGACCCCTGGAGGTGTCTCAGAATGCCCAGAGGTCCATGAACCAACCCTTGAAACACATTGGTCTGGAGAGATGACCCAAGTTCCCCTTAAAGGTAGAAGAAGATGCAGCAGCCTCGTTCTGATGATCTGTGCTCAGGAGGCTCCTCACTAGGATGCTCCTCCTCTGCCTGTGCATCAGATTCAGGCCAGGGGTCACGTGGTGTGGTCAGGCTTCACTACCTGCTGATCTGGAAGAGAATGGTTAGAATCAGTAATGTCCAATTAGAAATGTGTTCCTAATACTCAGTACCTCTGGGTAGCACAAGCAAGAAGGAGGGCGTGTGTGTGTGTGGTGCTGTGTGTTTCCCGTGCTGTGGAAGCAACGTAATAGGTTACCTAAAAGACGGGCAATCGACAGAGGGGTGTGGTTGAGACTCAGTCACCACCGGCTCCCTGCAGACCCTGGGTAGAGCAAAGCTAGGGCTCAAGGATCCTTGCTGAGCCTTCAGCTAGTTCCAGGATGTTGTTTAATCCATTGCACATCATCTTGGCTCATCCTTCCTCAGTATGCAGTCTCACAATGACAGGAGTGTGATACAATTAAAGGAGCCTAAACTTTTGAAGCCTCAGTTTTATATAATGTTATCTGCATTTTTAGGAAACATGCAGAAATGTCTCTGATTCTGAGGTTAAACTTAAACCAAGCATCAAGGTGGAAGGGTGAGGAGTGTGGCTCAGTGGTGCTTGCTTAGTGTATATGAGACCCTGTTTCAATCCCGAGCCAATACAAGGTGGAACTGCAGCAGATAGGTGTCTCGGCAGGGCGAGTCACAGGTGGTAAAGCTTTTAACTATCCCCTTTAGCTTTCAGAGTATGGTGGCACGCATCACTTTTTCAGCCCAGGGCTACCCCTCGGTAACTCATGATCTCGGGAGAGGAGGGCTTTCTGTAGATGAGTAATGGAGTGTCATGCCCATGATTCTAACCCTTTCTGTCTAACAGAAGGCATGTTCACAATGGGTACAAAGGCCACACCATGACATTTTCCCCGGAGGAAAGCAGTGATAGAGCAAGGGGTGTGCCCGTGTGTGCAGAAGAGGCGGGGGACAGCCTGTAGATAAGCACGTTCATTCTATCAGAATTTAATCTCTAGCCCTGTCTTCTAATAGAGCCAGGCTAAAACTGTCCTCTGTAATTGCGTGTGGGCCAAATCCTGCCCCCCCAAATTAACCAGAACTTGTCAATAGCGAGGTGACTGCATAGAGCCGGCTTTGGCTGAATGAGGCCTGTCTGGGTGGCGGAGCAGGCTGTGCCAGAGTAGCATTCTTTGGCAGGAGTCTGAAGCCCTGGCACCCACCTTTTGAAGATGGAGAGTCTCTCCAAGGGCTGCCTGGAGACTCGCCTCTCTCTCCTCCACTGCTACAGCGTAGGTCTGGGGTGGGTTTCTGGTTGTGTGTGTGCATGCTGTGCAGCTGAGAGCTGGCAGAGGGCTGGCATGGCCCAGGGAGCTGGTCTGGGGAAGCAGGCAGCAAAGAGTTTGCATATGCAGCCAGCTGGACGGCACTCAGCCCTGAGTGAGCTAGGGCTGGGTGTCCCCATGGGCATTCCTGCTCCACAGCAGGGCATCGTTTTCTGCTGTTGCTTCAGAAATGTTTAGAGAGAATTTATTTCTGGTGAATTAATCATTGAATAGAGTAAATATAAAATTCCAATTAAATGGTGTCTAAAACTTAAAGGAACAGTCTACAGGCGCAGCGCCAACATTTCTTTTTTAAACAAATATTTATGATAACAACTAGCATTTTAAAGTCAACCAGAAACTAGGCTTGATCCTGTTTAATATTTTGTAAGATTGGACATCTTAAAACAACTCAATACTGTTTATATTTTATAGCAATTCTGTGTTTATTCAAAACCATAACTCTACTGTGATGTCAATGGGATGACTTTATATGGCTTTGTGTGGGTTTAAGTGCTAATGACCACATTTCAAATTTAAACAATATTTTTGCTGATAGTGATAGATACTTATACAAATATGAAAGACTAGAAAATTTTACTGACTGTAAAATGTTTTTTTTTCAAGAAAAAATTTAGTGTTGTGAACAACTAAGTAATTTCTCTGAGGGTTTAAGGTAGTTGACTGTGCTTTTGGAACTGGATTCTGTGCCTATGGGATTTTGGAACAGCCTAAGCTACCTTTTAGCTTGATATGTGTGCTAGAACAATTTTCATTCTCATGTTTTGTGATATGTAATAAATTCAGGGTGCTGTGCTTAAGCTTCATTTCAATTCTAGTTGGGAACCTATGTGTTGGTTCCCTGCCCCCAGGTCCTACGCAAGAGAGCGAAGCCAGCCCCACTCTTACCTGGTGTGCTTTGCAAACTAGGATCCTGATTTCTGAACCCTCCGCTTTCACATCTGGGAAGAGTGATGCCTAGACTCTCCTCCTTTGGTGTCTCTTTAATAAATATGTTGTCATTATTTGTTTTGGGAAGTGGTACTCCGAGCCACCTCTCAACCCTCTCCATGATTTATGTTGCAAACCAAGCCTCTGTCCTGTGTCTGTTTACTGCCCACTCTGTCAACGGAATCCCAATCTTGTGGAACTCTGAAGGTGTGGTGGGGACAGTTTCTGTTTTCACTCTGCAACTGTTACATGTGTATTTCAGTGAAATGTCAACTCATCAACAGAGGATGATGTGAAAAATTATTCAAATAAATAGTTTTCTATTTCTTTTAATCACACCTAGTCCAGTTAGTTAAGTGGTAGCAAGACTGCTGTCTAAGCTGGGGAATGTTCCTGGCCCCTAGGCCTTGAAAATATGCATGGATGTGCACAGTTTACCTGGGAGTGTTGGTCACAGCGAATAGAGCCCATGTTTGTCTTGTGGGTACAGCAGCAGGTGTTTCGAGCCTTGTTTCTTCTTGTTTGAACCTCAAATATGTAACAGCATTTTCTCCCAAAGTCAGACAAGGGGATTTTTACCAAGATTATTGTCTCTTGATAATTGCACCCTAGAAAACTGAATGAGTGGGTATGGCTTTTCTTCACATACCTGCGCCTGTGCTGGGTAAGAGCATCTACCAACACACACTGGGTTTGCCTTTATGGTATCTCCGAGGGATAGAGCTGGGTCTGCTGCAGACCTAGGAAATATACTGGACTTAGCAATTGAGAGAAGGAGCATGCATGTGTGAATGTGTGCGTATGTGCGTGTGTGCATGCGCGTGCGTGCGTGCGTGCGTGTGTGTGTGTGTGTGTGTATGCAAGTGCTCACTAAAGCCTGTGTGTATTAGTGCCTATGGTCTGATGGCAGCAGAACAAGGAAATAGCTTTTGTGTGACCACATCATGAAGTGTTCTGGAACTCTGGCCTGTCTTTCCCTTCCTCTACATTGACATGTATGCTAGAAAGATTTCATCCCCATGTTTTTTGATGCATACTAAGTTTAGGGTACCATGCTGTGCTTTCAGCTTTAGTTAGGAATGTGCTGCGCTTGTCCCCTACCTGCCTAACAAGGCAGGACACTTTGACTCCAGCCTGAGTTTTGTCCCTGTAATTCGTGAAACGGAAGGAGCCACTAGTGTCCAATTATAGCAGGACGGGACCGAGCCAGCCTGTCTATCTTTGTTTGTAGAACCATCTAATAACCTAGATGATGTTGTGGATGTGGCTGCTTGAGGAATTTCTGAACAGCTCTACGTTCTGACCACTTTACCATTGTCACCACTGATGTCTGCAGAAGACCAGTTTTGAGTATTCTCACACCAGGGTTTCAGCCTGCTTTAGCCTCACTCTGCTTCCCTCTTCTCCCCACCCCATTTCCCTGCCTCCCTTCCCCTTTCCCCTGCCTTCCCTCCCCTCCCCTTTCTCCTGGTTTACCCTCCCCTTTCCCCATTCCCCTGCCTCCCTTCCCCTTTCCCCTGCCTTCCCTCCCCTCCCCTTTCTCCTGCTTCCCTTCCCCTTTTCCCATTTCTCCTGCCTCCCCTTCCTCCATTCCCCTGCCTCCCTTCCCCTTTCCCCCCACCTCATCCTTCCCTCCCCTTCCTCCCCACTCCTGTCCCTTTTCCCCTCCCTCCTCTCCCATTTCCCCTGCCTTCCCTCTCTTTACCTTTCACCTCCATCCTCTCCCCTTTTCCCTGCCTTCTCTCCCTTTCCCCTTTCCCCTGTCTCCTCTCCCCTTTTTCCTGCCTCCCCTCCCCTTCTCCCTAATTCCCCTCCTCTTTTCCCTGCTTCTCCTCCCCTTTCCCCTGCCTTCCCTCCCCATCCCCTGCCTTCCCTCCCCGCTTCTCCCTGCATCCCCTTCTCATTCCCCTTCCCCTGGAGTCTACCCCACCATATGAGTGTCTCAGGCATGGACACTGTTCTTTATCTCAGTTCTTCCCATAGCTCCACACCCTCTGTGTAGTGCTTAGGAGATAGTATCCAAAAGAGGTCTGCACCGGGGGACCCAGCACTCCACAACTTTCTTCTGCAAATGGCCCTGAGGTTGCAACACAAGCTGCGGAAGGATGCTTGCCCAGCTGGTACCTTAGGTGCTTTGTGAGCTTGTAGAGGCTCCTGATTGCAGGTGGCTGCGGTAGACCCAAGGTCAGAGAGAAACTGGAGAGAAAGATGAAGCCCCTATTAGTCTGAAGTCAGTCTCTTGACATTCTTCAAATTAATGATGAAATTCAAATTTCTCAGAGCTAGTGACTCCACCTTCCCCTCTCTACGGGTCATGTGCACATCATAATGTGTCCCTGGCACAGCTGTGGACAATGCAGAGGCTTAGCCAGGCCTATCTTGACAGATGGGCTGTGTAGAAGTGTAGAGCCTAGAGCTGTCTGTCACCCATGAGTCTTGTACTACCTGTAGATGGTAACAAGACCACCATTTGTGTGGCTTTCAGAATCCCGATCCCTTTCCTGGTGAGTTCTCAACCTGCATGAACTGTGGGCCAAGGGGACCCTGATGGTTTGGGTGGCACCACTACCCAGCAACCTCAGCCTGTGTGACTGTTGATGTTTCCTTGTGATTTGAGTGTGTTGGTGACTGCAGGGTATGATGTCACTCACCTGTTCCATGCTTTACAGTGAGGTAGTGGCCCCAATGGCTGCTTGCTTACTTGCACCCAGGCCAACTCAGCCTCCATGCAGCCATGCAATTCTTGTCCCTTCATTTTTTTTTTTTTTAAAGGAAGACCAGGTGACATTCCTTGATTTATTCAGTGATTCGGATGTGTTTCTCTGCAAACAGCCCTTCTGAAGACTGTCAGTTAGTCAGGGCATGCGTTCTTGGCTGTGAAAGTCCCAGTACCTAATGTGCTGTAGGAAGAGCATTTGCAGGCTTTAAGCACTCCAACCTAGCACCACTGTGACCTCCTGGCCATATCCCATACACCCTAGGTCACATTAGTTCCTTGACTTGGCCTTTGGAGACGGCCGCCCCTCTCAGTACTCCATCAGGCTGGATCAGGGCCCCTTGATGTCTAACCTCTTCTGCCATTTTCATTGACCCAGGCGGGATTAAGGACTCTGCATGACATTGGGCCAGAAATCCGACGTGCTATATCCTGTGACTTGCAAGATGATGAGCCGGAAGAATCAAAAGCAGACGAAGAAGATGTATTCAAAGTAATTATTCCGTGCCTAGCTACTCATTGGCCACATGGAGAGAGTGGGGCAGGACTTTGGTTGGGGTGGTTCTGATTCACAGAGGAGTGCGGAGAATACAAACCAGTGGCAGGGTCTAGAGGGGATGGAACAACCTGTCCCTGTCCATCCTGGAACCTCTCCATCCACCAGCACCTCTCGTGGGCCAGACCATCCCCCCTTCCTGAGCTTTCCCCCATCCCCAGCTGCCAGCTTCTCGGCTTGGCCACAGCAAACTGACCAGAGTACAGGAACATTCTGGGTCTTTCTAGCAGTTGTCCACGCTGCCCTCCTTCTGCTCTAGCCCAGTTCTTTGATCTGCCAGCCAGCCTCAAAGCTCAGAGAAAATGTCAAGTACCCCCACCTTGGGGCTACTCAGCAAGCCAGCTGGGCTTAAGTCACCTCATCTTGGAACGACTGGAAGAACAAACCCAAGGGGCAGCAGAGAGCTTGCTCCCCAGCTCAGGACTTGGTAACCTTCCTCATTTCAGGTGGGCCAACTGCCACATGAGTACGTTCACCTGACCACTGAGACACTCAGGTTGTTTCACAGGGTTCCTCTGGAGCTTGCCTAGAATTTGTGTTTCATGTAGAAAAAAAAAATGACCTAACATAGCTAGCCTGCATCAAATACTTGTTAAATTACCTGGTGTTGTCTCCCATTATTTTGCAGAGAAATGGTGCCCTGCTTGGAAACCATGTCAATCATGTTAATAGTGATAGGAGAGATTCCCTTCAGCAGACCAATACCACCCACCGTCCCCTGCATGTCCAAAGGCCTTCAATTCCACCTGCAAGTGATACTGAGAAACCGCTGTTTCCTCCAGCAGGAAATTCGGTGTGTCATAACCATCATAACCATAATTCCATAGGGAAGCACGTTCCCACCTCAACAAATGCCAATCTCAATAATGCCAATATGTCCAAAGCTGCCCACGGAAAGCGGCCCAGCGTTGGGACCCTTGAGCATGCGTCTGAAAATGGGCATTACTCCTACAAGCATGACCGAGAGCTTCAAAGAAGGTCCAGTATTAAAAGGTAACCTTGAAAAGGTGATGCACTGTCTGCCCTTGTCACGTCCACTCTGCAGAGCAAGGCGAGTCTTCTGTCCTTTGCTCTGGCATGTGGCAATTCCCTGAAGACACTTGTAATTGAACTTGAGTCCACTCAGCTCGTGGCCTGTCCATACATTGTTTATGTGAGGGAACTACCAACCACTGTCCACCATCCTGCTATGTGGGTTGCCACAAAATCCACCTTCCCCAGTTTGACAAGATGCTTTGAGCTAGGGGTTACAGAATTTCTTCTGTGAAGGGACAACATTTTGGTTTTTGAGGATCATTCAACCTCTCTCACAAATGTACCCAGCTTTGCCACAGTGGGGTGGAAGCAGCGAGGGAGCACTCCTCAGTGAACCCATGCAGTTGTGTTCCCAGAGAGCTGTGTGAGTAGATACCGAAATCTGAGCTATGTAGGATTAGAAAGGTAGAAAGGTTCTCTTCTTCTTACTTCATTTCTGCCCTTTATGAATGTAAAACCTCTCCCGGGTTCGTGGGTCACATGCAAACAGATAGTAGCCCACATGTGTCCAGCAGTTTGCCCACCCCCAGAAGGCGGGCTGGTGTCTGTACTCTTGATGCTTTTGGAAATGTTTAACTATTCTCTTCTCCCTCCCTCCCATGGTATGCCTTTCCTGGATAGAACCCGCTATTATGAAACTTACATTAGGTAGGTGCTCGTTGCCGTTGCCTCTGTCTTTGTTTTAAATGTCATGCTGCCCTGTTACCCCACTACTTTTGCTCAGTGTCAAGGAAGAAATACGCCCTTTAGCCAAGTCACCTGATAGCTCTTTGAAAGGCCGGAGCTTGCATTCCGGAATGAGCAATTCCCACTTATTTCTAGCAAAAGGACTTTTAGGTCCAGACATAGATGCTGTTGCCATCCGAGCACCGGTACCCTTGCGTCTTCCCCTTTCTCTGCCCCTGTGTCTAACTGCTTTGGGAGTCCAGATTCTCATGAGGCTTAGGAGAAGCAAAGCCCAGATGATAACCTGTAAACCAAGCACCTGATCCCTGGGCTTAACTTCCCATAACTCTCAGTATGTGTGTGGGATGTTCTTACGGACACGAGTTGTCCTGGGCTGAATTTCAAGTAGGATGATCATCTTGTTGGGGACAAGAGAAGAAAGGGCTCCAGGCTCATTGCTTCCAGTGAGATCAGGAGGCCCTGGGTTGATGTCACGGAGCCCACTGGGTCTCCTGCAACTTGAGGCCAGGAGGAGGCAGGCCTCAAAGAAATACTGTGCTTGCCTGGCACAGGGCAGCCTATGGAAACCTCAGGAGACATTTTCCAGAAACATTTTCTGGTAAAACTCAGAACTCCTCCAGTAGCTGCACTTGATAGGATGCACTCAGCGGGACAGAAGTCTCAGTCCCAGGCTCTGAAATCACACTTATTGGAGCTGGGGTGGGTGGAAATAAGCATGGAAACCTCATGTCTTCTCTTGGGACTACTGACTACAGAATACAGTGCTACTCCAGAATGTGTCTGCCTTGATCTGTGTCTAGGTCTCAAGGTCTCTAGGCACATTTGTTTGGCTTCAGCAGTGTGCAAGATACAGAGACAACACATATACACACAGAGATGTGCACACACACAGATGTACTCTGAGACCACAAGCGCACACACACAGATGCACACACACAGAGATGCACCCTGAGACCACAAACGCACACCAGAGATGCACACACACAGATGCACACACACACAGAGATGCACTCTGAGATCACAAGCACACACACAGATGCGCACACACACAGATGCACTCTGAGACCACAAGCACACACACACAGATGCACAAACACACACAGATGCACAAACACACACAGATGCACTCTGAGACCACAAATGCACACCAGAGATGCACACACACAGAGATGCACTCTGAGACCACAAGCGCACACACAGATGCACATGTGCACAGCCACAAAGCATCTCGGCCAGGGCCTGAGGAGTCACATGGTCAGGGGCAGGAGTGCGTAGGAAGAAGCAGGCACTCTGAGGGAGGACTGGGGATCTGGGTGCCGCCTCCTCATGCTCTCAGCTCTCTCTCCCAACTGCAGGTCTGAGTCAGGCGATGAGCAACTTCCAACTATTTGCCGAGAAGACCCTGAGACACAGGGCTACTTTAGAGACTCCCACTGCTTGGGGGAACAGGAATATTTCAGTAGCGAGGAGTGCTGCGAAGACGACAGCTCTCCCACCTGGAGCAGGTGAGGGCTTCAGCCTGGGCTGATCTCAGAAGACCCACCCTCCTCCACTCTTCCTCTCCCACTCAGTGTTCTGGTAGCCACACCAAATAGGAGTTCAAGCTTGCCTTATTTCACCTTGGGCCTCTGAGAGCCTCAGCAAGGACTCTAGACCCAGGAACTGGACCTGCTATGGCTGACAGACCCCTGTCATTTCAGTGATGAGTTCTTTTTTAGGGGCAGATGTTTTTGAGATAGGGCCTCTCCACATAGCTCTGGCTGTCCTGGAACTCACTATGTAGACCAGGCTGTCCTCAAACTCACAGAGATCCGCCTGCTTCCACCTCTCAAATGTACCACCACACCTGGCCTGCAAAATAAGTTCTTATGAACTGACTTGGGAGCACCAACCTTGGCTATGTTTCCATAGCAACTTGGCTGATGGCTCAGTGAATGGCCCCTGCTTCCTGCCCTATCAGATCTATGAGGATCTTTCCTGGAGGTAGGGAACAAGATGGTAGGACAGCCTCCCTCTGCCAGAGCTGCTTCTCCCAACTTCCATCCTGCAGAAAGAATGCAGCAGGCTAACAGAAGCACTGTGCAGTGCTGGAGATGTGGCTCAGGGGTGAAGAGTTCTTGCGGAGGACACAGAGGACCCAGGGTCAGTTGGTAGCACTCACATGGCAGCTAACAACTCTCACTTACTCTGGTTCCAGGGGGAGATGATGCTCTCTCTGGTCTCTGTGGGCACTGCATGCACAAGGCATGAATACATGCAAACAAAACACTCACATGTAAAATGAAAATAAACAACCCTTTTTAAAAAAAAAAATTTTAAAAATAGAGACTTTGATTTAGGACATTGCAGCCATTCCAGGAAGATAAAATCACATACCACCATCCTTTCTCACTTACACATCACTATCTCATCAGGTTGAGGGCCCACACATGGCATTATGTGTCCGAACATAACATAAATCAGCTCCTGAGACACAGCTGACCCCTACCTGTGCACCACCTCCGCTAACACCCAAATTCCACATTCACTGATTTGGAGCCAGCAGGACCTGTGGATCCCACTTTTGGGGCTTGCTCATCCCAGGTCCCTCCTTAGATGTCCTTTGCCATTTCTCCTACTTTAACAGCAGCAGCAGGCCAACCTTTTCATTTTCTTTTTTGGAGATGAAACATGCCCCTCAAACAAGAACCCAACCATGGAACTGTCCATGCGCTCCCATTTTTCCACACTGTATGGAGCCTACACGCCGATGGCATTCCTGTGTCAGGTACCTGGAAAGGTCAGGTCCTTGAGACAATGGTCTCTGAGAGATAAATAAAGGGTAGTCAGGCCGACAAGGTCCGTGTGATTGCCATTTGCTTTCAGCCTGTGCCTGGCATGAAATCATCTATTGTGTGGCTCATCCCAAGCCCCAGTTCCCTCAGATGGTCCTTGGTCTTCACCTGGAAGCTTCCATTGCTCAGAACTAACTGCAAGGGAGCAGGGTAGGCTTTGCCCAAGCTAGGTCAAGGTTGTTGCCCAGAACCTCATGTGTATTTTCTTGTTTTTCTCTTGCCAACTGCCAGGCAAAACTACAGCTATTACAACAGGTACCCAGGCAGCTCCATGGACTTTGAGAGGCCCCGAGGCTACCATCACCCCCAAAGTTTCTTAGAAGATGATGACTCACCCATTGGTTATGACTTGCGGAGATCTCCGAGGAGACGCCTTCTACCTCCCACCCCACCATGTGAGGCCAGCTTTCTTGTTTAGGGTGAAGCCTCCCAGAGGGTACCATGCCTGCCCCCTGTCCCTCCCATGGGATAAATGATAGATCTGTGTTACCATGGAGATGCTGCTAACTCCTAAGATCAGCCAGTACCCCAGTAGACAGTGCTTTCCTGTTTGTCAACTATGTCCCCAGAAATGGTTCTTTCTGAGAAAAGACAGGCAGAGTGTAGCCCCAAACTTCCACACTCCAAGAGGAGGCTTTCTGTGCACAGGGTATTACCTTTGAGCTTGCATCCATCCTGAGAGGTAGGCAAGACTCATAGTCCGTCTGACTCTCCCATTCCACAGTGGGAAAACTGAACCTCTGATGGGAAAGTGTAGGTAGGTAGGTAGATAGATAGGTAGACAAGCAGACAGACAGATAGAGCTCCCTGGCCCAGGACTGTCTGGAGAACCCCTGCCTCTGAGTAGCACCTGGGTCCATCCTAGGGATCCACCTCTCCCTCCCCCTTTCTTCCTTCACTCCAGCATTGCTCTAGGTGTGTCATTGTCCTCTGCTCACAGGGCAGTCCAGGGCCTTGCTTGACCCCCAGAAGGAGCAGGTCCCTTCTGGGCCAGAGAGAAATGGGGTTCTCCTTTCTCCTGTAGTTGTGGGATTATCCCCAAGTCTCTGCCAATCCCTTAAAGGGCAGTTGAATTCTACCAAGTGTGGGTGTTTTATAATGGTTAAGAATATCCATTTTTTTGTGTTTATGAGTAGCGAAGCTTAATTGAGGGTTCTGTTTAGTAACCGAAGCAGCTGACTCACAGAAGCTCCTGAACCTGACTGTGCATTTGGGAAAGAACATAGTTGGTTGCCCCTGTCCCACTCCAGCTGCCGGCCTGTTGGGAGTGTAGTCAGATCCATTTGAGTGCTTAATATTTAATTATCCCCAAACACATGCTGCTAAATGAAGCCTTTTGCTCCCCCATAAACGCTAAACGAGACAGGTGTAAGTAGGTCGAGCACAGTCCATTCCCTTCCGTTCCTGCTGCCTTCTTCAGGCCATCTGTCTTCACTTACTCCCTACCCATACAGCCTAGGGGACACTTGAGTGCCCTGATCCCAGGTCCAGCCCGACTCCACAGCAGAGGATAGCCACCCTCTTCATCTGAAAAGACACTGGCACTGCCCTCCAGTTTGCAGACCTGGGGCGGGGGAAACAAAGTGGGTGAAGGCTGATAAAAGAGCCACATCTTACAGATGAGAGGACCTGGGGCTTATCTTAGAGGTAGGGTCCTGATGTGTAGAAGGGTTGTTTTCGCCCAGTTCTGAACTGCTGGCCTGTCTAGGTATTGGGTATAGAGGTTGTGCCAACCGAGAGGCCCATTTTCTGTCGTCACACTGGTTAGCAGACAAGGAGTGGCAGCTCAGACGGGAGGTGAAAGCATGCCCCTTGTCCTGATTACAGTACTAACTCTGCCTTTCCACTGCCATCCATTCCAAGGGCTTGTCCTCCTCTACATTGTAGACCTGTTTATAAAGCTTTCTGACAAGTCCAAAATGGCTGGGAGGCCTCATTGGGCTAGTCCCTGATCTCCCATACACGAACTGGGGACATGTGGAATTTGTCTGGGCTAGGAAAGCCTGGCACCTCGGAAAGAGCAGTTGGATTAATGTACAGTACACACAGGACTCCTTGAAGTCCACAGCTGAGTAGAAGGGCTCCTAGGACTGCCCTGGCTTTGCGAAGTGACCCCAGAAACCTATAAAGCCAAAAGCTCTGGATCATCAGCGAGCCTCTGCCTGAAGTTGCTTCCAGCACATGGCACGTTCTTAGACATACTCACATTTAGGCTAGGAAAGGTGGCTTTTTCCACACAAAGAATTTGATTATTTTGCCTGCTTAAGCTGATTGGCAGAATTAATTTAATTTTAAAAGAGAGGCTCAAATATGGGGACCTCAGAAAGATGGAGGTATGTGGAAGGCAGGGAAAGGACAGTGTGGAATGCCTAAGATTCTAGAACGGATCTCTGTGGCACACTGCAGAGTTTGCAACTGAGCAGATTCCTCTGGGCCACCTAAGAGCAGGCAAGCATTGAAAGGTGGTCGCTACCTTATAGAAATATTCTACAACAGGCTTGCTTCATTTAGTCCTCCCATCCCTGCGTTGGGGGATTGTGTAATTATTTCTCTTGGATGAGACATACGGCCAAATGCCCCAGGAAGAGGTCACACTGTCCAGACAGGACTTGAGTTACCACCTGTCACATGCTTTTACTTCTCAGCCCATCGGAGGTCATCCTTCAACTTTGAGTGTCTGCGCAGGCAAAGCAGCCAAGAAGACATCCTTCTATCGCCTGCCCTGCCTCACCGCGCTGCCCTGCCCTTGCACCTGATGCAGCAGCAGGTGAGACACTTTGGCCTTACCCCTGCTGGGGCCCAACCTGGGATCTCCTCTTCCCTGGTATACATATGGAGGAATCTGGTTGTCCCTGGAGGGCCCATTCAGAGGGAGTCCCACATGCAACCAAGGGGGGACTGGGCATCCTTAGATTTTATACATCCTATCCTAGAATACTGGGCCTGGGCCTGGTGCAGTCTGAATTAAGGCAATTCAGCCACTTGTAATATTCCAATAACTATTGCTACTAATTACTCACTCAGAGAGGTGGTTCCTCCAATCAGTCGTTCGTGCAGCTTCTGGTCATCAGAGTGGGTGAGCTTCCTCTGTGGACTGAGGGGATCACCAGCCCACAGGAAAGGCAGCTGAGCCAGAGGCAGCCAATATCCCCAATCCTATTCACCAGGGGATTAAGGATAGATGTATGCATGCATACATGTGTGTATGTATGTATATATGCATGAATATATATGTGTGTATACACACATGTTCATTCACATGCATATATGTGTGTGTTTCTTGAACTATCTCATCAGAGATGCTGTGTGGGGTGATTGATCAAGGGAAATACCAGAAACCTGCACCCAGGCAGTCAATTAATAGACCCAGATTTCCCTGAGGTTCTGACCCCAAGCTCTGAACCTATACGTACTTAATGGCCATTGAAGATCTTCTTTAAGTGCTAGTCTAGTTTTGCCTGCATGTGTGTATGCTCATCATATGTATGTCTGGTGCCCTTTGTTTAGAAGGCAGCAGATTCCCAACACTGGAGTTCCAGATGGTTATAAACTACTATATGGCTTCTTAACCACTGAACCCATTCACCTGCACTTTTAACACTAATTTTAACTTCTTTCCTGTATATCATGGAAGAAAGATGAACTTTTTGAAATCCCAGATCACCAGTGTCCCAACTCAGACAGTGAAGGTGGTCTCTGAGGGCTCTGTGATTCACAGCTCAGACAGTGAAGGCGGTCTCTGAGGTTCTGTGATCCAGCGGGTACATGCCCAGGCTTGTCTCAGCTACTGGACTGGACTGGTCTGCGTCCTTGGCTATGACTACAGTCAGTGCAAACAGGTAGCAGTAGACATCTCAAGGTGGCTGTGCTGTGGAGGACATTTGAGATTCGTGACTGAGAAGACAGAACAGTCATTGCAGGATGAGCGAGAGGTGCTAGAGTAGAGAAAACTGGCGTCCTGCGTGAGCCAGAGTCCACGGATTGCCCTGATGTGTGCATCAGTACTGAATCCCAGAGAGATGTGGGCAATGTTAGCTTATTGATCTTCCCAGTTCTTCCTCATCTGGGGCAACTACAGTCAATGCCTTATGGCTTTGAGGAAGAGGAAACTCACTCTGCTAGGTTGCCCCAGTTCCCCTGCCAGCTCTCAAGCTGTCTCTGGTACATTTGCCTCTTTCCCCAGTCTTCTGAGGGGTAGGTACAGCAGTCATAAGCCAGACTGACTTCTCCCCACTTCCCTCCTCAGATCATGGCTGTAGCCGGCCTCGATTCCAGTAAAGCCCAGAAGTACTCTCCAAGTCACTCCACCCGGTCATGGGCCACCCCTCCAGCCACCCCTCCATACCGGGACTGGACGCCATGCTATACTCCCCTGATCCAGGTGGACCGCTCGGAATCTCTGGACCAGGTCAACGGCAGCCTGCCATCCCTCCACCGCAGTTCCTGGTACACAGATGAGCCCGACATCTCCTATAGGACTTTCACACCAGCCAGCCTGACTGTTCCCAGCAGCTTCCGGAACAAACACACCGACAAGCAAAGGAGCGCAGACAGCCTGGTAGAAGCAGTGAGTATCAAGGCAGCATGGGGAGGGGACAGTGGTGACATGGTGGCTTCTGCAGTCACACCACCTGAGTTTGGCTTCTCAGCGGCAGGTGTGGAATTTCAGACCCGAGTGAATCCCAGCTGGTGCTGCCAAGTCCTGTCAGAGTCCCGCCATCTACCCAGTCCACGCCATGTTCTCTCAGTGCTTTCGCTCCTGCTCAGTCCTGTGGGGCTTTTCAGCTCTTGGACACTTGATAGTGCTGAGGTTGTTTTCAGTGAAAGTCTAGCAGAATACAGCTGACGGGGTCCCTAAAGCATGCTGGGCAGTGAGTGAGAGCTGAGGTGGACCTTCCCACACATGCCATCGATCCTTTTTTCTGTGCAGGTCCTGATATCCGAAGGCTTAGGGCGCTATGCAAGGGACCCAAAATTCGTCTCAGCAACGAAGCATGAGATTGCCGATGCCTGTGACCTCACCATAGACGAGATGGAGAGCGCGGCAAGCACTCTGCTCAATGGCAGCGTGTGTCCTCGAGCCAATGGGGACATGGGCCCCATCGCACACTGCCAGGACTATGAACTCCAGGACTTCGGTCCTGGCTACAGCGATGAGGAGCCAGACCCTGGGCGAGAGGAAGAGGACCTGGCGGGTGAAATGATCTGCATCACCACCTTGTAGCCCAGTGAGGGAGGCTGGTGTCAGCCTGGGATGGGCACGGGAGGGCCAGGGATAAAGTGCCTCATAGTTAGGAACGTCTAGGCACTAGTTGGGAGAAAAATGCTCAATTAGGATTTTGTACAAGTGATATCATGCCCCCAAGGAAGCCATAACCTGGTAGGAACAGGTTCTGAGTGGCCAAGCGTGTGGTATGCCACATACTCAGGCCCAGCCTCAAAAGACAGTATGTCTGGCCCCTCGAGAGGATGGGTGAGGGCAGCCTGGCCTGCACAGAGGCCAGAGGGGCTGCACAGGAATTCAAGTCTCACATCTGGGACATATGCCCATGCCCATTTACCTGAAGGCACGACAGAGGTTCAAGGTGATAGCGGTCACCATGTCTGTGTCATTACCTCAGTCATCAGTCCAGCATATCAGACACTCACTGGGCCCAGCAAATCTATTTCTGAGCCCCTCCCTCAACACACTGCTTCCTGATTCCTGTGCAGCTGTCCTGAGCAGTACACATCAGACCGAGGGGAGAGGGAGCGGACAGACACGGTTTTGTTATGTGACGCCAGTTTACATACGAGAACATCACTCAGGTGGTCAGTTCTGTCACACGAAGGGCAACGGTAAACTGGAGGAGTAGCGCACTTGCTAACCAGGTAAACTTAGATACGTTAGTTTGTTTAAAAATGATAGATTCCTGTACAGGACTTGTAATATACAATTTGTATTTGTAAAGAGATGGTCTATATTTTGTAATTATCGTACCATATTTGAACTGCAGCAATATCCATGGGTCCTAATAATTGTAGTTTCCCACCAAAATCTAGAAATTATTAGTATTTTTACTTGGGCTAAACAGAATTAGGAGAATTAGAGCCAATTCTCACGTATTTAGTAAAAGAATCTTTTGGGGATAAACTTTTGAGTTCAAAAGAACTTGACACTTCAGAAATTTTTCTAAAGTATTTTGAGTCACTATAAACCTATCTTTACATAAGATATCAAGATGACTATTTGCTCTTTTCTTTGGGTTCTATGAGTTTATACCGTACCTCTTATCTTTGGTTTGGTTTCACTTTATAATCCCCTGGTCAGCTGGTTATATAGCAAGTCCAGCTGGCTACTCGGCCCAGGGGCATTCACTGGTCCGGCTTCCTGAGCTGCCCATGCAGGATGCTTCCGGTCTCTGATGCTGAAGTAACCGCGCAGGCGAACTACAGGCATCAATCAGCTCACATCCCCAAGGATGTACTGGCATGGAGGAAGAGGGGAGCACTGTGAGGACCGGGAATGTTAGGGTCTCTCCAGGGCGTCCTGTTGCCTTTCACAGCAGCTGTGCACTGTGTTCTCTTTGAAAGCGGTTAGACGTAACTGAATGAGGGCTGAAATCTTCATGAGAACACACGTATTGACTGTACGCCCAGGCACAGTCAGCTTTGGGATCGGTTAAACTGTCCAAGTTTCCCATTCTGTCAACAGTCACATGATACCATCCTAATTTTTTTTCTGATAAGGATTATCTGCAATCAAAAATATAGGTAGCAATTTGGGTTCAAAATTTTTATCTAGTACACAGACAGCCTGTGAAAAAACAAAAGTTTTTTGGGTTTGGTTTTTGTTTGTTTGTTTTTTTTTTGTTTTTTTGTTTTTTGTAACTAACACTTTTGTTACAAAGACCTCACAAACCTCTTCCTAGGACATTCTTACTCCAGATGCAGGCAAAAACACTTCAAGGTTTGTAAATGACAATTTCCTGACATAAAGCCTTTTTTTTATTAAAATGCAAAACGTTCTTCAGAACAAACTGTGTAATAATTTCATTGTACCGGGAGCTCTCCTCACAGAGCTGGCTCTGCTGTGAGAGCTTCAGAGGGGCAGGTGCTCTCGGCAGCCCTGGGCTCAGGCAGCTTTTTCTGCCCTCGGGCTCCTCCAAGGCCAATAGTAACTTTGCACCAGCTGCAGAGAGGGTTGCTTCTCCTAAAGGGCTAAACCACCATCAGCATTTCTTGGACTCTTTCTTGCTGGGTGTCTGTCTGTATGACTGTGCGACTTAACATCAGCAGATCACGCTTGCCATGCTGGGACTGCGTGTTCTGGAACGGGTGATTATCTTTCCCAAAGTCAGCCCACCAATGCTGCCTGGCTTTTCAGGCTGCTCCACTTCCCAGTGTGTCTGCTTTAAGTCTGGTTCAACCTCTCATCTAATATTAAATTTCTCTTTGTAAGAAAAATTTGAAGTTGTAGAGCATGTTTTTTTTTCCCCCCCGTTTAAAGAAGTTTTAAGACTAAATACCTTTGCTTTTTGGTTCCCCACCCCACCCCGTAAGTGACTGAGTTCCATGGACCACTGCTTTTAGTTTAAGCTCATGCTTTCTAATGGACACCAGGAAGTGTGGGAATCACTACCACTAACCAACAGCAAGAACCTCTTCAGGAAAGCCTGTCACTCTGTGACCCTAGAGGGGCATGAGACAGTAGCTGGGTGTATCACCCACTTCCAGTGGCCCAGCTCATCAGCAGACAAGCTTTAGTTCATGCTGTAAGCCTTTTACCATCTTTATTATCTTTGCCTTTATTGGGGGTGGGGTGGGTGTTGGTTTACTTGTCAAAGCAGATTACCACATCATGGACACCCCCCCCCAACACACACACAAAACCCACCCCAGCACATCGTGGGCAGCCACATATACACACACACAAAACCCACCCCAGCACATCGTGGGCACCCACATATACACACACACAAAACCCACCCCAGCATATCGTGGGCTCTC
>JAQHUG010000143.1:1530051-1567328 GCA_028555095.1 Dicrostonyx torquatus
TGTGAAGAAACTGGTACCACCAATGCGATGGGTAGAACCTGTGCAATTTCTACCAGAGTTTCAATGGCATTTCTTTTTGGCAGAAGAAAAACTCATTTTGAGGGTCAGTGAAATGTCTACAGGAAAGGTGCTTCCTACCAAGTCTGACACCCTGAGTTTGAGCCCTGTTGAAAGCCAGCAGTCTGGCTAAGTCAACTTCCTCTCAGGGTTCGGTTAGGTGGCCTCAGAGTAGCAAAAGGGACTTAGAGAATTTCTGGCCTGCGACACGGAATGCAGCTCACGCCTGCAGCTCCAGTCATGGCTCTTTACCGTTCTGTATTCATTCTGAGTGCCTTGTCCCTGTCTACGGAGTCTTAGCGCTAACTCTGTCTCAACTCTAATTCCAATTCTCTGCTACAAGTCTGTGTTCCAGTCCATTCTTGTTCTAACTACACTACATTTCTTTTATGTCTTTCCGTCTTCATTTTCCGACATTCTTTACTCTTCCAATCTTATTTCTTCTGCTGTTGCAGATTCCCAAGCATGTGTGTGTGTTTGTGTGTGTGTGTCTGTCTGTCCATCTGTGTGTGTGTGTGTGTGTGTGTGTGTCCATCCATTCATTAGCAACTTGGTAGTAATAAAAAAAACTACAAGGAAAATTCTCAGGGACATAGGCATTCTTTGAAGATACTCAGCAAAATTTATCGGCTAGTTTGTAGCTAACCACAGCTGCAGCTGTGGGGAGGTCCCAGCCATCTCTTAAAGGGGCTGCTACAGGTTACAAAGGGAGTAAACTAAATTAATGAGAGATCTAAGGAAGAGGCAAAGAATAAGTGTATTAGTTTAATTTCTTAAGTGTGATTAATACTATCTGGACATGGTTAGTCAGTTAGGTGCTACTGGTTTCTCGAAGAACTAAGAACAAGAACAGAAACCTGCCACAGCACCCTAATTCATCATAAATCTTTGAAGGACTTAGATCCAGCGAGGCCAGATGCTCCATGGAAGTTCCTCCTGTGATCACCCCACAAGGACTTCTGTCTGGCCAAATCATCCTGTCAAGGAGCTAATATAGAGAACAGGTTTCTAAGTTTTTTATTGAAGTGTGGGCCAAAAGGTTTTACTGTCTTATTTTCCAGAATTATAAAGTTTGGAAGAAAAGTCATTCTTCTCACAGAACACAGGGAAACTGTTGCGGACTTATGAAACTGCAGGGGGGCATGCTATCACACAAGAGAATCTGCAGTTAGAGACAGCCAGCTATTTGAAAGGCAGTATTTCTCTCGGCCTGTGCCTATGTGGTTTATCCTCCATCAGATGTGTAAATCTCTGGTTGGGAGGCCTTCTAAATGCTGGCTCATCCAGTGTAGCCTTGTGGATCCCATGAGAGCCCAGAACCTCTGTGTTGAAAACAGAGGAGTGACTCCCACCAATTGTCCTCTGACCTTTACGTGAGCACAGTGGCACATGCACACACAATAGATACAAAAATGTAAAGAAAGGGGAAAAAAAGAAGGGAATTGTGTTTAAGAAAATATATGGACTCTCAAGAGACTCCGGTCTGAAAGACCACAATAACCAAACCAAAACCCGAGGAAGAAGAGCAAAGCTACAAGACTCAGAGTTCCGGATTCTGAAATGACTGCAAATCCATAATCACCAGAACTGCAGCCCTGTGTGGGCCAATGCAATAAAGCAGAAAGCAGCCCTTGCATGGATGGCCCAGCTGGTAAAATCATTCCAAGAGGAAACAAAGGTCTTCATACAAATGGCACGAGGGAAACAAGCCACAGGCCAGAGTGTGAACTTGAACCTCTGCTTTTGCCTCGGACAGAAATCAATCCAAGAAGCAGGGAGAAATGCTTGCTGTGCCAGCCTGAGGACCTGAGTTCAGATCCCCAGCACCCGTGTAAAAGGCAGAAGATTATGGGCTGGTGTTGTTACAGGGGAACAGAATAAAGTGTGCACCCACAGTTTCCCTTACTTGGGATACAGTCTGCGGAGCTATGCAGCTGGAACACTAGAGACCCCTGAAAGAACCTTTGGACAGGGCTCCTAATGATACACCCTTCCTCGTGTGTGTGTGTGTGTGTGTGTGTGTGTGTGTGTGTGTGTGTGTGTGTTCCCTTTCTAATACTCTCCCAGTGCATACTAAGTACATACATACTCTACTAGGGCCAGACCCATGGATCCCAAAGGTCCTGGCTTTCAGTCATCCAAAAAGAACCAGCTCAAAAGAGAGCTGAGCACACCCAGCCAGGAGGTACAGCAATCTGATTTCTCTTCCACCCTGACCTGGTGAAGCCAGGCCCTGTCCACTCCCTCCCTTCCCTTCACCGATTCTCACACCCTTCTCTCTCATTCTCCTGTGCTCTTCCACACTGAGTCACGGGGCTTGGGGGTTCCAACCTCTCAGACCAGTAAAGTCTGTGCTCCCCATTCTGAGCAGAGTCCATTCGTTCATTGTCTACCTCTCACTGACTTCATACACAAAGCAGAGGTGGCCAGGAAACTCTTGAGAGTTGGGAACTCTTCAAGGCTGATGCCACATGTCCCAGGGCCTTGCCCTTACAGAATGATCAGGCAGTAATCCCCAGTTGGGAACCTACGTGCTGACTTCAGAAGGCTCCTTGGACGGAATGCTGCTCTCCCACCTCCCTTCCCGCAGCACCTGCTCCAGCTCAGGGGCACACAGGGCTCTGAGTTCAAGAATCTGCCCTCTGTGCCTATCCCTATTTTCTTCTCCCTTCTTTCTCTGTGGCAGTCTTCATCCAAAGCAGAACAGAGGTAGGGAGCCCTGGGGATCTAACATGAGCTAGACACCCACCTGCCTTTTTATAGTGGGAATGGGAAATATCTCCTATGGCTCACATGTTTGAACTCTTGGTTCCCAGCTGACAGTGCTGGCTAGGAGGTTGTAGAAGCTTTGGGACACAGAGACATAGCTGGTGACAATGGGTTACTGGGTGTGGGCATTGAGGCTGTAGCCCTGCCTCACCCTGGCTTGAAGCACTCTGTTGACTTCACACGCAAGCCCATTGCTACAACTGGTGTCTACTAACTGAGCCACTCAGTCATGTGCCTTCCCCCCCAGGACAGACTACAGCCCCTGCCCTGGCTCTCAGTGAATCGCTCCACTCTTAATTACTTCTGTTAGATATTTGGTCACAGTGTTGAGAAAAGCAGTCGCTGACTGCTGGGAGGATGGGAACTACCTGCCACTTCCTTCCCTTGAAGGCTTCGGTGGAAATTGACCCGCATTGCCCAAGGTGTGTGTAAGGAAGGCATGGAAAGAAGACAGCTGGGACCATGGTGTACTGGCTCCGGCTGAGCAAGTGTAGGTCTCAGTGTCTGTAACAGGGCAACAAGGAGAAAATGAACTATTCTTCAGGGTAGTTAAAGGCCCTCCTTGGGATGGGCCCGGGGCAGGTGTTAGAGCCATAAACAGAACGGCAGACTCACGGTGGACTTATGGTATCAGCCTTCGCCCAGCAGGGACTAACATGGAAGTGGGAGGTTCTTTCCTTTACCAACAGCAATCAGGGAGCCTAAAGTTGCCAGAAGCAGTTACAGGGTGGAAATGTGCTGTAAAAGCGGGAAGGGGTAGACATGGAAACATGTATCAGAGTCCTCAGTAACCACGTGCCCACTTCCGTCTGCCCCACAGACCCAGCCAGGTTCCACACCTTCCCTAGAACCCTCCCCAGGGTCCTATCAGTGTCCTGATGTCACTACCCTTCCTACACACACCCCCCCCCACTACAGTTCTCCACGGCAGGTGCTGGTATGTCCTCAGAATGAGGTTCTGGGGACCAGAAGTGGGAAAAGAAATGTTAAGGGTCCATCCACTTGGACCTCACCACACTGACATCATGCAAGGAAGACAACCGAAAACAAAGGAGTCCTCTTGACAGCTGCAGATAGAGTCTAAATGGGAGACAGCAATGCCCCCTGGGAGATGCCCTGCCTAAGAAATACTCAGTAATGTCAATTAATACTTAAAACTGAAATGCCATTGCATTTTCAGAACATCAAACATGTCCCATCAAGCCCAGAAAATACAGAAAACAGTGTGCTGAGGGACACTGTCCAGGAATCCAGGTGAGGAAGACACACACATTTCTTAAAAATGACTTCAAGTAAATAAAACTGTTGGTGGGGGTGGGGACTCCACCGTCTGTGAGAGAAATAAGAGGTGTGTATATCTGTGTCTGGCCCTGTGGCTCTTAGCTAGAACGCAGAGGGCAGAACTGAGGGAGATAAGAAACCACTGTGTGTCAGATGTGACAATGGTCTTGAGGTAATTAACACCCTTTCAGATGTACAGACTGAAAAAACTGGCAGAAAAAAAAATGATACTCATGTGTAGACATTTTTTGCTTCGTTATTTCCTCAACACTGAATTTACATAGCATTTGCATTGCAGATTACAAATTTTAAAAATCACAAAGACTAGAAAGAAAGAAAAAAAAAAAACAAAAAACAGGGTTACCCACAGGTGATAGGTGGGCAGGAAACTTAGAGAAGGGAGCAGAGCAGGAGCCCCTTCCCCATTTCCCTCCAGCTAAATTTGCATCTGCTTCCAAATTTCCATAGGAGGGAGAATTTCAGCCGTGGTTAACTTAGAATCTCAAATATCACCAGCAAGAAGGGAAAGAGCACCAAGCAGGGAGGCAGAGGCTGGGCCAGGGTGGAAGGACAAGCTGAGAAGCCGGGGAAGAGACAGACCCTGCTAACTCTTCCCAGGGGCCTTCTGCAGAGGCGTTGCTACAGCTCTCTCTCAAGTGAGCTAGAACTTTCTTAATCTCAATTAACAAGCACTCATGCCTGAAGCCGCAGGATCCGGTGCAGTCTCCACTGGGGTGGCCTGATTGTCTGTGGAAGATAAGTACAGAAGGAAGGCAGAGCTGAGAGGGTTCCCCAAGTTTGAGTGTTTGAGTGACCTTACCGCGGCTCCTGCAACGGACACAGCTTTTACTTGGTGTGGCTTGCTTTATTTATTGGAGTTGATTTTCAGCATATTTTAAAATCAGCCCCCAAGAAATTAAAAATCTGAAACTAAGCGAGGAAGCAAACACCTGATCCTTCACCACAGAGAATCCGAGCATGTTATGAACTGTGCCTGGATGCTGGAGCCTCCCCAGATGGAGCTCTTTCCATCCTGCACCATGTCCCCAGCACCTCATTCAGACACCAGAAGACAGGTGGTGTGGGAGAGGCTCTTACAAAGAACTCACACCACACTTGGACTCCCAGGGCAACCAAATGCAGGACGACAGCCTAGCTGCCCTGTCTTCATGTTGTGTGTGCGACTTGACTCTGCAGTGGAGGACAGAGAACTGAAGAGGGAGCTAGCCCATCTGGTCCCCCTTGAAGACTGGAGGCACAGGGCTAAGTTATGGTCTTAAGCTTGCAGTCACCCTGGAGCCAACCAACAGCAGAACCTCCCAGGACAGAGGACAATATCCCAGGGTGAGGCCACCTCCCGAACCTCCAATCAAGAACTGCTTTGTTGTCCCCTCAGGCAACAAACACTTCCTCAGACCACATTGCAGTACCAGAATTGAGACCATGACCCAACTAGACCACACCTTAGCATGCCTCAATTCTTACAGAAAACTAGATTGGGGACCACTGGGCTCTTTACAGAGTCTTCCCAGCTGGCCACAGCCATTCAGCCACCTCCCTGCTTTTCGCCATTACTCTTCTCTAATTGCATACAGGGATGAGTGGCTTAGCCTGCCCTGCTGGGGCTGCTGGAGCCAGGCTTTTGCTACAAAACTCTGGTCACATTAAGAGCAACAGTTCCTTAAAGCCCATGTGGTGTGAAGTCCATGCTCTCCTGCATGACCCCAGCCCCCTCCAAGCCCAGTGAGAAGAGGATGTGGGTTCATAGCTCCTGCCCTGCTCAAGGCCTTTTACACCATGCCCAACTTACATAATGCCCCCTTCTAAACTTCTGGGTAAATGTAACCACAGGAGGTCGGGTGGCAGCATGGAGAACAGTTTTAAAAATGAAAACTATGCTATCGCTAATTGCAAAAATAAATCATGTTAGAGATCACCCAGTTCCCACAGCCCCGGGTTCTAGAATACACTCCTGTCATTGTTCTCCCTCAGGGGAGAGAAAAAGTCACGCAAAATAAAAACACAAATTGTTATCAGGTGGTGGTGGTGCATGTCTTTAATCCCAGCAGTTGGGAGGCAGAGGCAGGAGGATCTCTGTGAGCTCGAGGCCAGCCTGGACTGCAAGAGCTAGTTCCAGGACAGCCAGGACTGTTTATACAGAGAAATCCTATCTTTAAAAAAACAACAACAAAAAAAAATACACCCCCCCCACAAATTATCAACTTATAAAATAAACTCACACTTGGGTACAATACATCTTATACATTGGGGTTCAATGTTCAAGTCACAGCCATTAGAAGAGAAATGAGAGCTGTCAGTCAAGATCCTTAGGCTGTGGTGACAGCACAACCACACTCAGGATGCAGCCTCTCTGAGATGCATCTTCATTTATAAAATGGGAATGGGCTGGAGAGAGGGTTCAGTGGTTCAGAGCATCTGCTCTTCTTGCAGAGGACCTGGATTGAGTTCCCAGTCCCCACACAGTGGCTCACAATCACTTGTAGCTCCAGTTCCAAGGGATCCATTGCTCTCTCCTGACCTCCATACGTACCAGGCATGCATGCAAGCATTCACATACATGCAGGCAAACTCTCATATATGTGGAATAAAAATAAATAGATCTTTAAAACAGAAACAGCCATCTACATCTTAGTTGCTTGTTTTTATGGGGTAGAAGGCAAACTTGCTGAGCATAGTGGAACACACCTATAATCCCATCACTTAGGAGGTCGAGGCTAAGGCAGAGCATCATGATTTTTAAATCACCCTGTGCTGTACAACGAGACTTATAAAAACAAACAAGCAAGCCTGATAAAATTAAAAAGAATTTTAAATAAAAGCTCAAAGCACTTGAAAATGTCTCCCAGATCACAGTTCATGACCTGAGCTCTACCCTCCCTCCCCCTTTCTTAAACTCATCGATGCATTCCATTTTCTCTTCCACGACACGTGACGCTACAACCATAACCAATAATAATAGCAACTACAGGTTAATCCAGCTATCAGTGATCAAAAAACATCCCATCACACCTTCTACTTCAACGCAGTCCCAGCTGCCTTTCCTTGCATCCCTATGAGGTGGACTCCATCTGCAGTGCAGCCTTGAGCAGAAAAGGGATGCCCATTTCTTCTGTTGTCTGTACTTCCTTCGAAGCCCCAATGTAAGAATAACATGCATGGAAACCAACACAAGTGTCCACGAGACAGTGTTCGCTACCACGAACACACAGGTCATGCCCTGGCAAGGCTTCACCCCCTGGAACCGGCTGGGGTGGCATTAACACTGAGCTAAAATCATGCCTGAGTCTGGGGGTCCTCTGTGTGTGCCAGCCCCTCCTACTTGGGTAGAGACTATATGGAATTCTAAACCCATACTGGGAATCAAGGAGTGCAAGCCCTGGGTGACTCTTGGGGTCTATGACTCAAAGTTAACATTAAATTTGCTAAGTCGAAGCCCAAACAGTTGGAGTGGAACACAGGGCAGAGGTAGCAACAGAGACTAGAATGCTCCAGTGATGGCTATGCCAGCTTGCCAGCTCCAACTGACCAAAGAGCCCTGGCAGGCCATCGGTATTCACTAGAACAAGCTCCCCCACCCTTCACAAGACAATGAATCCACTGTTAACTGCCCAGAGACTTGATTAACATTTGCAAAAGAACAAAGTGGAAAATTCCACCTGTGTGGGTGGAAGCTAGACTCAGGGCATGTCAGCAGCCTTCATGGCCTTGTTCCCTCCAGGATGGATACAGCCGAGTGAACAAAGGTTATGGGTCCAAGGGAATTTCCCCATTTGGAAACATGAGATATTAGAACAAAACAATTGTTTTTAATTGTCCTGCGTCCCCTGCTCTGCATCTGTGCAGCAAATTTAAACCCTTCAACTTGCTTTCCTGACTCTGGCTTCTTCTGAGTTCCTTGCTGGTCCTGCTAGAGGGACAGAGCTAGGGTTAGTTCCATGTCACAGGTGTGTAGGAAAACTGAGGTACCAAGAGACCAAGAGCATTGGTCATAGCCAAGAGATAGCAAGTGAATCTTGGAGTCTCAGCTTCAGAGACAACACAAAGCCTATTAGAAGTCTGGGTGACAGACAAAGAAGTCTTCCAGGCTCTGAACTGGACTGTGGACTTCCCCTACATAATGGGGAAAGTCCAAAGCAATCTTCCTTGGTGTGCAGAGTTAGGCATGGCTTTGGAGGAAGTCATGTCTAATTTATTCTGGAAGTTAATGAGTACCCACCAAGCCCCTGGACATGAAGACTTCTTGTGCCAGGTGACTCTGGTAGACTTGCAGACTCAGTACATGACTGAAGGCGACATGTGGAGCATCTCTGAAGCTTGCTTCCTCTAGGTTCCAGTCACTTCTTCACCAGCATGGATCACACACTTATTGTGCAGGAAATGAGAGGAAACTGAGACTCTGAGAAGAGCAATAGCTTGCCATACATCTAGGAGAAGAAGCTAAGCCCGTCGACATCCAGGGCCAAGTCTCTGGCTATTAGGGTTAGGCATCTAAGTACGTGGGTCCATCCAACCTCAGAGGCTGTGATCAACAAGGATCACTGGCTGGTGAGGAGGGCACTTGGAGGGCAGGATAGAAATTCCAGAAGATAGGCAGGTACATCCTCTTGGTCCAGGGGTGACCCCATCTGTCACCACCCACTCTGATGCCCTGTCCACAGGCCACAGGTACACATTCCTGTCTGTCCCAGAGTCAGGGCGGTGCCATCCTAACCCTGTCATCACTGGCTTTGGTAGAGGAAACTGCTCAGGCTGATCAGAAGGCTGTCTGGGCCTCTTACCTGGGCATTCTCCCATACCCACGCCCCTTTCCCACCATCACCTCACCCATTCTTCCTCCCTCTTTTGCCACCAGATTCTTCTCTTAGAGAAGGAACCCAGCTAGCTGCCTGACTCCTTTCTCAAAACAAAACTATCCCATACCCACTATTCCAAGCCATTTCCTCATATTTACCCCACCTTCTTTTGCCAAGGTCAGGTAAAAACCACTCGGGGTTGCTCTGTTCACGTGACACCAGGGCTAGATGAAATACCTCCTGCCCTACCCACCGTTACCCCTCAAGGGCCAAGAAATGTCTGACTCACAGACCTGTCCCTGGGCCTGACCTCTCTGTAGCCGCTGTTCCAAAGCCCTTGTCCTTCGTCCTGAGCTTACTACAGTGGCCTGGGGTGTGTTCTGCCAGGCCAGTGCCAAGCCTGGCTAGGTGTTGGCACTCAGCAACTCACTGAAAGAACACATGCTGGCAAACGTAGGGAGCGTTCCCCTACTTGCTCTGCACAGACACGCAGCTTGTTTTCCAAAACTGAAGAGTGACTGCCATCTAAGCATCTGCCGTGTACCTCAGCCTCATGCGACAGCATTCCCGGGCTGAAACTGGACAGCAAGGCCACCTCCGCTTTGCTTTTGCACCAGAGCAGGCACTTTGGCCTTGGTCACTGCACCCCTCTTCGGTCCAAGAGCATGCATCAGCTCTTCACCTTTGCACCCTGGTAGCCGGCAAGAGTTTACTGTTCAGTAAGGCCACCATGAAAGCTAGAAATGTTCCCAGGGGACCACTGGGTCCAAGCAGCTCACAAAAGGTTGAGGAAGGAGCCCAGGGTGGTCCAGATCCAGGCTGGGGTGAGACTGCACCTCGCTTCTGTGAACCTCCTTCAGGAATCAGGACACTATTCCTTGCAATCCGACAGAGGCTGAGGACTGAGCCTGTTCCATTTGGATCAGAAATACAACCTTCACCGGCATCTCACAGATAAACCGAGTCTATATCTCAGTAGGGCTTTCAGCAATCACAGCTGCTTGACTCTGCTCAATCTCTCAAGAGAGACAAGTCAAACAGGACTTCTGCCCTAGGGCTCCCTCCGGCTCCATGATCTACATTAGGCTGAAGCAGCTGAATTCAGGCTCTATAGCCCTTCTCTAATGACACTGGACTAGGCCCCTCTCAAGCCATTTCATCTCAGAAGTTTGATCTCTGGGCCACCTTCCCAGAATTAAGGTCTGAGAGGTGGAGAGCTGGGCAGATGTCATTCAGACAACAGCCCCGCCAAAATGTCAGAACTTCAGCTCTGAACCCACAGTGCTAAGACACCAGCTTTGGGACCCCAGACCTCATTCTATAGAAATACACTTAATCAGAAAGCCTGAGCGGCTGGGGTGTAGATTCCTATCAAAATTACCTTGTAACTGTAAGTTTCTGTCGCTGGCTCCCCCAAAGAAGCCAACGAGGTTTCGGTGGCTTGAGTCCCTCCCCCTTTTCTTTCTGGTACTCTTTCTGGGTAAAGGAGGCTCCAGCTCCTCCCGACCCACCCAGCCCTGAGTCTGAAGCTCCGTACTCACCGGGGTAAGGGGTGGGATCAGTTCCGCACTTGGGCTGGAACGGTCGGTGGATCGTCGATCGAAAGGCAGGAGCCAGGCGCACAGAGAAGGTGGCCGCCTGGCCGCCGTCCGTCCTAGCCCGCTGTGCTTTAACTGGCGGCCTGCAACGTCGCGTGCTCTCCTTGGGAAGGGCTGGGGCTGCTCGAACAGGCTCCGGGCGCGGGTGCGGTTGCCCCACCTAGCTTTAGGCACACTCCGGTGCGCGGGACTCAACGCGCGCCTCTGAAGCTTCCCCATTCGCACCCCGCCCACCCTCGCGAGCCCTGCGGGCAGCAGGGCGGCCACTTCACGGTCCTGGGACCAGGCCAGCGCCCGCCTCGGTTAGGGCAGGGCGGTGTTGTAGAAGGCGGAGCCCGGAGAGAACTGCCCCAGGCGGGCACCTGGATAAGAGGACCCTGGATCGCCCGCGCCAGCACCGCGTGGTGGTGGGCGGTGGCTGGGTCATGTTGCTGGTGTTGCTGAGCCTGGCAGCAATGTACCGGAGCGCCCTGCCCGGAGAGCCGGTAAGCATCCCCTTCTTGTGTGAGCGTCCTTTTTTTGGTTTCCCATCCTTCTAGCTGAACGCTGACCTGCCAGCCCAGATTTCTAAGGAATTGTCCATGGATCATCTTCTGGAAGGGGCCAGATTGGCACCCCTGAAATAACCACAATGGGCTTTGCACCTCCATTATCCTTCTATTTCCAGCCTGGAAGGCATCTGCTGTTATACGGCTTGCTGGAGACATGAACTCTAGCTGTGTCGCTGATACCATCCTGGGCATTTGGGCTCATCTAGTCTTAGTGGTCTCCTTAATTAAAGGATGCTACTCAACTCACACAGGTGGTATGCCTTGCCTCCTGCTTCAGTATGACTAGACAGAATCTCTCGCATCTGCTCTGCCCCCTGACTGGGTCACCAGAACACAGTGCACCCGCCTGCTTGTTTGCTTTTCCTACCGGTCTTGGACCATGTAGATTCCTGAAGGCAGCATTCTTTCCTTATACCGTGCCCAAGAACAAAGTAATCTTTCTAGACGTTCCGGAGGAAAAAACTCCTCCTCAGAAAGCATTAGATGCAATTCCTGCCAGGTTCACACAGCACTCAGTATCCCTGATGACTGGGAAAGTCAAAGCTAGTATATGGTGTCGCCAAACCATCAGATGCTGTGCTTGCCCTCTCTGTGCAAAAGAAAAATTGCCCCTGGGGGCATTTGCTGTGAGGACTACCGAATGGACTTTGTGAAGGTTCGCACTCGTGCTTGGCTTTTCACTATACCTTGTGTCACTACCATTCAACTAGATCTTAGTTCCTAGTGTGCTGCTCATTTGTTTAAAAAGAATATCACAAAGCAAAGGACCATGGATGACTTCACCCAAACCAAATTTGTCCCACCAAAACCTTTGTTTTCTGCCTTCACAAGGTTTGGAAATGAGGAAGCTGGGGTCCTGGAGCCCTTTGGGTTGGTCACGTTGCATCTTGCCACTGAAGATTGCTAACAACTAGAATAAACATTTTAGGCTCAACATACTATTCCCGAACCATACTATTCATTACTTTTCTTTTGTAAACTTCAAAGGATTTATTTAGCACTAGCCTTTCTTAGGCATTGGTCAGTTTTACTTTTTTGGAAGCTGTTTTAGAAGAAAGATGTGATGAAATAACAATTGCCCCTGGTTTTCTACGCAGCTCAGGTGAATCATAGATCAAAAAAGAAGCATGATACGAACCTGGGGAAGGTACAGTGGGCTGTGTCCATTGCTGCCTGCTTTCTTCTCTTTGTATAGCCAAATGTTAACTTGGAAAAAAATCAATAAATATTACACTGTCCTGAAAGCCAGTAGTTAAACATTAGATAGTCAAGGTGCCTCACAACAGTCATCAGCCATCAGTAATCTGAGGCAGGGGAGGTGTATGTGTGTGTGTGCATGCATGTGTGCGTGTATGTGTGTGCATGTATGTGTGCGCGCATGTGTATGTGCACGTGTGTGCATGTACATGCATGCGCACATTCACATGCACACATGCCTATGAACATGTCCTCAGAAACCAGGGGAATTGACTTCTGGAGCTGGAGTTATAGGCAGTTGCGCATTGTCTGATGCGGGGACTGGGCCGTAAACACAGGTCCTCTGCAAGAACAGTGTGCTGTGTTAACTGCTGAGCTATCACTCCAAGTCCCAGCTCACTGTTCTTTGAAAATTTGTCACTTGTGCATGCATCTAAGGAAAAAAGATGGTGTTTTGCCTAATTTGGTAAAATAAGCATTGTGGTTTGCTGGCTTTGACATAACATTTGGTTTCTCTCTTTCCTGCAGACTATTCAGTGTGGCTTTGAGCCTGGTAAGTGCATTAGAGAATGGGTATTTGGAAGCACAGGTGGACAGTAAGAAGGTCTGAGTCAGGAAGAGGGTTCTGGTAGACCAGGCTCATGATGATAATACATTGCCTTGTTAGCTAATGGGAGTGAGGCAGAATTTGGGGAGTAAGGATGTGTTTGAGATGGGCTGGCCTTCCAATAAATTAGCACACAGGTAGAGTGGAACTCACCAGGCTGAGTGGGAAGCAGTACCTGCCATTCCACAGAGGGACACTGATTGTGGTGGGAGGGGCCATACCATTGATTGTTGGGACTAGGAAGCAAGTTTTTTATACACGGGTCCCCAACATGGTACTTTAAAGATTGAGTGGGTTTTGTCCAAGAAATGTGAATAGGGAGAGTGAGCAGGAGGGGAGGTGAGCAGTTTAGAAATGGTTATGGTGAGGGCTAGCTGACTGGAGTCCAGGACTGAGGCTTGGAGAAAGCAAGATTGACGTTAGTGAACATGTCAAATACACTAAACATACACCCACACGTACATGCACACACATGCACCTGGAACACCCCAAGTGCTGTGGAGTTTGAGATCACGAGGCTGAGAGAAATTATTTAGGTGTATAAATCAGCCAGCATCTAGAAGAAGCCTGGCTTTCCTTAGCAGCAGTGGGTTGTGATGGAACAGGCAGACTACTTGGTGGAGACAGCTTCTGACTGCACCTGAAATGGGAGTGTCATTGGAAGTGCTCTTGCCTTTCCCCAGGGCCATCTCCAGAGTGGATGGTGCGACACAATCTCACCCCAGGAGACTTGAGGAGCCTCCAAGTGGAACTTGTTCAAAAACAGGTTGCAAGAGAGGATTTTTCAATTTTGATGAACATAAGCTGGATACTCCGCGCAGATGGTAAGTCTGCATCAGTCAAAGCATTTACTAAGTCCGAAACATGAAGGATATAGGACCCATTAATTCTACTTCTAGGAACAGACCACAGATATGCATACACCAAAAGTCACATCATAGGATGTATACAGTAACACTGTTGTTCATAACAGCATCCAGGTGACCAAGAGCCTAAAAGAACCACAGAGTGGAAGATATGGAACTCAACAAGAATTCTGTGTATGTGACAATATGGATATCCCAAGCATCCAGATTCCAAAGAGCTATATAGTTGTATCTATAATCATGCCTATGGTATCACACAGAAGAACAAGACTAAGCTAGAGGTTTGAGGCCAGGATGGGAGTTTGGGGGCTGCTCTGGCTAGGAAGTAATTGAAAGAAAGCACAGGCAGCAAGTGGGGGGGGAGTGGTTCTTGTCCTCTGCCGGTTGTAAAATGTGCAAGGCCACTGAGGAGCAGTGACACTCTGCAGTGGAGCAGTGATACTCTATGGTGGAGCAGTGACACTCTGCAGTGGAGTAGTGACACTCTGTGGAGGAGCAGTGATACTCTGCGGAGGAGCAGTGATACTCTATGGTGGAGCAGTGACGCTCTGCAGTGGAGCAGTGATACTCTGTGGTGGAGCAGAGACACTCTGCAGTGGATCAGTGACGCTCTGTGGAGGAGCAGTGATACTCTGCGAAGGAGCAGAGACACTCTGCAGTGGAGCAGTGATACTCTGCAGTGGAGCAGTGATACTCTGCGGAGGAGCAGTGATACTCTGCGGAGGAGCAGTGATACTCTGCAGTGGAGCAGTGATACTCTGCAGTGGAGCAGTGATACTCTGCGGAGGAGCAGTGATACTCTGCAGTGGAGCAGTGATACTCTGAGGAGCAGTGATACTCTGCAGTGGAGCAGTTATACTCTGCGGTAGAGCAGTGTCACTCTGCAGTGGAGCAGTGACACTCTGTGGTGGAGCAGTGACGCTCTGCAGTGGAGCAGTGACACTCTGCAGTCACACTTAGTGGAAGATACGGGTCCTCTAGTTTAGGAAAAGCTCTGGCTTTGGCTAATTATCCACTTCCAAATGACATCATGAAACTCCTGGCATTTCCTTCAGATTATACAGTAACCAACATGTAAGTTCCTTAGACAAGCCAATCCTGGGACCCTAATGCCTATGCTCGTGGTTTCCATTCGCCAATGTTATACTTGGTTTTGTCAAGAGTCCATTTACCCAGCACCTGGGAGACTGAAACAGGGAAATTGCTGCAAGTTTGAGACCAGCCTGGGCTATTTACTGGATTCCAGGACAGTGGGATACAGGGTGAGACCTTGTCTCAAAAAACTCAAAGTGGTTGATTTATCTGGGAAAAGGAGTCAATGACAGGCTTCATCAGTATGTTTTTCAGAGTAATAAGGAGAGGCAACCACAAGCAATGTCAAGGGATGCCCCCAAGGGGAGCTATGCTCTATGTGAGGACCAGACAGACGAGGGCAGGGCTCCCAAAGACTCCTGTGAGATGCTACAGTAGGCTCTGGCCCCACACCAAGCAGGACAAGGTCTTTGGTCGATGTTATGCACTTTAAAGTGAACTTGGAAAGGGTAGAGATAGAGAAAGAGATCCATGAGAAAGAATGGCCTGCATGGACCTAGGGCAGTTAAAACAGGCATGGTCTGGTGCTGATGCCTGGGCAGTCTTTGTAGAAAGAAAAAAGCAGTCAAAGCTAAAGCCTGAAGCATCTTCTAAAACCAAACTATGCAGTGCATAGGACCCATTAACTCCATCCCTAGACACATCTGGAAGAAGAAGCTATATGCATGCACTGAAAGACAGGCATAGGCTATGCACAGCGCTCCAAGCAATTCATCTCCTTCAAGAGACCTAGAATGGGGCAGATGGCATCACCAGCCATGGGTACTTTGCATAACTCAGGCCAACCTAGAAGGAGTAGAGCTCTTGGGCTTTGGAATTTGGGTTTGTATCGACTGCTGCTGAGCTGTGAAAGTTCAGGCAGTGTATCCCCCCAAGACTCCTGAAGCCCCATTTACCCTATCTGAACATTGGATACCACAGTACACACCAGCTGAGATGAGGCATTGACGTTATAGAATACTATGTGAGCCAATGAAACTATGTAAGTGCCAATGAAACAACTTCCCACTTCATTGTCTCTGCAGCCAGCATCCGCCTGTTGAAGGCCACCAAGATCTGTGTGACTGGCAAAAGCAACATGGACTCGTACAACTGTGTGAGGTGCAACTATACAGAGCCCTTCCAAAGGCAGACCAGACCTTCTGGAGGCAGAGTAAGAACGTTTAGGCACAAGGCTTGCTTGGGAAGCATGCACAATGGCCTCAGAAGGTCTGATGATGCAGAGTGAGATGCCTGCCTGGGTTTGAGTGCCACTTGTCTGCCCTGGGGATCCAGCATCTTTGAGTCTCAATGTCCAGAGTGAGGGGAGCTAGACTTAAATTATACCCTTCCTCTAAAATGCCAGTCTTCTCTGACTCTGAGTTATATCAGCAAACTGAGCTAGATCCACTCCCTGCATAGACACTGGCCAGAGACCTGTGTCAGCTGGAGCATAGAGATGAAATGACAAGTGAAAGGGGGGCTGTAAAGCCCTGATAATCTGAATTCAGTCCATGGGACACACATGGTAGAAAGAACAGACCCTTCAAGTTGTCCTGACCTGCACACACACACACACACACACACACACACACACACACACACACACTATGGCATGATTTCTCACTAGCGTGTATACATACATATACATACACACACCATGGTATGATCCCCACTAGTGTACACACACACATACACACAGTGACATGATCCCCCACTAGTGTATACACACACACACAGTGACATGATCCCCCACTAGTTTATACACACACAGTGACATGATCCCCCACTAGTGTATACACACTCACACACAGTGACATGATCCCCCACTAGTGTATACACACACAGTGACATGATCCCCCACTAATGTACACACACACAGTGACATGATCCCCCACTAGTGTATACACACACACAGTGGCATGTATACATATATACACACACACACACACATAGTAACATGATCCTCCACTAGTGAATACACACACACAGTGGCATAATTCCCCACTAGCCTACACACATACACTGTGGCATGAACCCCCACCCAGCGTATACACACACTCTCTCTAAATGTGTAAGATTTACAAATGAAAACAGCCCCACACAGAGGCTCTGCTCTTGGACTGTACACTTGCCCGGCTTTGCTTTGCAGTGGACCTTCTCCTACGTAGGCTTTCCCGTGGAGCTGAGCACAGTCTATTTCATCGGGGCCCATAACATCCCCAATGCTAACATGAATGAAGACAGCCCTTCTTTGTCTGTGAACTTCACCTCTCCAGGTAAACATCCCCGCTCTTTGGCTAGTCTGCTTTACTGTCGCACCTGGGTTATGGCATGTGATTTGGTGTAGGGTCTTGGGAAGCCTTTGAAGCCTTAGCTTCCCCATCTGTGGACACAGTGCTAATCACTCCACACTCGGGGTGGAGAGTGTTGTTAGGTAAGCATGAGGAAACCATGTTCCTGGGTGCCAGGCAGGAAGCAGAATGTACCGTCTCTCCAAGCACTTGCCCTGGGTCCTACACACAGCAGTGGTGATGCCCTGACTGGGCTCCTTTGTGGTTGGTACCATCCAGGGTGGTTTTGGTGCCACACCACTTACTATATGGTGCTTTCCAGCTTTCCTAATGACACCAAAGCTCACCAGGATTTTATAAAGTGAGTTTTATTTTGGGGTGGTTTTAGAGATGCTACAAAAGTAGACAGGGTTTCTATGCAGCTCTCAGTCCCTCTTGTTGTCAGATCTGCTTTCCAGAGTCCACTTACGGAAACTAGGAAGATAACATTGGCATATTTCTATCTACTCAACACCAGGCTTTGGGGATTTCAGCTGCTTATCCAGTGCATTTTCTTCCTGTTCCAGACGCACTTAGCCCTTTTATGGCACCTCAGCCTCCTCTGGTTGTTGTTTTCTGTGACCTCATCAAACATCAAGTTTGTTGCCAATTTGAGTTTGTCTGATGTTTGTTTCATATGTAGGCCAGGGATCTGAGATTTGGCCATGAATCTCACAGGAGACATTGAACTCTCCTCACTATGTCCTCCCTGGGGTGTGTTAATTAGTGAGCATTATGCCTACTAGGCAACTGGGTACCTACCACCTAGAGCCTCATGTCTGGAAGAGGCAGAAACTACATGTATTATCAACTCCCACTGTTTGGTTTCCAAGTCACTTCTTGGTGACCATTTTGATAAAGGCTGTACTGAAAATGAGACTACTTATAGCTTCCACGGTTGAATGATTTTATGTTTAACTGTAAAATGATTTTTAGACCTGACATCTCTCTCATGTTGTGGTGTGTGTGTGTGTGTGTGTGTGTGTGTGTGTGTGTGTGTGTACTGGGAAAGGGGTTATAGTAGAGATACCTTTTACTCAAATGTAACAACATTCATTCAAATTCCCAGGCTGCCTAAACGATGTAATGAAATATAAAAAGCGGTGCATTGAGGCAGGTAAGTAGATGTAGCATTTTGCTTTTGTCATTTAGAGATACTCCTAACTGGGACCCATGGAGCTCCATTCAGCTGCAGATAGATAAAGGAACTGAGATGCGGAAATGGAAGTTCTCTGTCTAAGCCACTCAGTGAAGGAGCTGCCTTGGGTTAAGCAGCTATCCAGATTGGGACAGACTCCTAGGCTTATTAGAGCAGCAACAGCTACAGGAAACCACCCTAACCCTTGGCTAAACCCCACTTAACAGCATGCTCATGGAAAGCTGCTTTGTGATTGGAGGAGAGCCCCACCAGCCTTTACACCTGCTTATCACAACTCACCTGTTGTCAGTGGAGGTCTGGGTACCTTGTTGGGATTAACAAACATGGTCAAGTGTTGGTCCAAGTAAGGCCCTGGAGGCCTTCTCGAAAGACTACCTCCTATTCTCAGAAGATTCTTTGATCTGTGAAGAAGCTGCTTTAGGATAAGTCAGTACCTCACCCCAATTTCTAAGGCTGAGTATAAACTTTGAGGCAGTATAGTCTTGTGATGCTAATTAGGCTAGTGATATTGACTGGGGTTAGGGAATCTTTATTCCCACCAAGAGAGCACTCTCAAAGAATTTTGAGGCTCTAAGGTTATGAGGTGCAGGACCTAGAATGAGTCCTCCTCCAATCCACTCCAAGAACCATCTCCCAGCCAGGGGCCGAACTGGTCCCATCAGCAGGGAGGTAACTTGTACTATTATATAGACATGTTCCTGGAAATTTGCCTGGTCTTATTTGCAAGTCACATGAGTGAGACAACTGATTCCTGTAAGCTGTGTGATGTTTCCTTCTTTTGTATCCAGTAAAGCTGATAGCCTGTCTGTAAGTTCTGAGCCTCAGTTCATTTACTCCATATTTTGGGGCATTCTCCTAAACTGAGGTCTGTCCTCTATCCCAGAAAGGAGAAAACAGTGATCCTAGCTCTCTTACTCAAAATGTAGGGTGAATATTGAACTGAGTTGTAGACTTTGATCTGTAACTTCCATTCCTAGCTATTTTTAGTAAAGTAAATGGCATTGGGGGAGGGTCCCTAAACTTTCTTAGACATCAAATACTTTGCAATTCTAGGAATAGTGTCAGAAGATATACTATAGTTGAGTCCATGTCTCTTAGGTGTGTGCCTAAGGATTTAGATTTGTTTCTGTAAAGCCCCCTTGGGGACTCAGATAAGGGAGGGGTTACCTGCTCACCCATGCGGTTCTCTCTCAACTTGTAGGAAGTCTGTGGGACCCAAATATCACTGCTTGTAAAAAGAACGAGACGATGGTTGAAGTGAATTTTACAACCAATTCCCTTGGAGAAAAATACACGGTTAACATTCTACAAAACCAAAGACTATTGAGGTCCTCTCATGTGCTGGAGGTATTTTCCCCTTCACCCCCTTATTACCACCCCATCCCCAACCCCAGATACTTCAGTATCTTGAAGTATAGACACTTTAGAATCCTTTGAATAGGTTTTCTTCCAAAAGATCCCAGAGCTTGTCCAAGTCCCTGTAGGATGATGAGTTCAAAGCCAACTACAGACAGAAGTTTGAGGCTTCTGAAGGGAGTCTTCTTCACATAGTCTGACGCACCAGAAGTCAGTTAGGAACAGTGGCTTCATCATTGACTCTCTGTCTACTCACTCATGACTACAGCTCTGACTGTCTCTCACCTATCTGCACCAGAATAAAGTGACGCAGAGGTCTGTGGCCATTTCAGTGGACGAGGAAAGTGAAGGTGCCGAGGTCGAGGTGAGTTAAATAGCGGTCTGCGAAGGGAGGGCCAAGACAGAGCTGTTTGTTCCACCATGGATGCTTTCTGTATGTCTTCGTGGGATGCTAGGGGCTGAACCTAGGACTTGAATTCTAGGTGAGTGTTCAGCAACTGATACACACTAGCCCTCCACATGCATTTTAAGGATGGCAAGTCTCCCCCAAAAGGTCCCCATCAAGCCAGGTGTTGGGGACTCCTTAGTGTCTACAACAGTGAAAGCTGATACCACAGTTGTGGTGCCTTTGCTTGGATTGGTGGCTGTTGACTTCCCAAAGGGCTTTTATTTCTATTGTCAGTCCTGGATCCTCAGAGTAATTCTGAGATGGTACAGTCATTTTATTTCCCCAAAGCCTCGGTTTTAACTCAGAAGTGAAGCCGAATGGGTTGAAGTTGGAAGGCTGTCCAGTGTCCAGGTCAGTGTCTGAACCTAGGAGAGCAGCTGTTCAACTTCTGGGAGCCTCAGCTGGCCCACGTGGAAACAGGAAGTTGGAAGGGTAGGTAGTCAGGTCCCTGTAGTCTACAACACGGATACACAGGTCACAGTCCACGACTGTGCCCGCGAGCCATTCTCCACTCCCTCGAACATGAAGCACTCAGGATGACCAAGAAAGTGGACCCTGGAACGACAGCACCTGCACCTTCCAGGAAGTCATGGACTGCCCTAGTGCTGGGGCACTTACCTACTGTTGTCCAGGGGAGAGATTTGTATGTTTATTAGGATGTAGCCGCCCTATTAGATAAGGAACATGAACAAAGTTCAAGGGCATTGCTGGGGCATTGCCAGTATCTTGGTCTGGAGTCAGCAGACCTGGGGCTACAGAAGGGGAAACAAGGGGAAAACTGTTGATGCCAGTGCCATGAGGTGAAAATAAAATTTCAAAGGGGAAAGGGCTGTGCTGGAAGTGTGAACACTGTAGTCTTCCTCTCCTTTTCCTCAGCTGATACCATATTTTCGCACCTGTAACTATGACTGCATCCGACGCAGAGGACCGGTCGGACTTTGTATAGAGACAAGTGGCCCCTACCCTCCAGACAACAGTAAGTACCAGTCATTACCACAGGATAATCGGAGAGGCTCAGGACACACAGGGCCCCTTTGAGATGTAATAGATTATCCTGTGTCTGGGAGAAGCATTACGAGGTCCCTGCTGGTGTACCATGAACAATACCTCTGCTACCCCAGAGATCTCATAACCAAGTAAGACAAAGGATCTAACTACAAACACAGTATCTTTTCAAAAGCAGGATATACAGAAGGGGAAGAAAAGAGCGCAAGATGGTTGTTTGTAGTGCCACAGACAATAAAAAGAGTTACTGGGAATGAGGGGACAGCGTGAGGGGCCAGCAGGGGTTGGCGTGTGGGGCACGAGGAGCTGGTGTGAGCAGGGGCTGAGTCCACAAGGGGGTATGCACTTCAAGGTATTCCAATTCTCTCTGAATCCTATTTGGTTAACAAATCAGGAACACTGGCACCAAAACATGCCTCCCTGGTGCCGGAGAGCATGTTCTGGAAAATGTCTCTGCATTTAGAGATGTGTTGAAAGACCCCCAGGATGGGCAATCTTCCAGTCTGGGGAGACCCTCCCAAGGATCAGCGAGACCACTCAAACAGATGCAAACAGCAAGAGGCTTTATTGAATCACACGGGTACCCGGGCGGTAGTCTCTCAGGAGGACTAGCGCGCCAGGCACAAGGCAGGGGGTCTTTTTATAGGGATTCTGAGCGGGGAAACAAAACACAAAAGCAGGATGCATGGTTACAGGGTTATGATTGGATAATTCATATGAGGCCTGGGTTCATGCGTAGGACATCTTCTGGGTTTTTCCCCTAAACCAGGTAACCAAGTCATGGTCCTTTGTGACCTAGTCATGGTCCTTTGTCTAAGGTACAAGTTGTTTGCACAAGTTGTTTTTCAGGAGTCTTAGTTCCTCATCAGCTTGCCAGTTGGCGGACCACAGATATCCTGTTTGGCCAGCCGCCTTTGTTCTTAGTTAGCTGCTAATTTATCTTAATATCAACCCTTGCAAAATGGCATTACTGCTGCTAAGGTTCATCTATAGGCAGTGAGGGTCTTTCATTGTCAGTTCTTTTTACTAACAATGGACAGATGTTCTGAAACTAGCCCATGGGTGGGGCCAAAAGACAAACAACAGCCAGCCAAACCTTAGATTGCTACTCCCCCAGGCCCTGACTTCTATATGGGCACACTGCTGTGTATATTATGTATGTAAGTTCTTCCTGAGGAACAAAAATTCTTCAGGCAACAAAAGCCATCATTCAAACCCTGGTTGCCACAGTGAAAAGAAACTTGAGTTTAGAGAAAGTCCCCTAATTCCCTGTTGAGTCTCTGGGGAAGAGAGTGCTGGTGAGATCACTCAGTGGGTATAATCACTTGCTATGAAGGTCTTATAACCTGGGTCTGAGCCCTGGAAGCCATCGTGAAAGGGACAGAAGAAATGACCTCATGTTGTCCTCTGACCTTCACACACACTCTGGCATTGTGTGCCTGCATTCACACACACACCACAGCAATACTTTCAGTTGTTGGTTGTGAGCCTTTAGTGGCTGAGCCATCCTTCTAGCTCAGAGCAACACATTTTTTGAAAGAACCCTTAATTAGCACACCCCTAAAGATCTTCTAGCTCTTGGTTAGAAAAGGTCTAAATCCCCACCAAGAAGAGTAAAAGAATCCATGTACAAGTAGAGGCCAAGTGCAGCTTTGCTTGCTAAAGGTGACCAAGCTGTTTCCTGCAGACAGAAGCATGCTGGGAGGCTGGGTGCCCCTCATCTTGGTGCTGCTGGTGGCTACATGGGTGCTGGCAGTTGGGATCTACCTAACTCGGAGGCAAGGTAAGGGCAGTCACTCGGAAGATACCCTGAGATCCTCCCCACCTGTCTGGACAGAGAAGGGAATCTAGCTAGACGAGGAGGCACTAACCTTGCAGTCTCAGCCCCTGGGAGGAGGAGGAAGTAGGATCAGGAGTTCAAGGACAGCCCCCATTAGTTAGTGTTCAAGGCTAGCTTAAGCTAGGTGAGAACCTGTCTCAAAGAGCCAAAAAGGAGGTTTTAGTGTACTGTGAGTTGCTCCTATGTCATGGCAGAAGATTAACTCCGTGCTTTAAGCTAAGAAAGCCACATGAACGAAATTTCATTTTAGGAATCCCTGCACTTAGAAGATGCTGCTGGTGCCGTTAGCTACAGGGCTACAAAAGCTTTGGACCTAAGTCTTGTTGTGTAGCACAGTGTGGGGCTTAATTTTACAGCAAAATAAAGGAACTCTACCTCCTGCAGGTAGAAAACAGACCACAGAGTTGACCCAACTCCTGATATGACATGTAGAGGTCACATCTGTGTCGAAGTACAGAAATTTTTAACAGTTGGCTTCAAACCGGGTGCCCTCAAGCCTAATGGGCTGACTTATTGATAGGGGCCTGGAAAGCACATCTTTTAAAAAGCTGTGAAGATTTAAGAATCAGTGTTTCAGGTGTTCAAAGGGACTATCAGGGCTCTTGTTCCCCTGGCAGGAACAGATCGCGACCCTGGCTGACATTTCTCAGTGATGGTTTAGACTACTGTAAAGGCCTGCTATTTGCTGGTAACTAACAAAGCTCCTCCCCACAGGCAGGAGCTCGGAGACTTCCTTCCCTGCCGCCAGCATGCTCCTGCCCCTCATTAAGGTCCTGGTGGTTTACCCATCTGAGGTATGCTTCCATCACACGGTCTGCCGCTTCACCGACTTTCTTCAGAACCACTGCAGAAGCGAGGTCATCCTTGAAAAGTGGCAGAGGAGGAGAATAGCTGAGATGGGCCCAGTGCAGTGGCTCAGCGCGCAGAAGCAGGCGGCGGACAAGGTGGTCTTCCTTCTTTCCAGCGACGCCCAAGGTCTTTGCAACAGTGCCTGCGGCTCGAACACGGGCAGCGCCAGTGAGAAAGCTCAGGATCTTTTCCCTCTGGCCTTTAACCTCTTCTGTAGTGATTTCAGCACCCAGGCTCATTTGCACAAATACATGGTGGTCTCTCTTGGAGGAGCTGACATCAAGGGCGACTATAAGGCTCTGAGTGTCTGCCCCCAGTATCATCTCATGAAGGACGCCACTGCCTTTCACACAGAACTCCTCAAAGCTCCACGAAACGTGCCAGTGAAGAAACGGTCACAGGCCTGCAGTGGCAGCTGCTCCCCGTTGTAGTCTGTGCAGGAGAGGAGACCCTGAAGTCCTCCTGCTCTTCCAGTTCCAGGGACAGAAAGCTTTGGGGTGGCCCCGAGGCTTCCTGTACAGGCTGTGTGCAGGGGGTACATCACAGAGCTTGCTTTAGACCTGGAGTCTGCAGTCAGAGCTTGAGCAAACAAACATGCCTGAGGCTAGTCACCAGCAGGTCTCAGGCATAGAATACAGTTACAGACATTAATGAATGGAAGCTAAATTTATAAAAGCTCAATCACATTTATCTCCAAACCCCAATAATGATTATCCCTGAAAACTTGTAAGGCCCCAAATTGGTCTTATTGCCAAGGAGCCCCCAGACTCAATAGCCAGGCCATCAGATGCAAATGCATGAGGTGGTTTATTTTACGATTGCAATCGGGAGCAATAGCATAGGGATAGCTAAGCTCCCCGAGTATCCAGGCAAGCAAGCTTTTATAGAGAAGATCACAAGCACAGCTCACAGGCATGGTATAGGGGTTGTGGGGCAGATGGTGATAAGTATTTGCTATGCATCAATAGAAGGCCATTTGGCCAGTCCAAGTTCCTTTGATCCCTGGGAAAAGGAGCTCCTCGGACGCTCTCACAGGACATCAGCACGTCCACCTGGACTTTTCGGCTTGGTCCGAAAATAATTGAAGTTATTTATGACCTTATCCTGTTCATTAAAAAGGAGCTCTTCAAACTAAGCATTCTGGCAATGAAGTAATAAGGCATTTCCCAGTCAGGTGTCCAGTCGTGCACTGCCCATGCCCTGCGCTGCTCGTGGGACAGTTCAGCCCTGTAACATTTTAATGTATTAATGAATAGTCCGTTTGCGAAGCGCTCACTAATTCATAATTCAGCAGCTTCCTAAGAGAAGAGGCCTATTACACACACAAGCTGGACACATCTTGCCTGACCAGATGGCCCACTGTACTGTCTGCTATCTTTCTTTCTTTTTTTTTTTTTTTTTTTTGGTTTTTCAAGACAGGGTTTCTCTGTGGCTTTGGAGCCTGCTCTGGAACTAGCTCTTGTAGATCAGGCTGGTCTCGAACTCAGAGATCCGCCTGCCTCTGCCTCCCAAGTGCTGGGATTAAAGGCGTGCGCCACCACCGCCCGGCCTGTCTGCTATCTTTATAGTACTTTCCCTTGTCAAACTTCTAGACTGGCAACCTTTATTTTTGTCAGAGAAGTGCCAGGAACTGAACTCAGGCTACTGTACAGGTTAGACAAATGGTTTGCCATTCAAATAAATCCCAGCCCCTTCAGTAAATAGAAAAATACTTCGCCAGCCAGACATGGAAGCACACACCTTTAATCCCGGTGTGCATGAACTCAAGGTTAGTCAGAGATAAGTAGCAAGACTGTCCGAGACAAACAAAACCATATTACCCATAAACCAGTGTCTACTTTTGCCCAGTTACCCATCCACTGTTCTAGTTCCCAGAGTTCATGGTCAGTGCACATTTCCTGTTCAAGTCAAAACTAATTCACTGAAATTAGCTCTCCTGAAGTAATATTATCTTTTTTTATAATCTATTACTTTAAAAACCACCAAGGGCTGGAGAGGAGGCTCAGAGGTTTAGAGCACTGACTGCTCTTCCAGAGGACCTGGGTTCAGTTCCCAGCACCCACGTGTTAGCTCACAGTCATCTTAACTCCAATTCCAGAGGGATCTGATACCACTTTCTGGCTTCTAAGGGCACTCTATATACAGATTATTATACGCACACACTACCAGTGGTTTGCTTGCATTGCCTTTGTGCCATGTGCATGCTTGGTGCCTGAGGTCAGGAGGTGACGGGGTCACCTAGAACTACAGCTATGGACAGGTATGAGCCACTGTGTGGATGCTGGGAACCAAACCAGGTCTTCTGCAGGAACAAACACTCTCCACTGCTGAGCTAGCTCTCTACACACCCGATATAAATAAATCTTATAAAAAAACCCAAACCCAGAACAAGCAGTAACAGCACACACATCTGTAACATCTGGAGTCTTCTTGACTTTCTTGAAGCAGCTTTTTCTTAATGTAGAAACCACAGAAATGGATCTATAATAGCATATGTATTTGTCTAGTAAGGCTTCATGTACCATAATAAAACTGTTTTGTAATGTTATCCAGTTACTGGAGCCTGGGCATGTTGGTGTGAGGACCTAACTTTGCAAGCTCTGTTTTAAAGAAGGGGCTTCATCTTAAGCCATATAATGACTGGGGGCGGGGGGGAGAAATCTCAGCTCTACAATGTGCTGCCATAGAAGAAATGTGGACAGATACCCTAAAAATGGGCAATTAAGAAGATAGGGAGAAGGGCCATAAAATTTAATGAGATCCAGATATTTATAGGAGGCATCCTGTCCTTGAAGAGACCTTGTCACTTATTAATGGCTCTTTGTTATGTTTTCGCGCCAAAAACTGACCAATGGTTTTAGAAATTACCTTACCCTAAACCTTCCTTCCCCAGTCCCAGGAAGTCATGCCATGAACTCCCCTGACTAGGGCATTTCCCCTTTAAAGGTTCTACCCTCTCAGGGCTCCCTGCCATACTTTCTGCACCCATCATGCTGGGGTGCTGGAAAGGTGTTGGCCCAAACTTGAGTTTGTATATTAAAAACCCTTATGCAGATTGTATGGGAAATCTGGCTCCATGAATTCATCTGGGGACCAGAAGCTTGAGCATAACAGTGGCCTTTAATGGCAGAGAAATCTGAGTTCAAGGTCAGTCTGGTCTACATAGTTCTAGAACAGTTAGAGCTACATAACTGAGAGACCTTGTTTAAAAACAAAAGCAAGTTTGTATCTGGTCAGGTGTGGTGGCAAACACTTTTGAAAATGTATTTTTAATTATGGTAAGTGTATGTATCTGCATGTGGGTGTGTACACGTGAGTACACGTATCCACTCGGAAGAGGCCAAGGGCATCAGATCTCTTAGGGCTGGAGTTACAGACGGTTGTGAGCTGCCACGGGGGTGCTGGGAACTGAACTAGAGTCTTCTGTAAGAGCAGCGAATGTTCTTGAACACTGAGCTCTCTCTCCAGCCCGTGGCACACATTTTAAATCACAATGCTCGCCGGGCGGTGGTGGCGCACGCCTTTAATCCCAGCACTCGGGAGGCAGAGGCAGGCGGATCTTTGTGAGTTCGAGGGCAGCCTGGTCTACAAGAACTAGTTCCAGCGCAGGCTCCAAAGCCACAGAGAAACCCTGTCTCGAAAAACAAAACAAAACAAAAGAGACTTGGTCTCAGAAAAGTTGGTAATTGCATATTCTCCTCAAAGGTCAGAGAATCTGTGTATGATACACAAAGCCCTGGGTTCAATCCGCAGCAATATAAATAGCAAATGTGAAAGGCTACATCATGCATTCTAATACATGCCTTATGGATAAAATAAAACCCAATGCATTAAGTGCAAACTCCCTGCATCCAGCTTTGTAAGCAGATACTTTGTGATGGCCGAGGCAGCGCCTACTGTGGGAAGGCTGCTACTTGGCAAGATAGCTATCCAGTGCTTCACAAACGTACTGATAATAGAAGATGGATATAGCTTGTGTCACAACTTGGACCAGAAACCAACTTTCTCTGAATCAACACCTACCACGGTAAGTAAGAGACACTCGTGTGGAGGACGATTGCAACAGGTAAATTACACATCTGAAAGCATAAGGGCTTATGGTAAACTCTGTTCCAGTGACCCAGAAACATAAAATCACATTCTGTAAGTTGGGGCAAAACCATAAAAGAACAGGTAATTTTCAAACTTGAAAGTATATATCCAAATAGTATTACGAGGTTAACCATTGCTCCACCTGAGGACCCCTCTTGGTCCTAACCTCCACCTGAGGACCCCTCTTGGTCCCAACCAAGAACTTTGCCTGGTGACTCTTACAGTCCCAGCAATTCCCCATCTTGGACTTCTACATTCTCTCTCTATCTCCAGGTCTTATCCGTTTCTACTTTTATGTCTCTCAGTCCTCCCCAAGCCGATTCTGGTGATGGTGATGGCAGGAGCAGATATGTAACAGCAGGCTGAAGCCACTGCTCCACCTAACGTACCTTCCTTGTGTCACACAGCCCCAGGGACTGCTCCCTGACTTGCCCTTGTCTATACCATGTCCTTTCTGTAACTTGCTGCAGCTCAGAAGCTTTCTAAGGGTCCAGACTGGCTGGCTATATTTAGTTCAGCTTCTTTCCAGAATGTTCACAGATTGAAGTCAGCTGATCATACTGAACTCCAAAAGTTTTTACTTGTTCCTCAGGAAAAGGCAAACTAGAGGCTTAAAGATGAAATTAGTTATAAACTACGGCAGCCACCTGATTTACTTGTACAATACAGGCTAATGATTCTAAATTCTTCTTTTGTCTTATTTTTTGGGGGTGGGGTGGGATGTTCTCTGTATACCCTGGCTGTCCTGGAACTTGCTCTATAGACTAGGCTGGCCTTGAACTCATGAGATAGGCCTGCCTCCTGAATGCTGGGTTTAAAGGTGTTCTAAATTAGTCTTAAATCCTGTCTGTTTAGTCCTAGGAAGGGAACTAGCCTCCTTTTCAGGTGATGTGTCGTCATTTCCCTAAACCTGCCCTCGTGGAAAGCCAACCCTGCCCTTCAGTCCTTGCCTCAGGAAACCTAGCTCTGAACTGGTACTTTGTAAATCAAACCTTGTTTAAAAAAAAAAACAAAACAACAAAACAAAACAGAACCAAAATGAAACAACAACAACAAAATCATTGTAATCAAACTCTGTTTTTAAAAAAAAAAAACCTTTGTAATTAAGCAACATACACACTTAGGGGAGGTGGGAGAAGCAAAGACAGTGCCTAATTCCAAGGGAACCCAGAGCAGACCACTTTAGATCTAAATACTGCTAGAGAAAAGGGCAGACACCACAGCTGGTTCCCAAGGCAAGCAGCACCCCTGTGGCTGACCAGGCTAGAAGGCTGGACTGTAAGGATACCTGTTGTGGTGAGGGTGGGGCACAATGGGGAGGGGGTGTGGTGGCAGAAGAAAGGTTAAGAGACTAAGTTCATATTTATTCTCAATTATAATTTCAAATCAGTGTCATACTTTAACATGAAGATGAATTCATTTAATTCTAGGAAAATTAAGCTTCAAATTCAATAAATTAAATACATATATTCCTCAAGTATTTATGTCCAGAGACTTGGTTTTGGTCGTCACCACACAAAAGCAGCCCGCTCCCGTAACATTCGGACGCCAAAGCGTTGCCATTCTCGCTGATAAATCCACAGTTCCTGAGTGGTATCCAGGCACGCCAACACGGCCCCTCCTTTCCATGCGATCAGCCGGGGGTCCATATCCTGGACAAAAGGTAAAGCTATTTTGGCAAATGAGACACACGACATTGTTTTCTGCAAGTGGGGTTGGGCTTCTGCTCAGTCAATAGCAAACAAAGCGGGTTTTACATCTGTGTGGAATATCAGAAAACTAGCTGGGGTGTACCTCAGCCAGAGAGCATCTGTCTAATATGTAGGGCTGGGTTCACCTCCCAGCACTCCCAGCACCAGTACAGAAGACTGAACCGACACACCCATCTCTGCTACAGCTGATGAGAATTTCTCAATTTTTAATACTAAAGATGCCACTCTTCACTATCCCACAGACAAGCCCCATAGGTAGGCACATGTACATGCAGTACCAGTAGAGGAAGGGCACCTCCAAAGAAAAACACTGCCAGGGGTTCCAAATACAGACAGGATCTATTTCTAAACTTCTGGCTTTGTGTTGCTTTTCAAAGTAGTCGAAGTCAAAAGAGGCCCTGGAAGATCTCCAGTCCAAGGACCAATACCGGCTCCTTATGGTGGCCAGGGAGGGAAAGGGAAGGGGAAGAAGTCATCTCCTGACCCACCTACAATTCCATAAGGTTAAAATCCAAGCAGAGCAAGGACCAGAAAAGCCAATCTCTCAACACCAGGCAAGCCAGCATAATCCTTAACCCCCAAAACTTGGGGGGAAGCTGCAGGAGGATCAGGAATTCAGGCTCTGCACCATAAGTTTAAGTACCTAAAAAACCAAATCAGGGCTAGAGAGATGGCTCAGGGGTTAATAACCACTCTTCCAGGGGATCCGGGTTCGGTTCCCAGCACCTTCATGCCAGACCATAAGCATCTATAACTCTATTTCCAGGGGATCTATCTAATCATCTCTTCTGGTCTCTGCAGGCACCATGTACACATATAAGCACACACATACATGTTAAACAAAACACTTAAACACATAACATAAAATCAATCTTAAAAAACAAAAACACCAAACCAAAAGAAAGCTAGTTAAGAACTCCTACTATATTTGTGATCCTCTAAAAAGTAATTTTTTTACATCTCTAAGTCCTCAAAACTCCAGTCACAAGCCAGTGCCTCCCTAGATTTCACCCTCCACATGCATTACAATCAGATGTAGCCAACGCTGGTTTCATTTGAGTACTGTCCAGCCTGCAACATGAAACAACGCACCTTAGGCCTTGTGATCACGTCCACATTTTCAATAATTCGCCTGAATGAAGGTGGCATCTTGTTAAGGATTCTGTGTTGGAGAAATTCTTGAGCTTTATGGAACATCAAACCGCCTCCCACAACCAGGATAGAGCTGTACATCTTCTTCTTGGTGTCGTCAGACGCTGAAAAGACAGCGACATCATGCCACTTACCCACCTACATGGCCAAGTCACTATCTGTCACTTGGATAACTTGACAGCCTCAAGAAACTCCCCCCAAATCCATCTTCAACACTGCAGATGGGGTCTGCTGCCCACCTCCCATCTCACTACTCCTAGGATTAGAACCAAACTTCTCAAGCAGGCCTACGGGGGCGGCTGTGTAGTTTGGAACCTAGACTGCCTCTAGCCTTATCCTGGCTAACCCTGGTTTTGCAGGCTTCCTCAGCCCAGAATGCCCCCAGCATTTAAATGCTAACTCCCCAATCATCCCTCACATCTCTCATAAGACTCAAGAAAACCATCGCTCACTCCTCTAGAGAAGAACAAATTTCTTAATCAGAAACTCAGCTGGGATTCCGTAGTTCAACTCTAGCGCCTACCGGAGCTGTGATTTCATGGTCTGTGTGCTAATCTTCATTGCTAGCACCAGACTACATGGCAGCACAAGCGTTATGGGGCCAGGAACCAACCGCACTGCGTTAGTGTGTTCACAGTACCCAGCAATGCAAGGGTGGAGTAGGCCTGATGGTTCTGAGAGAAAATGCTGCACTGCACACAAGACTGAACCATTCACTTCGCTGCCACCCCACTCCACTGTCTACTGGGATGCGGGGTGTGCTCACAATCAAGACTGAACCAGTCACTTAGCTACCCCACTTCGCTCTACCGGTGAGTGGGGTATGCTTACAGCAACAGTCCACGCTGTGCAGGATAGCCTTATCAAGGCCCAGAGCTTTTCCTTCAAACAGGGAGATGGCAGTTTTCCTGGACATCAGTGCAGTGAGGGCCTCCTCAGAGTCATTGCCGGCCATCAAACAGTCTCCCTGGGAAGAAGCCAAATCCACCTCCTGGGGATGAAGTCTTTCTGGAAGATCAGAGGCCTGGCCGCGGAGATCCCCTTCAAACCCAATGGGTTTGGATGCAGACTTGCGGTCAGCAGTAGCTTTTGCAGACTGTAAATAAGTTAAAGAGAAAGCAGTAGATGGTCTGAGCACAAGACACTGCTGGTGTTGTCAGCTGGACTCTACCCCTCTATTTCCTCAGAACGCCATAAGCAAAAGTCACCATGGGACACACACAGCCTAGACCCGTGCCCAGGTAGACTGAGCACACAGGTGAGGATGCTCCGGGAAAGCCAGAGCAGGCTCTGCACATGTGGGCAGGCTTCAGAACTGTACATCAGAAAGTGGACTTTACAACAGAATGTCAATACAGACGTTCTTCCACTAAGCTGACTGTCACTGGAGTACGTGAATGGGATTCGCATGCCTGTGGCTATTATGGATCCATATTTCCAGGTCCAGTCTTCCTCCTCTCCTCTAGGACAGGAACAAAGACGAGCAAGTTCTCAACCCCTGGTTCCAGATCAGCAATGAAATGAACTACAGCTATGTCCATAAACAGACACCAGGTTACTGTGGCCCCACCAAATAAATAACTCAGCTATATTCCTACTTTCTATATTAAGTACCAAACAATTAAAATTTTACCAAAAATACTGCTAGATACATATCCAGAAGTAGATAAGTAAACAATACAGGCCAAAGGCAAGTGTCTTCACAGAATTAACTTTTAAATGTTCACACTTGCATTCAGAAAACGAGTTAGTATCTGCTAATGAGGAATAAAGAAATTCCTCAGGCAGATTTTGAGCTGAGACTTCATTTTGTACGCAGTTCTGAAAACAGCACCAGGTTGGTCTACTGGAGCTGCACTGATTATGAGGAGCTGTTAATTCTGGGCAAAGTTCTCCTCTGTGAGGAGATGTTTCTCCCACAGAGGGCTGCGCACCTGCTCCTGCTTGCTCTGTGTGGCCAGCAGGTAATGCTCATCATGTGGGTCCTCAGGGTCCCCCTGGGATCGGTGCTGCAAGGTCGTCATCTTCTGCCCAACGATCCCAAAGGTTGCTGGGTAAAACAGTGCCATTGGAGCCTGGGCATAAAAAGGAGGGTGCTTAGGGAAAGATGCTGTCTCCTCGGAAATGGGGGAGCTTCATTCTTGCCCAGACAAAAGTCACCAATCAGGTGTTCCATGTCACACTGGGCAGTAGCCCTCCTGGGAAAAGGGTTGTGTAACAGACCAGAAAACCCCTCATCCAGCTGGACAGATGGCACACCACATGAGACTCTTGAGGAAATGCAGAGTGAGCGTCTTGCCATCCGCTTTGTGATGTCCTAGCAAGGCCAGTGCCCGTCTAAATTCTACCATGTTCTGAATGATTAAAAGAAAAGCCTGGGGACTGGAGAGATGGCTCAGTGGTTAAGAGTACTCTTGCCAGAGGACCTGAATCCAGTTCCCAGCACGTACATCGGCAGCTCGCACCCACCTGAAACTCCAGCTCCAGAATATCTGATGCCTGTTCTGGACTCTGTGGGCACCTGCACACGTACATGCATGTACCCATATAGATCTATACATATACACCAAATTAAAATACAAAATTTAAAAAAGAAGTGGGGGGCAGATTTATTCTAATCTGTACCCTAACGGGCTATGTTGACTTGGGGACTAACCAACCAACAGGGAGCTGGCATTCTGACCTCACACATTGACAATTCTCTCAGCTTCACTGACCAGGGATAGCTTTCCTTCTACCTGTGAACACACATGTTTGCCTGGTTACCTGGAGTTTTTCATCTCCTAATCGAAACTGGTAGAGCAGAGCAGGAGAATCTGGGTGCCGAATCTGAAATTCATGGTCCTGAAGCCCGGAGATGTCCTGATTCCAGGAAAAGACGCTGTCAGTGAGAACGCGAGTAAAAGCCTCCAATTACGCAAAAGCCTTTATATAAAGCCCGACATAGCATGGCTACCCTGACTCAGAGCCACTTACCGTAAACTACATAAGAGGACTTCAACTGTCCTTTGCTTCTCTAATTTCTGGAATCTCTGCCATTTGTCCTTTGTGTTTTATTCATTACTGACAGACATCGGGACTTAGTAAGAAAGTGTCCTCAATAGCTGTGATATTTACAGTCTTTATATTCCCCTAGTTTTGTAAGATTCCTAATTGTATCACCTGAATAAAGTTTAAAACTGAAGCAATGGCCAGGTGGTGATGGCGCACGCCTTTAATCCCAGCACTTGGGAGGCAGAGGCAGGCGGATCTTTGTGAGTTCGAGGCCAGCCTGGTCTACAAGAGCTAGTTCCAGGACAGGCTCCAAAGCCACAGAGAAACCCTATCTTAACAAAACAAAACAAAAAACAAAACCAACCAAACAAAACCCTACAGCAATGATTAAATGCTGCTAATTCACAATATAAAAGTGCACACAGCCACATTTAATTAAGCAGTGCACCTATCTCCTTACATGTTATATCCATTTCCCCTCAGCTGTCACCTTCACCCTTTGGTGCCGTGGCCAGACCCCCGTTGGCAGCAGCTGCCTACGTCTCTTTACACAACCTGAGACAGTCTTCACCACCTGCTATGCCCAGGCACAGCTGAAGAGCTTCAGCTGCCAGGCTTTACCAGTCTCGGTGAACAGCAAGAGATTGGTAAAAGCTCTAAGTTCCTTTTAAATGCCTTACATTTTTCCTGGAGCCAAAATAATCAGCAATATTAATTCTGTCCTCACCTGGTCTAGATGACAGAATGTTTCTTTAAGGTGCTGCAAGAGGAGGCAATCCATTTTGTTTGTTAACTGACATTCTCTGTAAGGGAAGCCCGCTCGCTGCATGAGCCAGTAAAAACACCTTGACACGTCAGAGCCTCCATATGCCAGACAGAGCCTGAAGTTAGGAGAAGAGGGGAAGATGGTTACCCTGTCAGTAACACACACATCATGTTTTGAGAAATATCTATGATAAGGAAAGCAAATATTCCAAACTCTAGAGAATTTAGACCTGAAAAGTTTGGTTTGTTTCTACAAGACTTGCTTAATAAAGCTTTGCTCTAAAGATGTAATGGATCACACAAACGACAAGGAGCTAACTTGCACAACACCTACCATGGCTCCCAGGAACTACTGTTACGAATGTGGGTTGAAAGCTCCCCAAGGGCAAGGTCACCGGCATCAACTTCACCTGGCTACTACTTATCGCCCAGGCTCGCTGGACGCCTATGCAGACGTCATCTCAGACAATTTCTGGCCTGTGGTGATTCGAATAGACTGTGACGGGAGAAGAGCCATACCGTGTGTTCCGATGAGACACCCCATCTTCCACACAGCACACGCTTGTTTTCTGGTCCCCAACATCGACAACACAGGTGCTGCTTAAGCCACTCCCAAACGTAGCACACACAGACTCCTGATGGACAACAATCCCTGGCATTACAAAGAGGAAGAGAGTCAACAATCTGATGCACAGCAATAGACACCCTCAAACAAATGATCAGCTCAGTTCAGGAACCCAGAAATCTGGGAGCAAACACCCAAGGAACATCAGTCTGTTCCCAATGCACATTTAAATAAATTGACATTAACTTTGTCACTGAAAAAGAACAGTTTAAAGGGTGTCACCGGAATCTTGGGATACCTGAGAAGCCCATCTTCATCAGGATCATATGCACGAGCTCTTTCACATGCTGCTTGTTATAGATATCAGGGATTAACAAGATGCATCTGTAATACTGGAGAAAAAACCAATGAGAAACAGAAAGTGTCAGCATCCACCCAGTCAAGTCCAGTCCCATAATGCCACCTTTCATGAGGCTTCCCTGCGTAGGAGGAGCAGCTATGAGCATGGGCCCTGAGCAAAAGCTCGAGCCTCTGTGTTGCCTTGCTTCTCGGTTTCAGAAGGAAACAGGAACAGCTATGTTTCCCTCGATTCCTTAGAATCCTTGTGAACGTGTGACATGGAAACTTGTGGAGTTAATATGTCTGAGTGAGGTACGAGGAAAGGCCGTGGACATGAGCAAGCTTGTGGTTTCTCCAGTATTCAGAGACCAAAGAAATGGTAAGAGGGAGAAATCGCTAGAGGAGAATTAAAGAAAATAAGATATCCCCACCACCCCAACGTTGAGACTGCTTCCGGACACTGTCACACACAACTCAGTAATGTGCACTTGGACTCATCAAGAATCTTAAAGTCAACCCAAAGAACTGGGAATTTCCCCTTACCTTTAAATCTTTCAGTGGGATTTCCAAATACTTTTGTATTGCATGAGACCATATCACTTCAATATCTGCCAGAACAGCCGTCAGGGAGCCCCCAGGACCTGGGTGGATATTCAGCTGACCCCGTCTAATAGGCCAGTGAATATTATAACAGTCCAGCGGGTTAACATACAAGGCCTAGGACGGGAAGAAGCGCATCATCAGAACTGTTTCTAAGGGTTGTCTGGACTCACATTCAAACTCTAAGACCAGAAGTCAAACTCTTCTCAGTGCTCTAGACCCTGAGTGAGGGGCAGTGGGAGTATCTGGTCCTCAGAAACAGGATCAGGAAGTGTTAGGAACCAACCGCAAACTCGGGACTATCAGTTGTTTGGTTTCCATTCCTTTCATTGTCCAAGTTTCTTACCTCTTCTCCTACCAAATACTCGGGCTGGTGAGATGTGTTTGTCCATTTGTTTCCAGAACAGTGGTCTAGAATGGCAGGCCGCATCTGCTTGTTGTAGGAGCGTGCCTGGGACGAGAAATCAGAAACAGTGCAAGAGTCCCCTTGTCTCCTCTCAAACACTGAGACACATAGGCAAGTATTAACTGGTCCTCCCTGGGGAAGGAGCTGAAACCTTCTGATGGCATACCTGCATGCACACAGCTTCCCTAGTCTAGGGCTGCTGATGTCAGCGGGCTGCAGCCATACAACAGTACGGCACTGCAACAAGCAAACGAGCTTCAGGGTACACTACTTATTGATGGGGATATAGGCCTCCTGTTTACACATAGGCGATATAGAAGAAAGCAGTTCTTAGGAACCAACAGGTCCTCATGTTATTGCCCATGAAGACTTTCTTGTGGAACAAGACAGTGATATTGGTGATCTTGAACCTGTGTGGGCTTGGAAGGGTATGCGTGTCTTAGTTTTTAGCAAAAAGTTTTAAAGTGAAAGTAATTTGTAATAATAAATAATAATTTACAGAGTACAGATATAAAGACTTTACAGCTCCACAAGGCTTTGTTACTCACACCAATACATTTTTTTTACATTTAAAATTTTCCCCCTTCCCCCTTTTTTTCTTTATTGATATTTATTGAGCTCTATATTTTTCTCTGCTCTCCTCCCCTCTTCAACCCTCCCCCAATGTCCCTATGCTCCCAATTTATTCAGGATATCTTGTCTTTTTATACTTGTCCAGGTATATTAGGTCTATGTAAGTCTCTCTTAGTGTCTGAATTGTTGTCTAGGTTCTCTGGTATTGTGGTTTGTAGGCTGGCTTTCTTCGTTTTATGTTTAAAAACCACCTATGAGTGAGTACATGTGATAATTGT
>JAQHUG010000143.1:1605890-1633499 GCA_028555095.1 Dicrostonyx torquatus
TTCAGGAAGAGAGCTTCCAAAAGGTTTGATACCTGGTTTTGTCTAGATCTTAGAGACCCATTCAATGTTCCACATCTTACTTTAAACTTTCAGTATCTCACTGGTGTGCACGTCATCATTCAAGGTAGTGAACAGATAATAGGGTAGCTAACGTTCATTTAGCACCAACTACGTTTCAGAAACTATTCAACATTTCCCATGAGCAGCACTGTGTGGAACAACGTGAATCATAAGTTGAGTTGAGTGACCTCACCTGAGTGCCCGCCATTCCTTTGCATCCGTTTGGTAGGGCTAGTTCTTCCATATTTCTGAATGAGAACTTGGGCAAGCCCCACAGCTTCCTTGTCTTTCCTTGGGTCACACATGCTATGTCAGTGTAATACTTAGACTGTCTAGTATGAAATTTTCTGAAACCTGTTCCTTTAGGCAGGAGTGGGTGATGCTGCACCATGGCCCTGCTGTCTCTGTGTTTTACCCCTGTAGCTGGACTTGTAGAGTGGCTTCTTGCTCTGGAGTGGACGGAAAGCTTGGTGGAGTGCAGTGGTCCTAAACCTCTGATGCTTACAGTCTAAGTTCTGGGTCTTTGAATTCAGCTTGAGGAGACTGAAGGGAGGAGATTCATCTACCAAAGATCAATCACAAATAGCATCTCCGCTAAGGTCCAAGAAGCCATCCCTCGTCCTGACTCTGGCAAGCTCAAAGCTCCTCTTTCCTCCTGGCAATTTTAAAATTCCTCCCACATGTTCTACTCAGATGCTTTTGCCCTGCCAAGCAGCCTTCTTGACAGAATTTGCCCAATGCCAGTTTTCCCACAACTTTTGCTCAGTATTCTGGGAATGTTAACCAATTTAGCTCTCTCCCTTTCTTCTCAATCTACAGAAGCTACCTCGGGCTGGTGGTCTTCCTCTGTCAGAGAGGTGCGGGATCTGGCCAGTAACTATAGTTTGTCAATTAGCCTATTGAGGAGCAAAGAAATTTGTTTGTGTGTGCGCTTATTATTTAAGTAATATTGTATTGATTATTTGATAATTTTATATGATGAATGAATTCTTTTGCTCATATCAACCCTCAGTTCCTCCCAGATTCAGCCCCACCTCCTTACCCATCCAACTTCATGCTTGTTTTTTAACCTATCAAGTCCAATTTAGACTTGAGTATCATGGTACTATTGTTACTTTTTAAAAGGTATTTGATTTTATTTAATATGTATAAATAGTATGTTTGCATGTTTGTCTGTGTACCATGTGTATGTCTGGTGCCTGAAGAAGCCAGAAGAGGATGTTGGATGCCCTGGAACTGGAGCTACAGATACAAGGGTGCTGGGAATCAAACTCAGGTCCTCAGGAAGAGCAGTCAGTGCTCCTAACCACTGGGACACCATTATTATTTTGTGCATATATGTATGTGTGTGTGGAGGGGGGCACTTGTACATTTGAACAGTCTGATATTTTTGTTTATCTGTGTGTGTGTGTGCATATATGCACATGCCATACATGCCCTGGCTCATATGTAGAGGTCAAAAGACAAGGTTTGAGAGTTCTCTCTTTGGGTTCTGAAGATTGAACACAGGTGTCAGGTTTTCTGGGTAACTGCTTTTCCTGTTTAGCCATCTCTACAGCCCTCTGTGTGTGTGGTTTATTTTTTTGACAGGCTGATTCTAGCTCAGTCTAGCTTGGAACTCACTATGTTGCCCAAAGGCTGGCCTCACACTCAAAGCTCTCCTCTGTCTCAGCTTCCAGAGTGCTAGGAGTATAGGTGTGAGCCAGCATGCCTGTCTAGCAGTGGATTTTATGTGCATCCCTTGGACAGAGCAGAGCAAATTCTGCCTTCTGTTGTGGCAGTAAACCATTGACAGAAAGGAAAGGGTTTATTTGCCTTAAAGAGTATAGTCTGTCATCCAGGGAAGCCAGGAAAGGAGCTCAAAGCAAGAATCTGAATGCAGGAACTGAAGCAGAGTCCATGAAAGAACCCTGCTTTACTGATTCGCACCCTCTGGCTTGCTCAGCTAGTTTTCTTACACAGCCCCGGCCCACCTGCCTAGGGGTGGTACCGCCCACAATTAGCAACTGAGAAAGTACTTTGTAGACATAGTCACATTCCAATCTGATCTGGGCACTTTTGTCTTCCCAGGTGACCTTAGGTTTGTGTCAAGTTTACAAGAGAAGCTATGACAGCTCACAAAGGGAACTCTACATGTTTATGGCTAGTCTGGGATAGCCATAGTGGGGTTTGGAATCATTTGATTCACTGCCTTGGGCTTGGTCTTTTCACACTTTTCAGCTATAAGGTAGACCTGGTTTTCCTTCTTTCTTTTCTCCTTTCCTCCATGCTGTTTCCTCATCTCCCTTGTTTTCCTCCCCCCCTTTCTTTTCATTGGTTTATTAGATTTTTTTTTCTGGACAAGGTCTTACTATGTCACTCAGGCTGATCTAAAATTCCTAATCCTCCTGCCTCTGCCTCCTACGGATTATGGCATGTGCCACCAGGCCCAGCTTCTATCTTTTATGTGGAGAAATGCATCATTAAGTTGTCATTTTTTGGGATGAGTTTTTAATGGGAATTACTAACAGGACTGTGGGCGGGGGGGATTGCTCACAGGGAAGCAACCACTGAGAAGCCACAACAACCAAACCCTAGCTGTGTCGCTGAGAAGCCACACTCCATCACATTAGAGGTGCGGCCCTGGAGCTCTCTGCCAGCTTGCCTGTGGCTGACAGTGGGAGACTCTCTCCTTTGCAGCTTGGTTGGTCAGCCTCCTCCACTGGAGATGATTGCTCCTCTACCCAGGGAGAGGCCTTTGAGTTACTAGTTCCCATTTTCCCAGACACTAGTCATGTGGTAATTTATCTCCAGGGTTTCATGAGTCTTCCCCCTCTCCTGGAAGAAACTGCCATACAACGCTTCCTACATAAAGACCTCAATCCAAGTCTTTCAAGTAGCCAAAGAAACAGTGGCTATAGGAGTAAAGAATGAGTCTCCATAAATAACAGTATTAATGAAAGGGTTATTTTGTGATGCCATGGGGGGAACAACTTTGAATCTAACACTGGAGAAATTGATGCAGAAGGACTGTGTCTGAACTACGTGACAAGACCCTGTCTTAAATTGAAGAGTAGAACAAAGGTAAGAGCTGGGAAAATGGGCGAACTGTCACATGAGCTCTGCGTGAAGATGCTAAGCACACTGTGCCTGCAGTCCCAGTGTTGGAGAGAAGGAGAAAGAATTCCCGGGGGTTGCTGGTTAGCCAGCCAGGCCTAATCAGTGATGTCGAGATTCCATGAGAGACAGACTGTACAGTGGGCGGGGGGAGAAGGAGAAAGGGAGAGAGGGAGGGAGAGGAGAGGGAAAGGGAGCCAATAAAAATTACTGGATTAAACTATAGAGCCTAAGAATGAAAATTTACTTGTGTGGTTCAGTAGCCAACGTAAGCAGGTAGAAAAGAGAATCATAAAGTTTGGTAAATTCATTGTGTTAGTTAGGGTTTCTGTTGCTGTGAAGACACCATGACCATGGCAACTCTTATAAAGGAAAACATTTAATTGGGCCTGGCTTACAGTTCAGAGGTTTAGTCCATTATCATCTTGGAGGGATATGCCAATGTGCAGGTAGACACGGTGCTGGAGGAGGAGCTGAGAGTTCTACATCTTGACCAGCAGGCAACAGGAAGTGGTCTGAACTAGAGAACCTGCCCCCCACAGTGATACACTTTCTCCAATAATGCTATAATACCCATCCAAAAAAGTCACAACTCTGAATAGTGCCACTCTCTATGAATTTATGGGGACCAGTTCCATTCAAACTACCACATTGAGATTACCGAATATGAACAATAGAAAAATCATGCTGCTACCTTGATCTTGGACTCCCAGCCATAACTGTGTAACTGTCAGAAATAATAGTTGCTTAAGAGAAAAAAGAATGAAGAAAGGGGGCACCATCAACTATGCCAACCTGTGCAAACCTATGTGTAATGGAAGTCACGGGGCGAGAAAGAAGCAGCAAATCTCAAAATTGAAGAGAAACAGTCTATCTCCAAAAAGATAAAAACTAATTATTCAGCCACAGATAAGGCTGTACTTCCGGGTTCTAAAGGCAGGCACGTGCGGACAGACCCTCGGGCACAAAGGGCCCCACGTGACCCACGTGCGCGCATGCGTGGTTACATCCACGTATGATTCAGCTAAACCCTTGCGCACATGCGTGAGTCACCCTTCATCTGTGTCATCAGTGTGTCGTAGTCATGCCAACCCCCTGTGCGCATGTGCTAGGCAGCTTTTAAAAGCTGGACACACCATCTCTCTCTCTGCACACCATTTCCAGTCCTGTACGCACCCCCTTCTAATAAACTCCTAAGGTTTGTTGCGTGTTCCGTGTCCAAGTCTGGGACACTCAAAACCCCTCCGTTGCTAAACACCATTCCCCCATTATCCAATTACAAGATTCTACTAAGTACATCACCCAAACTCAGTACCCCCTCTCTCTCCAGAGCCTTAGGGAACTTAAGCCTATCATCTCTGACTTTTTAAGAAAAAACCTACTTGCCCCCACCTCTTCTCCCTTTAACATTCCTATACTTGCTGTTAAAAAACCTAATGGAACCTATCGCCTGGTTCAAGACCTCCGGTCATTAACTCCGCAGTGGTCCCTCTTCATCCTGTAGTGCCTAACCCTTACACACTTTCCACTATCCCTCCAGGAACTTCCCACTTCTCAGTCCTAGACCTCAAGGATGCTTTTTTCTCTATTCCTCTTAGCTCTCAAACATCTCAAAACATCTTTGCCTTCACCTGGACTGATCCTGACACTCACCTCTCCACACAGCTCACCTGGACTGTCCTTCCCCAGGGATTCTGGGACAGCCCACACCTGTTCAGGCTTTAGCCTCTGATCTTCTCTCACTGTCTCTCCCTAAGTCTAAACTCATACAGATGGCCGTGGGCAATGAGCACAGTCGTACTCTCAGTATCACTAGTTACAATGAAAATGGATCTACTGTGGCGAGAGCCATTCTCACTCACAAACAGCAAGTGCTGGCACAGATTTAGAACCCTTCACCCCCAGCCAGGGTTACAAAAGTTTAACAGTTATTTGTTGTAGTTGAGTTATATCCACCTCATAAATAGATATTTGGGGGGCAGGGTCTCAGGATGTAGTAACAGGCTAAATACGTTGTCCAGTCTCAGTCCTCCTACTTCAGCCTGAGTTCTAGGAGGACAGATGTGTGTCACCAACTCCTAAACTCAGCTGCTACAGTCTAAATCCCAGTGTGGCAGTGAGACTAGAGAACCTGCACCAAGATTGACATGAGCACTGTGTTGTGCATGAAGTTCTCCAAAGAATAAGATTATGTATGTATGTATATACATACACATATACATAGAGAGAGAGCACCATGAAGATGATCAACATATGAAAAAAAAGCCAGTTTAAAAAGAAACATTGGAAGTCTTTCCCCACCTGGGACTCTAATAACATAGTGCATCCTAAGCTCTATTTACAAAGAAAACTGGAAGCCATTTTTTCCATCTGGGACTTCATGGTTTGACAGAGGATACATGGTAAAAGCCCACACTATAAAAATATGGAGAAGCTGATAGTTTGTAAATGGCCTATTGAGGGTCATGGGCCTCGTGGCGGACATCGTTTGGTGTTTAACCCTTAGCTCACAGCCTACTCCCGTTCTCAATAGTGGTTTCCCTTTCTAAATAAGCTGTCTGTTCCTATTTCTAGTTGTCCCCAGTGTGATCCTTTGTCTTGGGACCCAAGAGCCTTGGTACTTCATCAGGAAGCCGAGGGCTCAGATCTGGGTCTATCACACCAGATTCTCAGAATGTGACCATATGTGGAGATAGGATCTTTACTGTGTTCTCCATTCTAAAGTAAAATCATTAGGGTGAGATTTAACCCTGTTATTGCTGTCCTGAGGAAAGAGAGATTTGGGGACAGAGCCATGAATAGAGGAAGACAGTGCAGAGCAACACGGTGATAAAACAGCCAGGTTAAGGCCTTGGAGAAGGTCTGGAATGGATTTATACTTCGGGGAACCAACCCTTGCCCCTACCTCGACTCTCAGCTTCTCCTGGTCTCAGGACTGTGAAACAATGCATTTCTGGGGATTAAAACCATCTACTTTGGGTGACAATTATTACAACAGCCTAAAGATGACCAGCACATTATTTCTAGAATTTTTAAAATAAGCAAGCTGACACTTAAGTTATAGACATTGAAGGTTTGAATAAGAATGGCTCCCATATTTGAATGCTTAGTCATCAGGGAATGGCAGTACTTAGAAGGATTAGGAGGTATGGTCTTGTTGGGGTGGGTGTGGCCATGTTGGAGGAAGTGTGAAACTGCAGGTGGGCATTGAAGTTTCATGGGCCCAAGTCAGGCCCAGTGGCTCTTTCTTCCTGCTGCCTGTTGATCCGGATGTAAAACTCTCAGCTAGGCCTCCAGCACCTTGTCTGCCTGCGTGCTGCCACGCTGCCTGCCATGATGATAATGGACTGAAACTCTGAAACTATAAGCCACCCTAATTATATGTTTTCCTCATAAGAGATGCCATGGTCATGGTGTGACTTCACAGCTATAGAACACTGACTAAGATAGAAAGATTTTGTGAATATTTTTATTTTGCCACTTTTGAACTTCACAGGCGTGTGCAGATTGTTTCTCTGTGACACATGTAAATGGAATTCTGAGTCTGTGGACCAAGGAAACAAACATTATACTCGCCTCATTTCTTCCCATTGCCCACTGAGATTCAGTGTTCTCAGGCAGGCTTCCCCTTTCATGAGCCTTGCTGGAAGGGAAAGCTCGCGAGGTCATTCTACTTAAGGCATTTGTGCTTCTGGACTCTCATCACACAACCCTGCAGCAGGAATGCCTTGCCCACTGATGGCTGGCTGCTAAACATTGCCAGACTGGAAAAAGCCTGATTTGAAAGGAAATGGATATTATCAGTCCTTCCTAGAATACCAAAGGCTGTAGGATATGCTGCTCACAGACTACGGCGACTGCCTAGGAAACCATCTTCGGAGCGGCAGCACAGGAAGCCTGCTGAATTTTGATCATATTTACAGATCTGTTATGGGATCATTTGATTTTTGAAACTGTCTTCTTAAATTTCATGGTCTGTGTGATAATTTGTATAGACAAAATGCAACCTTTCAGACTGTGGATCTTGTTATTTTTGGTTGTTAAATTGTGCGTGCATGCTTTGTTTGTGTGTGTGCGCGCACGCATGTGTGTGTGCACATCTGTGCTACCATAATCCTCAGAGCAGAACTTACATGCAGGCTTGGAAGAAATTAGCTGATTACCACTTGTGATGAGAGCTTAACTAAATCTATTTGAGCACATCTCTGAGGGATTTTCTTGGTTATCTGATTGATACAGGAACTGTTGTCTGAGCAGGGCATTCTGGATGGTGTAGTGTAATGGGGAGAGGGGCCTGTGCAGCAAGCATGCATTCATTGTTCTCTTCTTGACTGTGGATGCAATGTGAGTTCCTTTAAGCTCGTGCTGTCTGGATTCCTCTGCTGTAATAGACCTTGAACTATAAGCAAAAATAAACCCTATTTCCTTTATGGTGCTTTGCCAGGCCTTTTATTATTATTATTATTATTATTATTATTATTATTATTATTATTATTATTATTATTATGACACTGTTGATGGTAAAGTTGATTTTGTCAGTGATGGCAGTGAATTTCCAAGTTTCCCATTTCTAGGTTATTTGATGGAATTGGACTCTTAGAAGAGATTTGGGACATCCAGGTCTTCATATTTAAAATAACACAGAGATTGTCTGTGTTGGTGAGGATGAAAGTGGCAAGTATGTCAAGTCCTTACAAATGGATTGAGACTTAACAGAGCTGCAGAACTTGGCATTTTCATATGGAGAGTAGAACTAAGCCTCACCTCGGACAAATCCTTCAGTCAGTTTGCACAGAGAAGATGTTGGATGAGACTCTGCCTTCCATATGAGGCGAGTGACCAGAGGGACAGAGGGACCAGAAGGACAGAGTGACCCGAGGGACAGAGTGACCGGAGGGACAGGGTGACCAGAGGAACATAGTGACCCGAGGGACAGAATGACCATAGCAGAGGGACAGAGTGACCCGAGCAGAGGGACAAAGTGACCAGAGGGACAGAGTGACTGGAGAGACAGAGTGACCCGAGGGACAGAGTGACCAGAGGGACAGAGTGACTGGAGGGACAGAGTGACCAGAGGGACAGAGTGACTGGAGGGACAGAGTGACCAGAGGGACAGAGTGACTGGAGGGACAGAATGACTGGAGGGACAGAGTGACTGGAGGACAAAACAGGTTGATGTTTTTGGGAGGGTGTGAGCTGACATGGCAGATCAAGGAGCTTCATGCTTTATCCTACATGCTTCGTTTGTTGGTTTCTTCTTTTATTTTTTCTAAGACAAATCTCCCCATATAACCCTGGCTAGCCTCCAACATACAGAGATCTGCCTGTCTCTGCTTCCTGAGAGTTGAGATTAAAGGTGTGTAGGAATACAACCGAAACACTGAACTTGCGGGAACGTCGTCTGGAGATGCTGTCATTTCATTGGGTTATGATGAATTGGTCAAGTAGGAGCAGGTGTAATTGTCCTCTTCTCCAAGTCATGCTGGTACCACAAGGAAATGAACCTCCAGTGGTCACACCATGCTGTCCCTCTGTACACCTTTGCAGCTCGCTAACATTTGGGGTTTGGGCTTAAAGATCAGAAGAAGGGAAAGTGTCAAGATGTATGAAGAGAATCTAAGACTTGAGCATTTGGAAGGCGAAGGCAGGGGCATCAGGAGTTAAAAGCCAGTTCACACTACATATCAAGTTTGAGAACAACTAGCAGTACTTGAGATCCCGTATGAATACAAATGAACTGAACAAAAACCCAAACAATAAAACTAAGAGGATTTTCTCATAGAGGTTATTTGACTGAGTTAGTGCTCACATAATAAATATTTCAGATAATTGATACTTAAGCATTGAACTTAACTATCTTTTCTGGAAACATTTACAAACTGCATAGTATGCCTTGACAGTATGGGGCACGTGGGTACTATACTGTATATGACTTAACCTTGTTAACTTACTTATCATCATAATCTCCATTGTTGTTCTGTGCTAGAATATGAGATAACATACTTTGGAAGGTTCTTGCAATGCATGCTTTCTACTGTATGCAATCCTGTTCAAAACAGTTTCCTCGTGTGGACTTAAACTGTTTTGTAGCAAGTCTTTCTCTGTCTGCCCACCAGCTCCCAAATAACAATACGGAGACTTCTTATTAATTATGAAAGCTTGGCCTTAGCTTAGGCTTGTTTCTAACTAGCTCTTATAACTTAAATGAATCCATTTCTATTAATCTACGCATTGCCACGTGTCTTGTGTCTTTTATATCTCCTCAACTGGCGAGCCCTTTTTTTCTTCCCAGAGCTCTCTCTGTCCAGTAGTCCTGCCTATACCTCCTGCCTAGATATTGACCATTTAACTTTTTATTAAACCAATCACAATGACATATCTTTATACAGTGTAATTAAATATCTCACAACACTGTTCTAACAATGCATATGTATGCATATATAAATATGTATGTATATATACATATGTGTGTATGTATATACAATGTATTTGTGTAAACTAACTGTATAATGTATTTGAATGCACCTTAGCAATGTCTGTCGTTCACTGGGGCGTACCAATCCGTGCCACCTGGGCTGTAAGGCATCCTCTCACCCTGTTGCTGCTCTCTGCCCACTTAGCAGTCATCTCTACTTTTCAGACCGACTGATGCAGCACCATGGTGCTTATGTTCAAGTGACTTTATTTTTTATTTATTTATTATGTATACAACATTCTTTCCATGTGTGCCTGCAGGCCAGAAGAGGGCACCAGATCTCATTACAGATGGCTGTGAGCCACCATGTGGTTGCTGGGAATTGAAGTCAGGACCTTTGGAAGAGCAGCCAGTGCTCTTAACCGCTGTGCCATCTCTCCAGCCCTGTTCAAGTGACTCTTAACCTCCAAAGCACAAGGGTAGTAATGAGATTCTGCAACTTAGACATGCCAAGAAATGTGGTCCAGCGCCTCCTGTGGGTGAAAGGATGAAAGTCCTCAACTTTCCTGTTCTGAGGCTGCTGGGCTCTACGGTGAGAACAAAGTCTACCCGTGCATCTGCAGAAGGAAAGAGAGCCCATGCTAGTTTAGCAGTCCCACTTTCAGACTGCAGAGTTGGGTGACAGTATAGACACCTAGACATTCACCTCGTGTCCTGCCAGCACGGGGACTCTGCCGTGAGAGCAGCAGCACACCAGGACATTCTCAGAGGAATGGCCACACCGTCCTTGTTACAGCATCTTGCTGGAGCTGTTCTACAATATTATTAGTTGTTAGTCTCTTCCTTACTGGACCTGCTTGCTTTTGCTTTTGTTTTGAGAAAAGGTGTTGATATAAATTCCAGGCTGACCATGGCTTGTTACCTGCTCCAGGCTGGCTTCAGACTGGTGGTCTTCCGCCTCAGCCTCAGAGTGTTAAGATTAGAGGCTCCAGTGCTCTGTTTAAAAACTTTATTATATGTATTCACATATAGAAAAACCACAGTATGTGTCTTCCAGCACTTATTTCCATAAAACAAGCTCCAGGGTAAAGCCCAGCATTGGCAGGCAAGGACATAGACTCTCTTCATGAAGGTTGGAGCAAAAAGATGGGATGTGTCTCCTTTAAAAATGAAAATCTAAGTATCTTTGAACAAGAAGTATGCTCTTAGCTAATGAAGCAAACAGACAAAGATCAGTCACTGGCCCTAAGCTGAGTCACCCGGAGCTGCATGGCACTGCTGGCATCTTTGGGGACATAATGAAAGGTGACTTACTGGGTAGAACTCCTGGCCCAGAAACGCCTTCCTTTCCTATCCAAAACCAGTTTTCCTTCTTGATAAGATGACATTCTCTTTACAAAGTCTTTGCCTCCGAAGTGTCTGAATGAGAAATGAAGAAGTGATCAGAGTCTAAGCTTGTGGAACATCAGCCTCATCTGCCCTTGGCCTGAGTTTTGTCCACCTTTGTCTCTGGCTGCTGGTGTGTGACAGGTTGATGACAAGGGACAAATGTAAGCCTGGATTATCTGGTCTTGAGGTACCTGACCTCAGACCAAGAAGTGTGGCAGAAACCAAATAGTTCTTCTGCCACATTAGGGGATTTAATCACCCATATTCCTACCCTGAGTTTGTGTCTCTGAATTATTTAACTACAAACCTTCCCCGCCCCTACTCTTATCCTAAGTGAACGACATCTTTGTCTCCAGTTTTATGAACCTCTTCAACTGGCTGTTCATTTGTCTACCTAACGATATCCTGTATGATAATCCAGCTACAGTAAAGCCTTTTCCGGGTTGTCTAAGTTGTTTTAGAATTCCCAGCTGAAGAGACAGTTGCGGGAACCGTGTAGATGAGGCACCAGTTAGAAGTAACTGTAATGGCCTGGGACTAGGTGACCCGTGTGAGACTCTGGGCTGCCTTGCACTATGGGGTCCTTACCTTTGTGGGCCTGCTGCTAATTGCATTAGCTTCTGAGTTGGATGGAAGGGTACCCAGCTGCTGTTGGGGAGTTGGAGTAGCCCCAGAGAAGCTCCGAGAATCTGTCATCGGAGAGAAGGCAATTTGGGAGTGGCAAAGTGTCTCACATTCCTCTAACTTCTGTCTCATCTCTGGCCTCCCAGACTCCATCTCCCTGCAACTCCTGCTCCATCTTCATCAGGATCTGGATATCAGCTCATTGCTGTCACCATGCAAGGAGTTCCAGATCCATCTAACTGGGTCTAATACACACATTTTCTTTCAGATTCTTTAGTAGTCAGTTTCTCTCAACCTCGATTTACCTTTCTTCCCCAGAATCTTGGCGAAGCTTAAAGCAGCGCCCAGGTATGGTGAGCTGCAAGGGCTCTCTGACTTCCAAAGGGAATGAGTCACACGATGGGAGCATATAGACACGGGAATCAGAGAACACCCAAGGGGCAGCCAAACCTTTCCTGAGTCCCTGGAACCAGACCTGGCCAGACCACTGCTACACCGCCCCGGCTAGTCCTACTGCTTTTTTCCTTAAATGAAAGAGTCGTCCGTGATCTGAGTGGCTCTCAGACAAAAATTGTCATTTCCACAATGGCACGTGTGGTAGGTGGAACAAGGTTTATTAACTTCTCACGTTTCTGCTTTAGCAAAGGAGGAGATGGGAGAACACGTCTAACTGGTGGCCCTGAGGAGCAGTTTCTCTAACTTCCATGATCCCTTTTTGCGAGTGCTACCTCTATTTTGCCCACTAGGTGGCACCATAGCACCCGATAATGAGAAAAAAATGATAGACATGGTTGCTGTAAGGAAATTCGCTAGATCAGAGAAACAATGTCTTTAGAATAGCTGTAAACTGGGTGTCATTAGTTTATTTAATAAACTGTGTCTTTCAGATAGGGCAATCTTGGAGCTGAAGAAATGGCTCAGTGAGTGGTTAAGAGCACTTGCTGCTCTTTCAGAGGACCTGGGTTTGGTTCCGAGCTCTCACACGGCATGGCTGAAAAGGTATCGTAACTCCAGTCCCATGGGATTCAACACTCTCTTTCTGTCTCTGTGTGCATCTGAATGCACGTGGTACATTTACAGACAAGTAGGCACACATATAAAATAAAAATAAACCCTTTCAAATAGGTATGACAATCTTAGTCATGCTAGACAGTAACCTCGTTCATTCACGTTTACTCCTGTAAACAACAGAGAGGCTTGAAGTTACTGACTCCAGCAGTAACGGCCTTGCTGGGCTAGATCAACTGAAGACGCACCGCGCCCGTGGACCTCATCCTTCGGGCTGCGTTACTGCCAGATCCTTGTATCGCTGGGGCTGAGCTCTCCGAGCGGCTGGGGTTAGACGTGAGCCTTTTACTAAAGTAAAAGTTATCCTTTTCAGTTTTTGAACCCTTAGTAAATAGTCATTTCTGGGACATTTCTCCCTTTTTGATGAGAACACAATTTTGAAGTTATGCGTTCAACTTCAAAGTTGTCCTTTTCCTCAGCCATTCCATCTCAGACTGTGTAGTGACGGAAGTAACTATCTTGAGTGCGTGAGGACGTGAGAAGGTACTGAGGCAGCTAGACTCTCAGAAACACCTGGATCAAATATAGACGCAAACCGAGTGGCAGGGACCGCAGTTTCTGCAAGGGAACAGAAACAGCTACCAAACACACACAGTGCTCCAACCAGCGATCTCGCGTCTACACTGTTATCAGATCTACTTTCAAATAAGAAAACTTATCTGCTGGCGGAGTCTTTCACTGCAGCGTCAAAGTCTAGATACGACTTGAGTGACCAGTCAAGAAAAGAAATCTCACAAGGAACATGGAACCTGAAGGTACCAGCAGGGAAGGACCTCAGGGTTCTAGGAACAGAGTGAGGCACAGAACTTTGTGAATACAAGTCACGGGTGTGCCTTCCCTCCATCCACCCATATGTGTTATGTGTGAATGTATCATTCTGCTTGCATTTGCAATAAGAATGCTCTGTACAGCTACCCTAGAAACGAACAGCTTTGCTTGACTACAGGGGGGAGACACTGAATAGCATGGGCCAAAAAGAAAATACTTGTTGGGTACCTGTTGAATTTGTGTTAATGGATATGTGTGTTCATGTGTGTGTATTGGGGGAGGTCAAAGGATGCTGTCAGGTATCAGGTGTCTCCCACAATCACTTTCCCTTTTATTTATCTATTTATTTAGAGACAGGGTTTGTCACCAAACCTGGAGCTGCTTGATTTGGCTAGACTGGCTGGCAGTGAGTCTCAGAGGTCCTCTGCTTCCATGCGTGGTATTAAAGGCAAGTTTGACCACACCTGTTTGTTTTGTTGATTGCTTGTTTGCTCCCCCCTTCCCGAGACAGGGTTTCTCTGTAGCTTTGGGCCTTTCTTGTAGACCAGGCTGGCCTCGAACTCACAGAGATCCGCCTGCCTCTGCCTCCCAAGTGCTGGGATTAAAGGCGTGCGCCACCACTGCCCAGCATCACTTTTTTGCTTTTAACATCAGAACTGAACTCAGATCCTCTGAATGAACAGCTGCCCCAGCTTCTCTTGGTGAGTTTTGAACCACGTAAACGTATTTACCCATTTAAGCAACGAGAGTGAAAGTCTTTACTAACACCCAGATCCCCCAACAAGCAAAACAAACTTCACCAAAAGCCAAAGAATTCCAAATCCACGAACTTCACTGTCACAGTCTAAACTATGATGACCCAATGGCGTTGCCGATTTAGGGTCATTTCCCATTTATTTATTTATTTATTTATTTATTTATTTATTTATTTATTTATTTATTTATTTATTGTGACTTTATGGTAGGGTCGCTTCATGATTGACAAGACCATACAAGATTAGGTTGAATCATTCTGTTAAATTACAGTCTTGTCATTTATACTTCTTTGTGTCCCATCTCGCATTTTAATGGCCGGTAGATCCTACTTGAGAGGGTTATTGCGAGGACTCCCTGAGTCCATACCTGTAAGGCACTGAGTGAATGGAGAGCCAGCTGTGATGCTGGCAGCCACGTGGCACGCACGGGCTGCAATGCCGTAATGCTCAGTAAGAGACTAGACGCCGCGGCTGACACCCAGTAGGCGCGAGCGACTATCAGTTCCCCCACAGCCCTGCTTATTGGGCTTCTCTATCTTGCTATGCACTCGCTGAGAGACTCTGAAGTAATTTTCCACTGAACAGCGCACACGTTCTCCATTTCAGTCTGCAGGTGGACCCATCGAGCTGCTCTGACCGGTTCAGGCATTTTAAATACAGAATCTGTTTGGCTCTATTATTTTCATGTCAGTTTCTTAGGTTTATCTAAATAAACATTTCCATATTCTTTCTGTCGGTGTTTCTGCGGATTAAGTTACGGCAGGGGGAGTGCAGTGCGCTGTGATGCCCGGCTTCTACTCAGCCTTTGGAGTCAGTGAAGAAGTGCCAGGCGGTTTTTTGAATGACTCTTAGAAAAACAGAAACAGCCTTGGATCAGGAGACAACATTTTTAAAATGTTGGGGTCACCCCTGGGAAGCTTTATCTCTACCTTCTTTGGGGGGATCAGCATGGCCTGTTCTGGTTAGGATTAAAGCCCAAACCTGGATCACTTCAGGCCCCGACCTTTGTATCTCCCCTCAGGCAAATCACCATGAAACAAAACACGTAAGCCTTAAGCAGACATTGATTATAGGAAATGATTTTTTAAGCGAGAGGGGACAGCCATTCCTTTTTCTGTTCTTGTTTGGTTCGGCTTTGTCCCTATGGATTGCAGAGGCTGCGACACTCAGCTAAGGTTTATGCACGTCGGTCTCCTACGCTCCGTGAGCTAACAATCACCCTCATCTTTCAGATGAGGGAAACAGTCCTTGGAGAAGTTAATGTTATCCGACGTTACAGAGCAGGCAGGGAAGAAGGAAGGCGTTTGAGCCATCTGCCTCCTCCTGTAGCATCCAGACACAGTTCAGTACGAAAGAACCTTCCATCTTCGCCTGCGTTCCCCTCAGTCTCTGCTGAAGTATGAGCTCAGGGTCCTTGACACCTCCCAGAGATCTCTTCCTATTGGTCCGGTATCCCTGTGGCTTACTGCGGTTGGTCGTGCACGGCTTTACAGCCCGTGATACCAGTGCTCAAGGGCTGGGGAGAGACCGCGTGGCAGTTGAACTCTGAGCCTTGGGGATGAAGATAGTTGGGCAGTGGCCAGAAAGCGGGGAGGGTGGGGTTCTTCAGTACGTAGGATCACTGAGTGTCCGATGTGTGCCAAGCGTGGTGCTGAACACACCCCGGGATCATTTGGCTTAACCATCATGGCACCCCTGCATGGGGAAGCCGCTGCTACTCTCACTTCACATATGAGAACTTTAGATTCTGAGAAGGTCAGTCAGCCCCTTCATCCAAAGTCCAGCAGCCACTTTGGTTTGGGAGCTTGTACCTTGTCACTTGGTCTGGCGACCCTGATGCCATCTGAATTACCCACCCGTGCATTGCCCAGGCAGGTTGTTCTCTGTGCAAATGCACCGATGTGCATGCTGTAAACGAAAGCGGGTTGTGCCTCTTGGGTGATTTAGTCGTGATTCTCTTGACAATTTGCTCTGAAGTTCCTTCTCCTTTTCCAGCTGAACTTGCCCTTCCTTCCCTCTTGGCATCCTTGAGGGATGCAAGGGTGCAAGGGTACCAGGGCTGCTTTGCCTCACTGTTCAACACACGCGCGCGCGCGCACACACACACACACACACACACACACACACACACACACACACACACACACACACGCCAGAGCCTTTAACTGACCCCAGACAGCCAGATCCCCATCAGCAAAGGGAGAAAAACAAAGACTTTTTCTTGGCTGTGTTTTGTAGCTTCCATTAGCTTAACTGTCATCAAGAACAATGCTGACTCAGGATCTGAATTATCTCTTTCTCTGCTTGGGTTCTTGCCTTTGGCTTGCTGCCATCCTCTGCATGCCACAAGGCATGAAGACAGGTCTCCACCTCATCTGTCTCTCAGCAAGCAGACAGATAGCATACATTCTGGAACAGGGAGCAATATAGCTTATTGCTTGGGAGAGTTCATCCAAGTCCTGGCTCCGACAGGACACTGCAGAGCTGTGTCCTTGAGCACATTGCTTAATCAAAGGTTCGTCTTTCTTTCTCTGACCGTGTCAGGGTCCATATGACAGGCAGGGACAGTGCTCAGGGGAGTGCACAGCCCTGGCTCTAAGCTGGGTGGTGGAGATTTCTGTACCTGAGCTTTCTTTGACTTCATGGTGTCAGGATGCTGTTGTATTACATAGTAAGGCGCCCTTGAGTTCTCTGCCAAGACATGCATGCTTCACTGTGAAGGGCCTCGGGAACCCTGCGGATCTGTGAACTGCTAGGCTCATTGACCACAGAGCCTAGCCATCCTTTCTCAAATGCCCAGGATTACATGTAGAAGACTGATCCACCGTTCCACTTTAATTTGGTCCAGGAATCCAGCAGCACACTGCTTTCGTTTTCTGTCTTCCCTTCTTTGCTATGTCCCCATTGGTACCAAGCCCATGTGGTTTTCACCACATTGGGGAGGGTGGCTAACGACTGGCTAAACCATCTCCTGCTGGTGTGTGCGCATGCACAGGAAACACTCAGGTGGAGGTCAGAGGACAGCTTCTCTCCTCCCACCAAGGGCGGCCCTGGATCAGACTCAGGGTGTCCAGGTGTCAGATCTGTTTAGGAAGCATCGCCCTCAGCTGCAACTCCCCGCTCCTCCCCGCACTCCCCCTCACCCCCTGCCCCCCTCCTGCCACCGCGGAGCCATCTCACCAGCCTCAAGCTTACTCTTTTTTATCTCACCTTCTCTTCTTTCCTCTTTTTTTTTTTTTTTTTTTTTTTTTGGTTTTTCGAGACAGGGTTTCTCTGTGGCTTTGGAGCCTGCACTGGAACTAGCTCTTGTAGACCAGGCTGGTCTCGAACTCACAAAGATCCGCCTGCCTCTGCCTCCCGAGTGCTGGGATTAAAGGCGTGCGCCACCACCGCCCGGCCTCTTCTTTCCTCTTTTAAAATTACTATTGTTAGTTAATATGCGAAATGATGGGTTTCATTTGGCACTCTCATGCATGTATATCGCGGGACTCCTGGCACACATGTTTGTGGGTCTAAGGCAATGCTGGGGTTCCAAAGTCGAGCAGCAGCATGGTCTGCCGTCTCAGAAGCATCCTGTAAGTCTCTCGGATCTACTTCGCTGGTCAATGCTGGCCTCTGCCCATGTGGCTACTGTAGATTCTTGAGCAGGTGCTGCAGGGGACTGTGAGGACATCAGTCTCTAACACATGCAATAGGTGTTGTATCCATGCTTGCTGAGTAATGACGCCTTCCATGAGAGACTGTCTGTTCTAACTGCCAAGTGTGATCTTTAAGGTCCTTCATGCAGTTTTGTACACAAAAGAGATTATTCAGAATTAAGTTAGGCTTTAAAATTAGCCTTTGAATTATTATGAAGCTTAGGTTTAGAGATGAATTTGTGTATCTTGGAGCTTTTAAGTTAAATTATAAATATTTTGTTTATCAGTCCAGCAAGCTCTAGCAATCATGTTTAAGGGAGATTTTATTAATGTTTGGCTCCATTCACAAATCTGGTCAAATGCCTTTTAAACTGCTTTTATGAATTCAATAGATTCTATTTCTTTTTAAGTATTATACTTGCCTTACTTAAAAATATCCTGAATACTTAAATAACTTGTATAAATTTATTATGTTAAGTTTACAAATATGGCAGACCTTCAGTTTTTAAAAATATTAAGCTCTGTATTGGATCTATTAAGATTTAATCTAAAAATCTTCACAATTTTAAATCACTCGTACGTGTAAAATTAGAATGACAAGCTGTTATCTTATTCTTTTAGATTAGGTTCTCATAAATGTCATAAATATATAAAATGCTAAGGTTTCACAGACTTAGAGGCTATAGCTATGCCTGACTGTGATCCCAGCACTCAGCAGCCTGAAGTGGGAGGATCTAGACTTTGAGACCAGTGTGAACTGCAAAATTAAACCAAAACTTCAAAGCCCCAAGGAAACTAAAATGGAAGATTCCAAATCCCTCCCCAAACCTAGTCCTTGAAGATATTAATACTATATATTTTAGGTTCTTAACTAATTCTATGCTTGTTTAAAATACAAGCTTGTTTAAAATTCAAGAATATGTTTAAAATATTCTAAATCAAAAGATACTGACGTGGAGAGGCCACCATAGCTGCACTGTCAGGCTTCTACTGGACCAGCCTTCTGGGCCTGAGTTCTCTTTCAGTTTCTGTACCCTGCTAGGTCTCAGTTTTGGTTTTAGTTTCAGTATTCTGTTAAAGAAGGAAAAGGAGCACCCCCCAATCAGGTTCGGGGCTGACCTAATCCCCTTTCGCAGCCATTTTGTTGTCTGGCTGACTGACCCCAGCATGCTATCATTAACTATACCCTGGCTGATTGCTGTGTGAGTGGCAGTCTTTGCTTTGTGGGGTGTTCCGTGGACCCTAACAATATGCTGGGAAAGCCACTGTGGATCCAAAGTATCTTCCTTCTCTTTTCTTTTTTTCCTCTATTCATTTGTTCTCCCATCCAACCTGATGACATCTCAGTAAAGGTTTTGGCGCCAGCAGCTTACGTGACCACCCACATGACTGTCCACTTAGAATTTCTGCTTCCATGATCTCTGAGGTCTTAGCCATAAATTTGAAATTCTTACTTTAAATGTATTTCCAAATATGTTTTTCTCTTTGGACCAATGCAAGTGAGCAGAATTACTGAAAACAGAACATCCGTTACTTGTGTAAAGATCCCATCAGAGAATGCTAAAGACCACACATGGATGCCTGCTCTCTCCTTGAAACGCTGTTGCATAGATAGAGCTCCTAATGACCACTCGGCCTTTTGACCAGAAGTAATCAGGACTTATGTCTGGAAATATGTACCTTAGAAGAGTTTAAAACCAGGACGATCTATTTGGAGATTGCCTGGTCCAGCTTATTTAGATAACCCTGAATGCTGGGCTATACCTTTGTCCCCATTCTAAGGGTGAGCTCAGTTGATGGAATTCAGTTTTTTCTTTTTTCTTTTTGTGGGAAAAACATTTTATACAATATATTGTGATCAATTCCTTTCCCCCAACTCATCCTGGAGGTTCCCACTTCCCTACCTACCCAAGCCACACCCTTTCTCTTTAGAACACAGTTAAACAAACCAACCAACCAACTAACCAGCCAACCAGATTTTTAAAAAGGAAAGAACAGAAGAAACACACACATATAAAAACACAAAATCCGAAGCTGTAATATACAAGCAAAAGATCAGCAAGAAAAAAAATAAGCCCCAAACAAGGCAATATGAGACAAAAAATCTATAAAAATACCGTTAAGTTTTGGTTAGCTATGGGGCTTAACCTTAAGTAATGGTTAATATACTCCATTGGAGAAATCTAATTTTTCTTTGTTAGCAGTTATTGGTTTCTTGATAGGGGTGGAAGCTGTGTCCTCTTACCTGTCTCAGCCTGGTGGAAACTGTGTCCCTTACCCCTCTCAGCCTGGTGTACCTATCAGGCTCCAGGGCAGCCAGGTTGACAGAGTGAGATCCTGTCTCAAAAGAAAAAAAGAAAACTTCACCAAGAGGAATGTTGAAAGATTTAAAAAAGTAAATGGGGCAAGGGAGAGTCAATGTTATTAACTGCCAACTCTCTCTGTATTGGTCTAAAGATAAAATATAAAATGAAATATCAGAAGCCCAGCAGGCTTGCCTTCAAAGTTAAGAAATAAAATGGCTCAGCTCAGGCAGGTGGGCAGAAGATAGTGGCAGAGACCCCACCTGCTGCCGGTGCCACTGTGACAAGCAAATATGCGGCAGGGAGAGGAGTGGAGCGGTTCACGTGCTTCAGAGAAGAGGCAGAACTGGAGATGTGACTGGAGAGGAACAGGCAGATGTGATGCCCTGTATCCTGAGGCCATGTGATGTCTGGGCCTGTGTTGCCTCCAAGGGCGTGTCTGGGTTCATGCCATGTGGATATCCACACTCTGTGTCACCACCTGAGGCCATGTGATTGGTGTCCAGGCCTGAGCTGCAAGCCAGGGACCATGTCTGGATCCATGACCTGTGTTACTACCAAAGGCCACGCAGATGCCTACAGTCTGGACTGCTGCCTAAAGTCATGTTGATGTTTGAGGTGCTGAGCTGGTCCCACCTCTCACGGGAGAGTTGGCCCCACTCCTTGCTGGCCACCACATGAAGGGAAGCTGATTCTGCCCCTTGCAGGTGCACGTAAGGCAGAGTGAGTGTGGGAACAGTGCTGGGCCTGATGGCGTGGGCCTGGAAGAACTGGCCCTACCACTTGCTGAGGTGGAGGAATTCCTGATGAGGCCTGGGCTTACCAACTCAGTTACCACCAGGCCCACATCCAGAGCTTTGAGTTGGCCCATCCCAACATCTACCCTACATATGAACTCCTGGAGCACGTGCATGGCCCTGTGGGACCATAATCACAGGATCTCCATGACTTGGGGCAGCAGCAGGATATCCAACAGAAGGGTCCAGTATTGATGGATTGATGGTGTACCAGAGCCAGAGGCCCTGAACCAGACCAACAACTCACTGCAATGAACATTTGCAAGTAAATCTGTTTGGGCAAAAGAGTATCCCATGTGATGCACAGCAGCTCCCAAGGCCACCACAGCAAATGAATATGTGGTGGAGAGGTGGGAGAGACAGAGGAGCAAAGTATGTTTTATTTTGCTTTGTTATTTTTTTCTTTTCTCTTTGGGGAGCGGGGGGAGACTACAAAGGTGGAGGGAAGATATGGAAGGACTGAGAAATGAGTGAGATTGGGGTGCATGATGTGAAATTCCCAAAGAATCAATAAAAATTAGGCAAAGGTAGGTAAAAATGAAAAGACAAGAAACAGACTGAAAGGTATGGTTGTAAAAACGCACGCAATAAAAGGCTGTAGAGAGTTTACATAGAGCAATTATAACCTATAATTCATAAGAAAATAAAGTCTCAAATGGAGAGAGGACAGAGACGTGTTTTTTTTCAGCAAAAAATGGTGTGTGTGTGTGTGTGTGCATGCACATGTGTGTGTATGAATAATGAAAAAAGAGGTCCTGAGTTATTGGTCATTAGGGAAATGCAATTTAAAACCATAATGAGAGAAAACATTTCCCACTCCTCAATGGGTCTTGAAAATAAGGCAGACAGTGAGAACCGTTATTGTAGAAGTGGAGAATGAGAAGCTCCATACACTGCCCACAGAAATGTAGCACAGTATGGAATACTTTGTAGTTTCTCAAAAAAATTAAGCATAAAACTTCTGTATAACATTGCCATTTCATTCCCAGGTAGAGAGAAATGAAAGCATAATTGCAAGAAAGACCTGGCCAGAAATATAACAGTGTTACTCATAATATCTCAAGACTGAAACAATCCAAGTGTCCATGGACTGGTGAGTACATAGACAAAACTCTGGTATATCCATACGATGGAGTACCAGTAGTCAGTGAAGAAGGGTGAACTAATGACATACAATGGAGTACCAGTAGTCAGTGAAGAAGGATGAACTAATGACATACAATGGAGTACCAGTAGTCAGTGAAGAAGGATAAACTAATAACATTCTGTGTTGTGGATGAATCTCAAAAAGATGCTAAGTTTAAAAAGCCAGTTTTACAAGATATATACTATATATATGATTTTGTTTTATAAAATATTCAGGAAAAGCAAACTTACAGAGACAGAAAGTAGAGTAATCATTTCCTGGGGTAAAAATATGAGAATAAATTAACTATGAATGAGCATGAAAGAGTCAATTGGTGGGATGGAAATGCCTAGAGCTGATTTATGGTCACAGCTGCAGCATTGGACAATGTTACTGAAAGTTATTGGATTATATACTTGATTTAATAGATCCAAAATATATACATCAAATGTATACATCAGTGGAGTTGTCAGAGAAAAGGCCTGTCCAGGGCCCTGAAAAAATGTCTTAACTTTTCCATGCTTTAGTTTATTTACTTGTGAAATGAAGATGAGAGTGTTTTCCTCACAGGAACATTGGGTCCAATTATATAAGAGAGTAGGGACCTACAGTTGAAAATTTGAATGCCTGACATGTTGGTTTGAATGAGAATGACCCCCAAAGACTCATATGTTTGAATACTTGGTCACCAGTTGGCAGAACTGTTTGGGAAGGAGTAGGAGGCATGGCTTTATTGAAGGAGGTGTGTTTAGGGGCGGGCTTTCAGGTTTCAGAAGACTATACATCTTGCTCCTTGGCTCCTTGCTTATGTTACTTATTAATATATTCTCATAATTCTATGGTTGTAGAGAATGTTCTTCCTGTATAACCTCCAGTAGCATGGTGCTTGGTTGTGTGCATTTGCTGTGGTTTCTTTAGATAGTTTCCTGGTAATAAATGGTGATGCCTCTAGTATCTGGATGCTATTCATGATGCCACAGCTCATGGCCTTGGAGATGCAGCAAATTTTATATATATATGCTTATATAACCAACCTAGTACTATTTGGAAAACAAGTCCATTTTGTAGCACCTATTGCTTTGAAACTCTGAAGGTACTCATTTGCTCAGGCTACTAAATTTCTGTGAGAATAAGACTTTGATAGTTACCATGGTTTATTAATCATGAACATTGAATTATTTAATATCTACAACCAAACCTATGGCTGTGCAATGTTCCAGTGACATCTACTGGCCCCTGAGAAGAGAGCACTGAGCGGTTTGCTGATGTGTCCCAGCATGCTGATGAGAGATTCCACAAAGGACTTAGCTGCTCAGAGCTCCAGCAGGAACCCAGATGAAATTCAATCTAGGTGGAGCCACGCCTTTGGCTTCCTGTTTGCTATGGGACACCCACAGAGCCCAGACCTAGGTAACTCCATTCTTGCCAGTTGTGGGCAATTTTCATTGCAGCTGTTGGATTGTGGGGGAGAACCTTGGAAAGACAGAAGATTTCCTCATCTGTAATTTTAGGATAATGACAACTGTTATTTATGAGGATTATTTTGAATACACATAGAAAATGCTTATCCCCATGCCTGGCCTATGGTCAGGATTCATAAGCTGTAACTACTACTATTATTAATATTTTGGAGAAGTTCAGGATCAAATTTCCATCTTTTCATGTCTTCATTTTTGTTATTTATGCCTCCTTCCCTTGCAGAAAGGAAAGCAATTTGATATGTGGAATTGAAAGTCAACAGATTTACCTATGATTTCATGCTAGGCCATCACAGCTTATGTTTGGAGTCTATAGGAAAAAAGAATCTTTTGTTCATTTTGACTCCCCTCAACACAGCTCAATTTCTTATCTGACAATTTGTATTGGTCATTATGGCAGTCCCAGAAAATTAACTGTCCATTTCCTGAATTTTAAGAAGTCTCCCATAATTTTTGGATATTTTAGTTTTAAATGGAGCAATTTATAGTGCATTAAATTTACTCAATGAGTTGACATTAGGCTGCATTTTTGTGTCTGTCCTCTTGTGCCAATTTAATGTACTTTCAAATTCTAAAATGTTTCTATGATAGCTTTATAACTGTGATGGCTGCTTTTTAAATGTGTTGGCCACTTGGAGAGGAAGAAGCAGGAAGAGAAGAAGCTTGCCTCTAGTCTGCAGTTTTTAAGTCGTTCACTCGTTCTTCAATGCTTCGGCTTCACCAGTTCGTAGGAGGGAAAAACTTGAGTTATGCAAGCAGCCAGTTCAGCTGTGAGAATAGTGGGAGCCAGGCACATGGTCACTACAGCGTGGCGAGAGCTTGTGTCCTTGTTGTATTTATTTGATAGTTTAACTTGATCATGGAGAAAACTGTATTCTTTGGGAAAATGCTCTTGAGTGGAGAAGTCCAGTTTTTGTGTTTTATGAGAGGCCCAGGAATTCTGTCGCCTGGGGGGAGAGCCCTCTGCAGCAGGCCCTGAGCCTCAGGTGTTACGCTGCTTCCAGACTGCAACAGGGAAATCTCATGGGTGGTGCAGCTGCTTCTTTCCAAACCCACACCCTTTCCGTCACATAATTTAGTAAAGGTTGTTCAGGGCCTGAATGTGACCTCAGAAATGCTTTTGAAAGATTCTCTTTAAAAGTCAGCTGTTAGCCGGGCGGTGGTGGCGCACGCCTTTAATCCCAGCACTCGGGAGGCAGAGGCGGGCGGATCTCTGAGTTCGAGACCAGCCTGGTCTACAAGAGCTAGTTCCAGGACAAGCTCCAAAGCCACAGAGAAACCCTGTCTCAAAAAAAAAAAAAAAAAGAAAGAAAGAAAAAGAAAAGTCAGCTATTAAATCCCAATAAGAATAAAGACAGGCAGATCTCTGTGAGTTCAAGGCCAGCTTGGTCTATGGAGAGAGCATTCCAGGACAGCCAGGGCTGTTACACAGAGAAACCCTGTCTCAGAAGAAAAAAAAAGAATAACGATAATGTTTGTTTTGGTATGAGGGACTGGATGCCAGGCCTAACAGATGACAGGCAAGTGCCCACTGCTGAGCTCTATCATTGACTCTCCATATACTTTTGATATTTGAGGCAGGATCTTCTAAGTTTCCTAGGCTCTGACCTTACTCAAGAGCCCAGGATATCCTCTTTTTCAGCCCCTTGAGTAGCTGCATTACAGGTTCTACAAAAGAATGTATTTTGAGCAAGCTTTTACTTCTCAGACCATTGTCTTGGTCTGATGTGGGCTGTTTGAGTAACTAAATGTGGTATTATATCTGGTAAACACGCAGCAGTGTAGGAACCACACCCATGAAATAGCCAGCACTTACGCAAAAGCACGTCAGTAAGTGTGAGCGTGTCCAAAACTTCTCTTCGAAAAAGATTTCTCACTGACCTTTCCTGTGTGCTGTCCTCCCGGCATATATAGAGTTGTTTTCTGCCCCATCAAAATTCATCACCATCTCCCAGTGTTAGGGCAGATGGAGAGATGTGCGGCCCAGCGTCGTTTGGAGGCCTGCTTACTGCAGCTGAGCTGTTTTACAACATGGGCTCGTTGAGGGAGAGAGGGGACCTGAAGCTGATGTGATGCCATACAGCCCCAACATAAAACCACCCCGGAGCCACCTCTGGCAACACAGTTAAGGCGCGCATTTGGGAGCTGTGAGAGGGAGTTCTCCTTGCTTCCAACCCTGCTGGTATTATTCTATAATTTGTGACAGTGCCCTCAAACAGACACCCGGGACCAGGGCCTCCTCTGACTCCCCTTTGCTCTGCCCTTCTAGGTTTCTTCTGATGAAGACAGAAACGGCTGGGAGGAGGAGGGAGAGACACTCTATCTCAAGCCGACTGCCTGAGACTCTGTGGGGACAGTCTTCACTGTACCAACATTGGTGTGATGTTATTTAGTCTATGAAACAAAAACATGAAAGAATCAGTATAAGTCCAGTGTGGTGGCATACGCCTTTAGTTCCAGCATGCAGGGGGTTGAGGCTGGAGGATAATGATTTCCAGGCTAGCTTGAACTACATAATAATACCCTTTTACACAACAAAGGAGAACGAAAAACCCACGTACATCAGTACGAAAGTGCAAAGAGATGTTTGATTTTATTTTGTTTTTAAAGGGAGTGTACCACTTTCAGATGCTTGCTTCCTTAGCAGCCATTGCGATCCCCTCCCTGTCCTTTGCAGGTCACGACAGTGCTAGTGCCAGCAAGTCCTCTGGTTTACCCTGGATAAACGTGTACACTACCTCTTCCTGAACATGAGACATATTGTAGAAAAAACTGTGGTCCAGCAGCTGTGTGTATGAGCATACTCAGTATTCTGTCTTCGTCCTTTTGCAAGATCTGCCCTGCCAGTTTTCTCTCTTGCTTGTGGCCTCCTAAGGTGTCCTGGCAGCCCAAGGCTGCAGCCAACGCCCCAATTTGCAGCTTCCAGGACAGCTCAATTCCCCAGGCAGTGAAGGTCATGTAATGACTGACTAATTTATTCTCTTTTATTCTGAAAATTAGGGAATTTTTATTAAATTCTTTGCAACAGGATTTTTGATCCAAACTGACTCTTAATCTTGTGTTTGATAAATAATAAATGGCTCACTGCTCACCAAAATGCACAGTAGTTAATGATTACTAATGCCTCTTTTGCATATGAAATTAATATTCCATATGGCTGGCCCAATCATTTAGGCCTATCCCAACAGGGGGAGGCAAATTAATTTGAGAAGTTTGAGCTGCAAACTATTGAGTACTATTGAGTCACTATCAGGAAAGACCTGGAAATTTAGGTGCTGGGTAAGATGGCAGAATTAAAGCTACATGAACCAGTGGAGCAGCAAATCAGAATGAGAAAAACTAGGCTTGATCTCAAAGAGAGAAACAAGAGCTTTGGGGAGCCACAGAGGACGTCAATAGCAGCACTTTCATGCTCTCGTGGGAGTCCTGAAGGCTTGGCAACAAGGGGCCAATTTTTGGTTTGGGTGCTGACTTCAAAATAGTAAATCTGTTCTGAATATTAGCTGCCATGAAGATTGTTCCACCAGTCAATGACAATCATCCCATCCTCACTCATGAATATTTATTAGATCCCTATGGTACACATGCCACTGTGCCCAGAACACCTGCTACATACTTCTAATTATCATGAGGAATGCAGTAAGGAAAAGAAAAAAATCTAACTCCTTCTTAATGTGCAATTGGCTTTTAGATGCCATGTACAGACCAATGGTGGCTTGACATATTGTTAGCCTGAGACATGTAACCAAAGGTTGTTCCTTGGAATCTGTGGTTCGTCCGCCATTGTGATCAATGCTTTGTCCACAGGCAAAGAACATAATGTCATAGACAGGGCTACAAAAGCTCTCTTTGTGATGCTGAGGACTGAACTACAGCAGCACACATGCTGAGCACATACTCTGCTATGCTGCACCACTAGCAACTCAAGGCTCCCCCACTGTTTTACTGGATTTCTCTGTGTAGCTTTGGCTGTCAACTGTCCTGTCCTGAAATTCACTCTGTAGACCAGGCTGGCCTCAAACTCAAAGCAGATCACAGCGATCTGCTGCCTCTGACTTCTGAGTGCTAGGATTAAAGACATGTGCTACCACC
>JAQHUG010000143.1:1640775-1654955 GCA_028555095.1 Dicrostonyx torquatus
GGTGCGGGAGACTTGTCTGTATTCTGTCAGTCATGTTTTAAATAAACACTGATTGGCCAGGCAGGAAGTATAGGTGGGAAAACCAGACCCGAAGTAGAGGTGAGAACAGGAGAATTTGAGGAAGCAGGAAGCTTCCCTGGCATTCCTGCGTAGACCACCAAGGAAGCAGGATGTGTCCCTGTCCCAGCTGAGAAAAGGTACCAGCCATGTGGCTGACATAGATAAAAATATGGGTTAATATAAGTTATAAGAGCTAGTAAGAAGCCTGAACTAATGGGCCAATCCGTTTATAACCTAATGTAGATTCTTTGTGTGATTTTCTTTGGGGCTTGATGGCTGTGGGGTACCGGGCGGGACAGAAACCCCAACAAGCAGGGACCTCATGTTACAAAACAGCTTTAAGTATGATCATTTATTGTGTTAGAAAAAATATGAGGATTATGGAGAATGAGTTCAGCCAGCCTGTCTGCTCAAATCTAGGAGGTAGCCAAGACGAATAGCAAAGTCATAGTTTCTAATGTAAGCACACCTGTCAGTGCATTAATGCATGACTGTCTAGATGAACGGACAGACAGGTGAGCAAGCAGGTGGAGGGTAGCTATAGCAGAGGAGCTGCTGCTTAGAATAGCATTAGAACACATAGAGACGTAACAGGGAGTAAGCATTCAATTCAGAAAAGAACTGTTGGAGACTGTTCAGTGAGAGTCCCTGAAGGCCCTCAGTGGTAGACACCCAGACTGACTGGCAGGTTCCAAATATCATTTATACCTTACAAATCTGGGCGGACAAGGATTCTTTTCTATTATTTGATAAACTCTGCATTGAATGGAATCAGAAAATATCCTAAAGACTTTTTCTGCCTATGCCAAGCTATGCGGTTTGTAACCATTCTCCTGCTTCCTACCCTAGTCAACCATCAGGAGTTACACTCTGCTTGGGTGTCACTTGTGTTTATTATTAGTAGTTGCTTTGCAATGGTTATGGCAAAAGATAGCTAATACTACTTCTTTTTAGAGACAGAGTTTCATGTAGTCCAGGCTGGCCACCAACTCACTATATAGCTTGAATTTTTGGTTTTCCTGCTTCTATGGTGTTGGGATTACAGGCATGTGTCATCACACCTGATGGGTATCAAATCCAGGGCTTCCTGCATGCTAGGTGAGCGTTCTACCAACTGAGCTGAACTCCCAAACCTATAAGCCTACCTTTTATCTGCTTTTTTATCTTATTTCTTTTTCTACCACACTCCAATGAAAAGTCAAGGTGGGCCTCCCAAAGCCATGCACTAGAAGAAGATGAGGAAGTGAGGGAGGAGAAACACAGAGCCTGGGAGTGTGTCATGAGCCGTGCCAGGCAGAGTGAGCCCTGTGGGATGGGGCGGGTCACAGGTTTGACCCTAGATTTCTGGTAGTTCATGGGGGAAAATGATCAGTCCCATGACAGGTCAGATGGTCAGAGCCAGAAAGGGAGAAACTTCCCCCAGTGGTCATTCAGAGGACCCTTGTAAATTTAGTGGGCTGTGTTCTCAGTAGTACCCTGCCTGAAGATGACAAACTTCTCAGCTACATTTTGTCATATCTTTAGGTATGAGCTTGTGGCATCATTCCCTCATAGACTTTAGCCAAACTACAAGGTGATGGTGGTGAGAAGCACAGATTTCCATTTCTCTGTGTGTCAGTGGTTTAACCAAGGGATAGGTTAAGAGTTTCTCCAGCCAGGTCTGGTGATGCTCGCCTGTACTCCCAGAGTTCAGGATGCCGAGGCAAAAGGAGAATTTGATGAGATCACATTGGGCTAGGTAGTAGGACTGTGTCCAGAAATTCTACAACCAAACAAAATCTTAAAAAGTATCCAAAGGATGCCACAGGGCAGACAAACAGCCATCCAGACAAACCCGTGCTCTGCTGGGGTCCTTCAGGAGTTTAGCTTCTGTGTTTTCCTCTTTGCTTTGGTAAAATGGTGCAAGGAAAGTGGATGGTACCTGCAGAGTTTCTGGGTCTAGGAAAGAACTTCATTCTTCCTTTTCACATTAGGGAGTTCTAGAAAAAAGGTGCATAGGTCTACATGTCCATAGTTAGTGGAGTGTGTGTGTGTGTGTGTGTGTGTGTGTGTGTGTGTGTGTTGGGCTGCTGTGGGGTGGGAAGGGTCCTCTCCCCAAAGCTCAGGTCTGTAAGGGTGCTTTGCAGGGGACTCAGTGGGCAGAGGACCTTCTCCTGTGTGAGTTGAGGAAACCGATAGAGACCCTGTGACTAGGGCTTGCTGGGGCATCTCAGTCATCAGTAAAGATCGGAGGTACCAGCTGCCTTCTCCTGCCCATGTGCAGGCCTCCTCTAAGGCCCTACACATTCATCTGGTGACCTGACACATACAGAAAAGCCACTCATGCTACCCTCCAGCAGCTGCACGCTATCCTCTCCCCGAATCCTGAGGCCAGTGAAGTTTGGGAAGGCCTCCAGTATCCAGCAGTAGCCACTCACGTTGTTGGAGTACCATTCTCCTGGTACATCTTTTGGCAGGAAAAGGAACACATGTTCTTCCAAGAGCACTGCAATTGATTCTCTATGCTGCAGTCACCGGGATCTTATTAAAACACAAACCTTATCATGTAACTTCCCTGATGAAAACCCTTTTGTGAGTTCCTAAGCTCTTCACCACAAAGCTATAGGTTTGTGGGATGGCTAACAACACCATCAGATTTTATTATTATTGTTATTGTTGTTATTATTGTTATTACTAGTCTGGCCAAGGGTTATCGCTAGTGGACTCTCGCGCCTCTACTCCCCAAGTGTTATTAGTATGGCCGTGCTATGTTTATGCCGTGCTGGGAACTGCACACGTCTGCATGCATATTGGGCAAGTGCCGAACCGATAGAACTATGTACCTCTAGGCCTTACTACCATTTAAGATTTGAGACAGGGCCTCCCTAAATTGTCACTTTGCCCCAGTCTCCTGACTGGCGGGGACTGCAGGCTTGTACCATCCTTAGTTTTCCCTGCTGTCTCCTCCCTTCTCTTTCTCCTGCTCGTTTCCCTTCTTCCTTCTACTCTACTTGTCCATACAATTCAGTCCCTGGAGCTTCCACTTTCTCTCTTTCTTCACGAATGTCCAGACACAGGCCATTCCTTCTTTTTAGGAAGCTATCCCCCCCCCCCCCCGCCTTTCTTCTGTTAGGCCAACCCTTATGGACTCTTGTTTCAGGTTAGAGCCCAGAAATCAATCTCCTCAAGGAGTAGTTCTGGCCCCTCAGTGACATGGTGCTGGCAGTCCCTCAGCATCTTTGCTTTCTTTAAGTGTAGGGTCACACTAGAAATGTGGCAGGTCTATCACTAACCCTACATACTGGGGGTTTAAGGCAATAGATTTTCTTCCTCACCTGGTTAGGCCTGCAGTGCAAGGCCCACAAAAGCCAGGGAAACCTCTCAGTCCCGCACTCTTTCACAGGGCAGTTCTTCTATCCTCTCCGGCCTCAGAGGTCTCAACACCAATCCAGGGCAGAAGAAGAGAGGTGCCAATGTCTTAACACAGGAGGAGCACAGATGTTGGTGGGCACACTGCTCTCATTGCCCATGACTCAGACTCTGATCTTGGGGAAAGGAAGCAGACGAAAGCATTACTCACCCCTGTACCCATTTTGCCAGCTCCACACCTGGCACCTGGGTTCAGGGATCACCTGAGAGTTTGCCAGCACTTGGGTGGAGGAAGGAGGCAGTCACTGTGGAGGAGGGCAAGTCACCCTCCTGATAACTCTTCCCAACTCTGTGCAGGGGTGGAGAGGGGGGCTCAGCAGAAATGCTCACACTAGCTTCCCTTGCTTCGGCTGTCAGCCAGCCTCCTGTAGACAGCATCCATTCCTTCCATAGATTAAAGCATCCTTTGTGGGTGGATGGGCTCTATAACCATGGGTGCCCTTCAAGGCGTGAGCCTCTTCCTGCAGGATGAGGCCCTCTGATTACACTTGTTACTGGTATTTTATGGGGCCGAGAGAAAATTGTGTTGCTTCTATAGTTGGCGTTGCAGCTCCGCTATGCATCTGACACCTGCCTCTGAGTCCTAGGAAGTGGTGGGCGAGCACATCTTTGCCCCTTGTCTTCGGCAGCGATGTCTTTGAAAGTATTTCTTCAGCAGTCATTGGTGTGGGTTAGTGCAGGGGATACAACAGTAGGAAATCAACCACCCATCAGACAGTTAGGGAAGAAGAAGAAAAACTGGCTAAACATGATGACTCGGAGAAACAGAGTCCTGAGTCTTAGGCAGTATGATCTTATTCTGAAAATCCCCAGGTAGAAGACTCTGGACTGTTTGGTTAACATCTCGGGACAAGCCTTGCTTTTCTCTTCCAGTGACCCCTTTAGCTCTGGTGCCTGGAGGCTGTGTAGACAGTAGCCTAGCCATGCCCTAGCTCTCCACAGACAGTGGTGGTCTCTGGAGGCTGTGTAGACGGTAGCCTAGCCATGCCCTAGCTCTCCACAGATAGTGGTGGTCTCTGGAGGCTGTATAGACAGTAGCCTAGCCATGCCCTAGCTCTCCACAGATAGTGGTGGTCTCTGGAGGCTGTGTAGACAGTAGCCTAGCCATGCCCTAGCTCTCCACAGACAGTGGTGGTCTCTGGAGGCTGTATAGACAGTAGCCTAGCCATGCCCTAGCTCTCCACAGACAGTGGTGGTCTCTGGAGGCTGTGTAGACAGTAGACTAGCCATGCCCTAGCTCTCCACAGATAGTGGTGGTTTCTGGAGGCTGTGTAGACGGTAGCCTAGCCATGCCCTAGCTCTCCACAGACAGTGGTGGTCTCTGGAGGCTGTGTAGATGGTAGACTAGCCATGCCCTAGCTCTCCAGAGTCATGTCTCACCAAAGCTTCTCTCTTCAGGTGAGCCAGGGCAGGGAGGAATGGTCTTGTTCCAGGCTGTACACATCACAGCAGAAATGAAGGTATTCTACAGAGACACTTAGCTACCATTAGCTAGCAGGCTGTTGAGATAATGGTTCCCAGAGAATTGGAATTCCCCCAGAAATCTCATGCCAGAAGAGGGAAAAGGCTGGAGCCTGGTGCCAGTCAGAGGAGGAACTTGTCTTCCAGAAAGAGATTTCACACAGTCCTGACAACTTGTCAGAACACCCTGCACGAGAGACCGGAGCCAAAGGAACAACGAAGGGTAGAGCTCTACCTTTACCAAACTGCTTAGACACTCATGCTGGTCTTCTACTTGGACCCCGAAGATGGACTTGTGTGTGGTGAGGGGTGGGTCCTGGGCCACTCTTGTCATCCTTCCCAATGTGACCACACTGTAACTCCTCCTCCACTTTTCATGGCTGTTTTCTTCTCCTACTGAGAATGAGTGACTGCATCTCGCTTGTTATGACTGACAGCTAGGGCCCAGGATGTGACCCTAGGCTGGTAATAGATCACCATCACCCTGCTTGTGGTTTAGCCCCACCCACGGAGGCTGGTCCTGTGGATGTGCAGGGCTCACTGACCCTCTCAAGCCCTAAACTGGGGTATGTCAGGCAGGTCTTCACAGGCTCCCATGACTGTGAACAGAGAACACCCAGGCTTTTCCCACTCCTTCCCTGATGGTCTTTTCTAATCAGTGAGCAATGCGCCACTAATAATGACTCAGCCCTTAGGAATCCCACCTGGGAGCCCAGCATGTTTGCAGTCCTATACAGGGACTAGCTCTTGTTATCTTCACACCTTTTCCCTGATGTGGGCCCTAGTATCAGCAAAGCACAGAGGAGGCACGTCCTCCAGAGTAACTGCAACAGGACTGAACATGGCTCCCAGCCTCTTCCTTGTGGCCTCTGCTACATAATAGAGGCTGGTTCTTCAAGATCAGGTTAGCTATTAAGGTCACAGTGGCTTTCTGATGTCATTATTTAAAATGTAAACAATGGCTGGACATGACCGCATAGGCCTGTAATACTAGGACTATAGAGGTGGGAAGCAAGATGATTGTGAGTTTGAGGATAGCCTATGAAGTGAGATCGTGTGTGTGTGTGTGTGTGTGTGTGTGTGTGTGTGTGTGTGTGTGTTGGGTAAACAGAATGTATACATAATCAGAATTAAAGATAGAAACCTTCACTTAGTGTTCTTCACTGGAGGCGACAGTACAATAATATCATTGTGTACTTCCAAACCTTCCTCAGGTCTTTATGAAACAAGAGCAGTTGTTTCTACAAGATAAAGATCAGGACATCAGTGTTTTGTTTTGTTTTTTGACAAGTGTGGTCATCTGATTCATGTCACCTACGCGCATCTTACCCAAATGTGGTCCCTTAAGATCACATCACATAATGATGCAGCAGCCATCTTAGACTGGAAGTAAGCACCATGATGTTTGCTATATTTTCAATTTGTTTCCAGGCTGTATTCCCATCACTAGGTGACAAGAGACTATTTGCAGGAAAGCTCCATCTAGAACCAGATGCTTGCAGAACCTGGAATTAGGTGAAATTTTCCCCAGCACCTTAGCTGAAGCCATTCCTTTCCCTTCTCTCCAGCTCTTTTGCTTGTCTTCTGTGAGTTTGGGTTAGTGGTTCTCAGTCTTGAAATGGATGTGAGTGCCAACAAATTAATTCTACTCCACACCCTGGGGTGGCTGATTAGCATATGAAGAGTCCTAATCTGAAATCCCTAGGCCTGGTTAATAAGCATAGGAAGATTAGAGGTAATTTTTGACTGGAGACTTTAGTGTGGTTGCAGAATGCAGGGTGGATTTTTCTGGATTCCATGCTAAGTGGAATTAAAGGTCTCTTGTCAACAAAGCAGAAAAGGATGTGCTGTTTAAAGGCCCACAGTTCCCTTTCTTCCTCTCTCAGCTCTGGTTTGGATGTGGTTTGTCCCCCAAAGGTTCTTGTGAAGGAGGCTTGGTCTCCATTGTGGCAGGGTGGAGGTGCCTTAAAAGTTGGGGCTCAGGGAAGGTCATTAGGTCATAGACACTCCACCCTCACGAGGGGTTTAATTCTGGCCTCCTAGGACTAGGAGTGGCAGATCCTTATACAGACAGCCGCCCTGTCTTTAACCTGGTCTTTTGCTTCCTGTCTCCCCATGTGATCCTTCTCTTCCACGTGTATCCCCTCTTCCCTGATGCCATCTGCTGTGTCTTGACACAGATGGAAAGCCTTCGCCATATGCCACGCAGATGAAGCCCTCCTTACTTATTCTCCAAGACTGTAAGCTGAGCGAATGTCTTGTCTTTATAAAGGATCTGGCATCAGATATTTTATTATAACAGCACAAAATAGATTAAGACATGTCATGGTGTTTTCAAATTCTCCATCCAATGCCACCTTCTCCCTAACCACCAAGAAGGAAGATCAGGGGAACTTGGGCTGATCTGGAAAACAGGGACTGGCTCCTTTATGACGGGCTGCTCTGGGCTGGACTCTCATCTCTACCCCATCTCCCACCCCGTGGGATCTGTTTGTTCTAACAAAGTCTGTAGTTTTGTTCTCTTTTCTCTGTGCCTGGTGTATCTCTGGAAGGGTTGCTCTCACTCTGTCAGCTGCCCTCAGGGACCCTCTGATCTCTGCTTTCCATCCCAGGCAGCTGCTGCTTGAGCATCCCTCAGCTCAGCTCTCTAGCTGTCACCTGTCAGTGGCCCTTCTCTCTCCAGGGCCCTTTCACTTCCTTCTCTGAGTGGCTCGTCTTCCCAGTATGTATGATTGGTTGTCCATCCCACAGGACAAATTTGACAGTGCCTCTGGACAGCCACCCCTCACCAGGAATAGCGTGGCGAAGGCAGATGCTCTCGGGCTCGCCAGTGGACGTTCAGAGTCCTGTTTTGTGACTCAGTTGACCCACAGAGCCCACCAGCTTCTGGGTTAAAATAAATCATAATGAGCAGGGAGGCAAATAAGTCAAGGCAGGTGTCTATTCTTCCCATAGACGTATTCCACAGTCCATGGGGGTCCATGACTCCAGGAATCTTGTTACCTCTGAACTGCAATGCACAAGTATGTGACTGAGCTGGGTAAGAGGCTTCCCTTGCCCTACTACCAACTGTGGACCTGGGAGCAGAGATAGTCATTGCAATGTCCCACTGAAAAACACTACGGGACACCTGAGCCAAGCCCACGGTACCCACGTTTATTCCTCGATCCCTGATGAGGGCAAAGACCATTAGTGATCATTAATAGGACAAGGATGTGGAAGTGGCCACGTGGGGTCCAGGGTGCCACAGGTGAGGGAGTGGAAGGCTGAGAACCCACCGAGAAGGCAGCAGGAACCAGATTGTAGCTCTACTCCTCCAGTAATATGTGGCTGTCCTTTTGTCCGTCACTTCCGGGTAACTGTTGTGATGATTGCAGCATAGGAAGCCAAACGTGAGCGCTTTTGTGAGTGCTGTAGCTGTCGTAGGAAATACCTGCAGGCAACTCCCAAGATCAGGAGGGCTGTGGCCAGATTTTAAGGGGATGGAAGCTGGCTACTGGCAGTCAGGCAGGTGGTAGTGTTCTTCTTATAATGCCATGTCCCTGGTCTTAAGTGCGCTGCAATTCTTTCTCTTGCTGTCAGTGTTGCTCTATGCGCTAAGGGCTGGGTAGAATCTCTCCCTGCCTGGAGACAGGCCAGGGAGTTCGCCTGCTTGAGAAGAAAGTATTTGTTCACAGTTGGAATATGATAGTGACCTTGGAGGAAGGTTGTGGTAGAGTGGGTGTCCACTGCCCTCATCTGCTCTTAACTACTCAAAGCCACTGACTGATACTCCCAAAGGAACCTGAAAAAGAATCAGGGAGCGTGGTTGCTCTATCCCTTCTCTTGGTTTGTAATTGTAGCCATCCCTCGATATCTACAGAGGGTTGGGTTCTGGACTCCTGTGGACACAAAACTGAAATGATGTTTGGGTCTCATACAAAAGGATATAGTGTTTGCATATAACTTATGCATATCCTCTCAATTACTTTATTCATTTTTAGCATTTCTTTTAAGCAAGCTGTGAGTTCTGTGTGTGGAGGCCAGAGGTCAAGGTCAGTACCTCTCTCACGCTCCATATTTTACTTATTTTAAACAAGGTCTCTCACTGGACCTAGAGCTCCTTTGCTCAGTTCGATAGGCTGGCCAGTAAACTCTAAGGACCTTACTGCTTCCTCCGCCCCACTGCTGGGATTACAAAGACATGCCACAGTGCCCTGCAAGCGCGGAGGCCAGAGGTCAGCTCAGGTATCTTCCTCATCCCTTTCCACATTATTATTATTGTTAATTATTATTCACCTGCATCACCAAGTCTAGCTTTAAAAAGATCTCTCTCTCTCTGTCTCTGTGCACCATAGCACACACGCGGAGGTCAGCAGACAGCCTGCAGAAGTGAGTTCTCTCCTCTTACCGGGTGGACCCTCAGAATTAAACTCGGATTATTCGACAGTGGCAAACAAACCTGCTGAATCCTTTGCCAGCTCATTGCCTGGCTTTTTATTTAAGAGTTTACGATGTGAACTTAAGCCCTGTGCTTGTGGGGCAGGCAATCTGCCGTTGGAGTTCTCTCCATGTCCCCTCACACACTGAAAATAATTTCTAGATTATTCTCACAACTTAGTGCAATGTAAATGCTACATAAATAGTTCTGATACTGTTCTTGTTTGAGGAAAATGACAAGAAAAATGTCTATATGTGTTCAATATGAATGTAGTTTTATTTGAGGGTGTATCAATCCATAGTTTTGATGCATTCAAACGTTGCTCATGAGTTTTTTTTTTTTACTTACGTTTTAAACTAGTAACAAAGCAATTATTCACCAATAATACAATTTAGAGTTATAACCTACAGGGAAACAAAGGAGTTTCTCGGTGTTTCAACTTCCTGATGTGTTGATCAGTGTTTCAAGTATTCTTTTCAAGCTATGGTTTAAAATATTCTTCTAACAAGTTTTACACTGTACTTTGTAAGTCTTGTTTAGAGAATAAAGCACACTAAGTTTAGTAGCGCTTACAAGAACCACATTCGATAGAATATTCAGTGACTATTTAAGAGTAATAGCCCCTCATGGAATCATGTGCAGATACTGCCCACAAAGGGTCTGCTTTGCATTGGAAATGTGTTGCAATTCAGAGAGCGTTCAGAGGCACGCACACTGCACACTGTTTATGTGAACTCTTCAGTAAGAGCCTTCCGAATTTCTAAACTCCCCTTTCTAAATGTCATACTATGCCTATAAGTACATTTGTTTACTTGTAGACACGTGCACTTTCTAGGCTAGGGTCTGCACTTGAGGAGGAACATGCTTCTTAGCTTTTCTCTCTGAGATTAGGTGGGGTTGCTGAGCGTTATACATTATACGTCCATCCAGTCTCCTGAAAATGTTGTGGCTTCATTTTTCTTTAGAGCCGAATAGTATTTCATTTTATGTATGTATCAGATTTTCATTTTCCACTCATCTGTGCTGGACACCTAGGTTGGTTCCCTTTCCTTGCAATAAACAGGGGGAGCAAACATCTCTGTGGTAGGGGACGGAGTTCTCTGGGTATATATCCAGGAGTGGAATCAGTGGGTCATAGGGCACTTCTATTTTTGTTGTTTTGAGAAACATCCAAACTGATTTCCATAATGGCCGTGTTAATTTGTATCTGGTTGTAAATAGGGGTTCATCTAGATGTTCTTGCCAACGCTTGTTTCCGTATTTCTTGATGGTAGCCATTTTGACTGGTGTGAGGTAGAATCTCAAAGGAGTTTTAGTCTGCATTTCCCTGATGACGAGGGAAGCCATATTTCCTTGTTGAAAATGGTCTACTTGATTCATTAGTCCATTTGTTGACTGGAAGTTTTATTTCATTGATATTTAATTTATACAGTTCTTTTTAATTCTGGTTATTAGCCCCTGATCTGAGGTGTAACTAATAAATTTTCTCCCATTCTGTGGATTGTCTGTGTTCTGCTGATAGCTACTTTGGCTGTGAAGAAATTATTAAGTTTAATGCAGTCCCATTTGTTGACACTTGAGGCTAGTTCCTGTGCTATTCCTGTTCTGCTCAGAAAGTTCTTGCCCACCCCAGTATTTTCACAGTGAAAATACAGTGAAGAAGCCTGTATTTTCATCTGTAACATTCAGTGTTTCAGGTCTTATTTTTAATTTCCTATTATGTTGGTGTTTTGGTGGTGGTGCTGGAGTCTGAATGTTTCAGGTTTTAAATTGAGGTCTGTGATGTAGGCTGGTGGAGGTGTCTGGATTGGGTCCAGGCCTAGAAGGAGAAAGCCTGACTTCTAAGGAGTCATTAGGCCCCACTAAAAATCCTCTAAGCCCGCAGGAAAGTCCTGTGGCCAGTGAGGTTATTCAGATGCCTGAATTGGCTTGTGTCACTTCTAATCAGAGACCTGCCTGCAGCTTCCTAGTGACTTGGGTTCTCTTCTGTGGCCTACAATGGTCCTGCATGGCCTCTTGTCACATTGCTAACCCCACTCTCTATTGTTCCCTGGGTCTTTCTCTGGCAACTGCCTTGGGCTTAATCAGTTCTTAGGTTCAGGGACCTCTTTGGCCTGGAATGTCCTCTTGCTGGGGCACTTAGTTCCTCAGAAGGCTCACTCCTCATCCTCCAGAAGTCCCTTCCTGCATTTGACTTCTCAGGACAGTCATCTGACAAAGGTCTTTCTTGTTCGTCCTCCTCATAAGGCTCAAACATCTAACTGCTCACCTGCATTCTGGATTGGCCTCCTTTGGCTCTAGAAATGTCAAGTCCAGGGTGGCAGGCTTCTGCTTACTTCATTCTGCCTGCAGTGCCTGTTTTGTGGGGTCTTGCACCCAGTAGAAACTAAAAGAGATATTTAATGAATACATGGGATGTTCATACTGATCTTCAGACATGCGCAAATAAAAACGACCTTTCTACATAGCATAAAAATTTGTCTAGTTACTGTGAAACATCTACTTTTAGGAGGTGAGTGGGATGGATTAGAGGTCACTTTGGTCTTCATTGCTACCTGGTTTATTGTTTAGTATAGAAAGGTTGAACTCTGCTTCACTTTGTGGTCATTTGTCAACTGTGTGCGTACCCAGGTGCCAGCAGTGGAAAGCAGAATGCACAGTGGGTGAGGGCTTAGATCTGCTCCCCTCACCCCACTTGTCTGTATTACATTTATTTAACATGGCTGCTGCCTTAATGACCATTTGTAGGTCTGAAAACAGCATTTGGATTTACCTTCTCCCTGGAAGATATGTTGTGGGGTCATCAGCGTGTGCACACAGAGCTCACTCCCAGGCACTGAGTTGTCTGTCGCAGAACCAACCGAGGCAGGGTCAGAACTGCCATCGAGAAGGTGACATGAGCTTCAGACCCAGCTCTCCTCACACAGACACACAGGCAGACACACACACACACACACACACACACACACACACACACACACCTTCCTCCCCTCCATGCTTCCCAATGTCCTCTTACAGGCACAGTCAAATGCTAACCTAATGATGTCATGGTTCATGTCAGATAAAATACCCCACAAGATTATAATGAGCTGAAGAGTTTCTGTTACCTAGTGACTGGCTTCACAGGTGTGGAGCACACGGCTTTACTCCTGTCTGGAGTGATGTGCAGTCAATTCTGTAGGAGTACGAGGCACACTCGCATCTGTAGTGCGTGCCTCTTGGAAAGGGTAATCACATCTGGTAATGCTGTGTGTATTTACTTCACTTAGCATTGTTATTTTGAAGTGCGTGCTTTCCCCTTTCAAAGAAAGGCTGCATCAATAAGTTTCCAAGGGATGCAGGCAGCGGCGTCATATGTCTGCTTTTTTCCATGCCCTTGATGGCGTCAGTGAGGACTCGTGGGGGAAATGGCCTGTCATGTCTAGATTGTAGAAGTGATTGCATAGCAACCAAGTCACTAAGGTATGTCTGTTGTTAAGTGGCACATGTTCTACATTTAAATTTTAAACTTTTGCTTACTGTTTGTGTGTTTGTTGGCATGTGTGCACATGTGTGTGCTGTGCAGAGGTCAGAGGACCACTTTCAGGAGTTGCTTCTCTTCTACTGAAGAATCCAGGGAGAGAACTCAAGTCAGTGTTCAGCATTTATAAAGAATCTCTTACTCTCTGAAGCATCTCCCTGATCCTGACTGCATTTTAAAGAAATTCATCTAGGAAACTCCTCTTTCTGGCTTTTTTGTTGTTGTTGTTGTTAAATAATTTATTTCTATTTTTTTTTGCAATGGTGTTTTTGCCTGCATGCATATCTGTGTGGGGGTGTCAGATCTTGGAGTTACAGACAGGTGTGAACTCTGATGCGGGTGCCGAGAATTGAACCCAGATCCTCTGGAAGAGCAGACAGTGCTCTTAACCGCTGAGCCATCTCTCTAGCCCCTCCTCTTCTTCTTACAGTGCCCCATGTTCCTCTAACACGGTCATTCAACTCTTCAGAATGTAATGCAATTGTGATCTGCTTTTTGGAAAAAAAGATTGTCCTACTTAAGTGTCAAATTTCCAAAAGAACTAAATTAGGAATTGATTTTCGAAAGTGTCATTGCAACAATTCTCTCAATAGAGACATACCAATAGACATTTCAAATGATGGGATTCACACACACTTAACTTGCACACAGTCTTTTAGGGAAATATGTTAGAGAGGAACGTAAACAGGTGTAAGCTGTGTGCACACACTGTGTGCTCTACACCTCTGGTGCATTTCTGCCTTCCAGGTAGCGCACGCTATGCTCGAGTCTTTTTCTTCATGTCTGTCATTATCATTACAGGGTGAGTCTCTTGCTGTCAGGGGACACATCCTAATCATCTTATCACTGACACTCAGTGGGATCGGTGACAGCTGGACACTTGTTAGTTTCTTTCTGCTCTTAACCCTTCATCTGAGACTGGTGTTTCCTACATGCAGAAAATGTTGGATGAATTGAAGTAGCTAGACTATAACACCCTGCACCAGGGCGCTGGCTCCATGAGGACCTGAGTTTGAATCCCCAGTCCTCATAACAAACTGAGTAAGGGTGAGACTGACCCAAGGTGGCTCATTGGGTAAAGGCATTTCCTGCCAAGTCTGAAGGCCTGACTTCGGTCCCTGGGACTTCCATTCCTGGGACCTCCACAGTAGAAGGAGAAAACTGAGTTCTGAAAGTTGTTCTCTGACCCGAATTTAATCTTCAGGACCCACACAGTAGAAGGAGAGAACTGACACAATTTCTCTGGCTTCTACACATGTTTCATGGTCAGTATGTGCATGAGTACACTTGCAAGTATGTGCATGTGCGCGC
>JAQHUG010000143.1:1655625-1668076 GCA_028555095.1 Dicrostonyx torquatus
GAGAGAGAGAGAGAGAGAGAGAGAGAGAGAGAAAGAGAAAATGTTGTGGGATATTTGTACACTGTGTGAAAATGTTTTGCTGTGATTGGTAATAAAAAGCTAAACAATCAATAGCTAGAAAGAGGTTAGGCAGGACTTCCAGGGACAGAGAGGACTCTGGGAAGAAGAGTAGGGTGGAGAGGACAAGCAGGTAGGATATACAGAGGAGAGGTAACATCCATGAGAGATGTGGCAGCATGCAGTTGAATAAAAATGAGTTAATTTAAGTTACAAGAACTAGTTAGAAACACGTCTAAGCTATAGGCCCAACTTTCATAATTATTAATAAGTCTCCGTGTCATCACTTGGGAGCTGGTGGGACAGAGTTACAAGTGTGGTGGTGAGTGTCTTTAATCCTAGTGCTATGGTTCAAGGACAGGTAGACCTGGGATGTCGCCAGCCAAGTTCTGTGACAGACCCTTTCAAAAAATGATGATATGGAAAGCAGCAGAGGAGGACACCCAATGTCATCTTCTGGCTTCCACATGCATGTGCACATACATGTATACACACATACAATAATAAGATAAATTAAACATGGCATTCCCTCTTTGGGAGTGACATTATTAGGGAAGGTCATTAATACAATGAATATTCTTGGTCACCGAATCCTGGTTTCCCACAGATAGGAAGTACTCCCAGCCACTATCTTGTGCTTGGCACAGAGCTAGAGGCGGGGATACAGTGGGCAAAGCAGAAGCGCATGCTCCTTTCTGGAGGCTGTGGTCTAGGAAGCAAGGCAAAAAATAAGACCAGCGAACAGTCATGTGCTATGTCCTGGTGGGTAGAGAACAGGACGGAGTAGAAATCATGTTTACTGAGAGGCTGAGAGGAGTTGGCAGACATGGGGGTGGCAGGGAGCTTCTGAGGATAAGGACCTGACAGGATATTCTCTGAGCCTGACCGGGAGAGGGTGGCCAGGCAAGTGGGATAAGAATGTGTGAGAAAGAATTGGAGAAACCAATGCTTGGGGCGGTTTAGATCTCTGATGTCTGACAGAGCATTCTAGTATGGCAATAGCTGGAGACTAGGCAACGAGGAAAAATGTTCTCCCCTTGCATTTTGGCAGAGGCTGAGGCAGGTAGGAGAGCAGGAGAGCTGTGCATTGCTGCCACAAGAGGCCTCTTTCTTAGGTGTCTTGTTTGGAGGCAATGGCTGGGCATCGGGTGCAGTTGGCAAACCTGGCTGTTTCTCATCAGTCCAAACCTGGAAGCAAAACCCGGGAAAGTTCTCAGCTATTTACCATGCCTTACTGGTTTGCGCCGACAGTTACTATGCTGAGAAGCTACTTTCTCCTGAGTTGTTAGGGTCAGAGCCTGGCTGGCCTCTACCACCGTCTCCAGTAGGCTGATTGAAGACACAAGTAACAGAGAAAATGAGCCAGAGAGAGGAGGTCGATTCAGTGAGGCTCCCCTGGGAGGAGAACAAACACCGAGGTCCAGTGTTTATGCTAGTCCACCGGTTGGACCCTGACATGAAGTTTAGGTTTAAACGGAGGCTAAGAGGAGTGCACAGCTAAGCAGTTCTGGTCAAGGTGTGATCCCTACCATCACAGACCCACCATTGCCTCCACTGGAGTCTCTCTTACAAGGTGGTCTGGAATATCAGAACTTCATGAATTCCTTCTAAGCGCCCTCTCTTGCTGGTCTCAAGCTCACCTTTCCTCTCTACCAGCTTGAGATTCCCAGGGAAATTCCAATTCAGGGGTGCACACATGCAGGGTTTTTGGGGTGGGCAAGTCCATAGTCTAGGGAATCTCAGCCAAACAGGAGGGGCCCGAGTATCTCCCTTTAGGCTCTGTTTGCTTCTGGCAGGGTGCCTTGTTCTCTCATCAGTCTGGTGTGGTGTATGCTGCCTTCCCAGGCGGGGGGCTGTTTCCTCGACAGGTTAGCGCTACAGGCACGGCCAGCATTCTGGAAGGTCTGGAAGGTTTGTTTTCATATTCTGTCTCTTGTTACTGTTGAGAGAACTCTGTCCAGTCACAGTCATTAGAATTGCTGACAACAGCAAACGCCTGCGTTAGTGTGGCTTAGAGAGTTCTCCCCAAAACTATCCCCATTATAATATTAATTAAATGACCTGGAACATTATACTACATTTACAAATTCCTTCAGTATACTTGACTGTTTTTCAAGCCCTTCCAAGTGCCTGGTTGGGAAGATTTGCAACTCTGAAGGTGCATGGAGGAAGTGGAAGATCTTTTAGAGAGAGACATCTGTCTCTCCCTTTGGTTACCAGGGTATTGAAGCAATGGCCCCCAAAGAATTGGAATTTACCCAGAGATCTCTTGCTCAGGAAGGAAAAGACGAGGCTCTGGTACCAGCCAAAGGAGGTCGCTGTCTTCTGGAAAGAAATTTCCAGGGTTCTGGCAACTTGTAGTAAAGAGTGCAGCCGGGCAGTGGAGGGTCAGAGATGAGCGGGGCCGAGCGGGGCCGAGCGGGGCCGAGCGGGGCCGTTTCGTGGCCAGGGTTCAGCTTTGCAAAAACTCTGCCCTCTCTTTAAACCCAAACACCATGTCAGAACCCTGTGTATGAACTCAGGAGGATGTCCCCGGACCTAGGCATTTGTTCCTCTTCCCAGTGTGCCACATTGTATACATTTCCTTTCTCTGCCTTTCACGATTACCCAGATCATCGATTATTGAGGACAGGTGGTTGAGTGTAGCTAGCTAGAGCTACTAACAATTGTTAGCTATGGCTAGCTAACCATTCCAGTATAACAACTTTCTAAATATTTAAGCATTTCTTTTCTTTTCTTTTTTTTTTTTTTTTTTTTGGTTTTTCAACACAGGGTTTCTCTGTAGCTTTGGAGCCTGTCCTGGAACTAGCTCTTGTAGACCAGGCTGGTCTTGAACTCACAAAGATCTGCCTGCCTCTGCCTCCCGAGTGCTGGGATTAAAGGCGTGCACCACCAACGCCCAGCATTAAGCATTTCTTATAAATATAACAAAACAGGATTTTTAAATGCCGCAAATAATAGGCATGTGTGTGTAATTTTTATATACTTATGTATTTCTTCAGAGGCAGGCTTTTTTTTTTTTAAAAAAAATATAGTCTAGACTGGTTTCAAACTCATGATCCTCTTTCTTCTCCTTTTCCAGTTCTGGGATTACAGGTGTATGTGCCTGGCAACCATAATTTTAAGCATTCCCACACATTTTATCAACTTGACAGCTAGTTGGGAACTAGAGCAGGCACGAGAAAATGATGGGCACCTATTTTCTCTGGCTTCTGGATTCAGCTTCTCTCTGAGGGACACCTAGGGATTTCTCCTAACTGACCAGACCCCATGTAGAACTAGCTATGCTTATTCCTCTGTGTAACCAATATCACAGATGACAGTTTAAAATGGCTAAAGGACAATGTCCCAAGTCTATCCTCCTTGTGACATCTCTAGTGCTGTCCTTTCTCCACCATCTGTAAACCTACATGATGACCTTAGTCACAACAGCACACCCAGCACTTCCGTGAAACACCTTCAGACACCTTATGACACGAGACACGGAGCTCCCATCCTCTGCTTGCCTGCTTTCATGCTCTCTGAATGTGACAGCCTTCCTCCTTAGCCAACGAACTCACCAGCTTTGCTCCATCCTACTTGTTTTCTCTCCTGCCCGGCATTCAAGGCACACCGGAGAAGATGCCCCCGAGGGACTCCATAGGCATAGGCGGCATAGCTACACTGTGGAGTTGCACTCCCCACTTCCAGGTAGTGAGAAATTCATGCCAGAGCTTTCCAATGGGAAGCTGTTCAGAGGCTCTTGCCGAAGCAATGAAAGTGGTTGGGGAGTATGTGGAAGGGAAAGGAAGGGGTCATAGATGTTATCTAAGCGTTTGGCTTGGCCCATTGGGGAGGTCTATAAAATCCATATATTGTGTGTAAATGTAAAATCCTAACTTGTCTGTAATATCCACTGTAAAGTTTTAAAACATCCACTTCTTACGTATGTAACTGAAACCAGCGGAGTGTGGCGGTTAGTAAACAGAGATGGCACATTAGAGACACCAGGATGTAGATGGAGAACCCAGGACTGGGAGGTGGAAACACTTCTCAGCTCTGCCGCTGCCTGAGTTGCCCCTGAGACAGATGTGGGCTCCTTTCTGGGCCTCTCTTCCCTTCTTACAAATGGAAAGGTGAAGTATGCCAGGATCCGAGTTCTGTTAGCTCTAAAATGCAAAAGTGGCTCAGAAGAACACCTAGAACCTTCTTAGGAAAAGTCAGGAAAAATTGGCACGCACTGAGAGCAGACCTTCATGCTCCCCACCCCAGCAGCGCATGGAATTAGGGGACTTCAGAGCTCTTCCATGTTCTTGGACTCTGCGATGTTACGATTCTCCAAACAAAGATGTGGCCACAGCCGCACTGGACGTCACCTTATCTCTCCCAGAGAAGCATGGATAAAATGCCGCTGCTCTTCTTAGTGACTCTGCTCTTTCTTTTCCCTTCGAATGGCTCTTCTGTCTACTTCAAGTGAAGTCTCTTCAGGCAAAGGCTATCTGTCGTGTAAGGATTTGTTCCAGCAGCTGTTGGATGCTTAACAATGCCTAATTATAATAATAGGGATCACGATATAATGCCATCTGTAAACCTTGATAAGCTTAGGATAGCATCATAATATTCTAAATCCTGTACAAGATAGTAGGCTGGCAGCATTTGAGGGCATGCACAAAGAACTTTGTGCTTATGTCTTGTAAGGCAGGGTTAATTAAACATCTCCAGGAGTTCATCGCTAAGACTCCATGTCTTTTAGAAGATAGATGGAGATAGATATATGTCCAAGGATTATTTGAAGTTGTCGGAATTAATCACTAGACCTACTTTCTTAGAACTGTTTTCTGAGACTTGTGACTTAGCAGTCAAGGTCAGCCTTTCTATACATCACCTAGAGCCGGATAGGTTTGCTTTGGAAAGTGTTGTTCTCTAACTGGTTGCAATGCGCCAAACACTTAACTGCTTCCTTAAGCAGATTACCCGGAACACAGCCGCCTCTTATGAGTATTGATGTTTTTATTTGTAACTGTGATCCGATGCGGAGAGAAAATGGGCTGGAGCCCTGGTAGGGCGGAGGAGAGGTTCTGAATTCTAAAGAGAGACACGTGTGCCCCTCTGTGCTGAGAACTGAGGCAGCATGGTGAGCACAGAGACAGTGGGGTCAACCTGCTGAGGTGGGGACAAGGGATGCAGCCTGAGGACCAGTCTCCTTTCTTGCAGGAAAGTATTGCTGAACTGTTTCAGACAAACCTACCTGCCTCCCGCCTTTGTTTCATGCATTTCTGTAACTGTATGGTTGCTGCAGACATGGTGGAGAAGAAGTAGGTTTGTTTCATTTTTCCTTGTCTGTTCTGGGCAAGCTGTAAATAAACTCAATTTTCTTTTACCAAGTTCTATTTCCTGATTTTTTTTCAGACTATAGGAAAATGAAAGTGGTAGGTCTTGGATGACCAGCAACATGCTGAGCTATGTGATGGGCTTCAATATTCTTAAGGCTTAGGCAATGTGTGTGTGTGTGTGTGTGTGTGTGTGTTACTGTATGCACACACATGTGCCCATGTACTTCAGGGTAGAGAGGAGTACCCCTGGTGTCTTTTCTGCTTATTTCCCTGAGACAGGGTCTTTCATGAAGTTCGGGTCCCAGCAATCATCTTGTCTCCACTTTTCAAAGCACTGGGGTTATAGGCATGTGTGGCCATGTCTAGCCTCTTATGTGTGTGCTGCGAATTTGAAATGAGGCTTTCACGTTTGAAGGATAAGCACTCTTACCCACCGAGCAATCATCTGAGTCCAGTTTAGGTAATCTCATTGTCCAAGTATGTGCAGAACTGTTTGCCTCAACACTAACTGGCTCTGCATTTTGGTTTGTTAGAGAAATCCAAGCAAGCAATTCAAAGAGAGAACTAATTCTTTTTGTTTATTTGTTAGAGTCTCACATAGCCAAGGCTGGCCTCAAACTTGCTATGTAGCTAAGGATGATACTGAATTTCTGATCCTCCTGTCTCCTCCTCCCAAGTGCTAGGCTTATAGGCGTGAAGAGATAAATGATTCTTTACGGTTTGTTAAGAAACCATTGTCCCCATCTGCCTTGCTTCTGTTTTTCTTTTCCCTACTGGGAACCACTTTCATAAAGCTGATTATAAATTGTTTGTCCGTATCTATAAACAGCATGGTGGTGCTCTTACCTCTTCGTTCTTCTCTGTTTGGCTACATATGTTGGCTTCTCACCAGGGAAGAGAGGATTTGATTCCTGCCTTTTCCTTCTCTGCTACGTAGGCTCACTTCCCATCCTTCAAAGATAATTTATCATCATCTTAGTTAAATCAGCAGTCAATGTTTACATTATTATGACTTCATATGCTATTCAGAACTTAGTCACGTAGAAAACTATAATTACTTTCTTTTTCCTGAGCAAATTTTTGTTTCTTCCCCCAAGTTAATAATCATTTTTTGTTCTAAAATTTGCTTTACTTTTCTGCATGCTATTTCTGACTCAACCCATTGTCTAAATCAGTGCTTCTAAAACTCTCTGCGATGAATGACTAGTTCTTTTAAAAAATTCTAGTCCGTGGCAGACAGATACTTTGCTAAAATACAGTGGAAAAGCATTTCTAGAACAAGCTGTGAATGGACAGCACCTGCTGACCAGCCGCACTCTGTATAACTCAGCTCCAGCTGCCTTTAATGCTGCTAACCGCCCGTGTTCTATCAGCTGTCTTTTAGAGGAAGCTTCTTAAAGGCTTTTGACACACCAGTGTGGGCTGGTTGCCTTCTCTTCCTCTTTTTCACTTGCCAGGCAAAGGTTGAGTGGCCTTGCTCGCTGCCCAGTGCTCCCACCATGGTGGTTTGACATGGGTCTAAACAAGGGGATGGACTCATCCTGGACTGAAGCCCCCCAACTGTGAATCAGTCTTCTGCTTTTATCTTTGTGAGCAGAGTTATCTCAGGTTTTGCCCCAGTGACTGAAAATCCACAGGTGCATTCTCCTTCCTCCATTCTCTCTTTTTAATTCTGTTTTTATCTTCTGCACATCCGTGTTTTGCTTGCATGTATGTCTGTGTGAGCATGTCAGATTTGGGGGTTGCAGATGATTGGGAGTTGCCATGTGGGTGTTGGGAATTGAACCTGGGTCCCTTGGAAGAGCAATCAGCGCTCTTAACTGCTGAGCCATTTTTCCAGACCTCATTTTCTCTTTCTAGAAGTACAGGAATTGGACATTGGCCATCTAGATTTGCCTCTCAACTGGGGGTTTTCCACATAAATGAATTTGATTCTGGGCCCTCCATTCCCTAATCCTGACTGAGAAATCACCATCCTCTCGGCTGCTAGTCAACCACCTTCTCCCTACCAGCGTGTTCTCCAACCCAAAGGATTTGAATGCTTCAATTGCAAGCTTTGTGGGATTTCATAAGAGATTGAAAATAAACTTGTGTTCATTTCATCATCTTTTCTTTTCTCAGGTTGTCAACTGTACCATCCTTTCAACCAAGTAGCATGGTAGTTGAGGCTCTAGCTGTAGGAGTTCAAAAGCTCACAGACATCTTTTAATAGCTGGGTGACCTTGGGCCAATCACTTCATCTTCTGAAAGTTCAGGGTTTTTTCTTTTTATCTGTCTGGTGGGGACAACAATCATAGCAGCTCCGTATGATTGTAGGAAACTCTGTAGGCTGTGCACACCTTCATAAATGGAGGTGCTTACAGCCACCACTGCTAAAGGTCTCACTTTCTCTTTTTCTTCTCTATCACAGAAAGTCTATGGACCGGAAAACTGTGTCGCCATACAAGATAAACTGAAGTAACTTCTTGGCGGGGGGGGGGGCTTTGCTAGAAATAGAGAAATCATTTCATCCATTTTGTGGCATCTCTCTTGACTATCCCAGTTGAGACACTGCATCTAAACACTCTTTCTGGAGCAGCCAGAAGGCGAATCTTACCAGGAGATCTCTAGAACTTTCATGATGACAGAGATCAAGAAAGATGTCAAGGTGCTGTCCTCTGCCCCTGGCCCCATATGGGTTCCCTGTGCTGAAGCCTGTGGTTCCAAGCTCCTCTTTACTTCCTGCTCTCTTGAGCTCTCCTCTGCCAGCTCCACAGAGCCCAGAGCCAAGGCCGGTCCTCCAAATCAGCAGAGCTTTCACCAGTTTTGGCGAAAAGCTCTTTTTTGACCCTATCTCTTTCTTTCAGTGTCCACAGTAGCTGGGCTTCACCAGCTGAGGCCTTTGTGGCTCTCACCTGTAAGTGATGTACGGACAGATTCTTGTCTTAATCTTGGACCACAGACTGGTGCCTGTATAGCTTCAGTATAAATAACTTAAGATGAGTTTTATTTGTTAGTAAATCTATGAATTAAAAAATGTCAGATGATGTTTTTGCATGGCATAAAGAATACATTTATTTGTAGAGGAATTTATTTAAATGTGTCGTTTTCTCCTCTTAGCTGGTTTTCTTCTTCCTTTTTTCTCCATCCCTCTCTTCCTCCCTTCTCCGCTCTCCTTTTTTTGTATATGCTTATGAAAGACTTTTCCTTTGCTGTTGCTCCCCAAACAATGCACTGTTTCTATGGCATTTGCATCAGATCAGGTATTTTCTATAGTCTAGAAATAATTCAAACGGGAAGCGTTGAGGAGATTTAAACCCACGTAAGTAGTTCACGGTTTCTAGGGAGGCACAAGAGCACCCAGGAACTTCAGTACCTGCCTGAGGGGGGCTGTGGAACTTTGCTGACATCTCTTCAGGGACTCTGACCTGGAAATGTGGTGCCAGGCCTCAGCTGCTCTCCACGACCTCCTCATGTTGTGCCCCTCGTGCCTTTACAAACAGTACCATGTGGGAGACTCTTACACATTGCCGAGCTTGGTCAGCAGCTTGAGATGCAACCTGGCTCCCCTGGACCACAGTGTCCAGGTTCAGAGTGTGAAGAAATGTCTTCAGATTAGCTTCAGGGATGCATAGGTCTCAACCAATCCCGTCTGGTTTTCCAGCCATAGCTAACCACCATCATTGGCCTAGCAGAGCAAAGGTTTCACTTCTACAGATTTTTTAACACAAACATAGCATGCAAAGGCTAAAGGAGATAGAGTCTCCAGCAGCTTTTAAACTTTTCCTTAAGGCCCCATGGGTCAGAATTCCGTTGTCTGTATTTCTCCCAGCATTTGCATCCTCTGAAGATGCATAGGAAACCCCATTCAGCTCTAAGAACTCAATGACTTTTCCAGCTCACAGTTCCAAGAGCTTCCTTCCACAATTGTCTCTCCAAAAACAATGTGGTCAAGGACATTCCAGAACCAACACCACTTTTAGTACTGATTTCTGTCTAAGGTAATTTTGTGTTTGTCATAGCAATATGAAGCCAACTAGGGCAAGCTTTTTTTTTTCTTCTTTCTTTTTTTAAATCACCGTATCAGATAAAGAGACACAAACATTTGTTCAGGCAGGTCTTGAACTCACTTTCTTCCTATCTCCACCTTCTGAGTAACTGGTGTTACAGCTTGTGCCTGCTGCCAGCCCCACCTAACTATGTAATATTTCTCCTCTATACATTACTTATATATTCATTATTCTGGGAACTTTGAGATTCCATAAATGGCCTACTCCTGTCTGCTTGTCTCCCTTTCTGTTTATCAACTGGGCAATGGCCTAGTGTGGGCCTGGTCCCCCTTTAACAATACCCAACCAGGCAGTTTTGGCTCTTCCCCAGTCACCCAAACAGTAAAATTTCAGCCACATTTCTGGGCGCTTATAGCCCCTCCTTAACATATGAGCTCTGCTGTATACAATTTCCAGTCAGATGAAGGCAGACTAGCTTTGCCGGTCTAATGAGGGAGCAGCTCAAATGAGTAAGAACAAAGGCCTGTGGTCACTGCAGCATACATTCAGACACTCAGCAGCGGGGCCTCCCATCCATCCACCAACTCTCTGTCAGCTCCAGCTTTCATCCCAGTTGCTCCTGAAGGAATCTGGATTAACATAATGAACCAGCTCATTATCGTTTTAGAGAAATTTCAGGGCTGAGTCAAACACCAGACTTGATGTTCAAGATGTACTAACAACAGACATTTATTTAATGAACTATTCTCTGCTCGCAGATGAAGGTTGGAGTTGTATTCGCATGCTCTAAATGTCAAGTATGCATCTTTAGACTTAGTGGAAAGAGGAAAAGACAAAACATGATGTACTGAACCTTGTTATAGGATCCCAAACACAGGAATCCAGCCTTCAGCAGCAGCCAGCATCCTTTCCTGGGTCTCATTGTTGGGGGAGATAAAAACTCCGGGTGTATCCAAGTGTCTGATTAGTGCCACTGTTCCAAATGTAAGCAGTGACAAACCCTTGAGATTTCAGGTGAGAACTGGAAAGTGTTTGTTCTCAGCTAGGTGGTGGTGCATGCCTTTAATCCCAGCAAGTCAAGGAGGCACAGGCAGGCAGATCTCCGAGTTCAAGGCCAGCTTGGTCTATAGAGCAAATTCCAGGACATCCGGGGCTAGACAGAAATACCCTGTCATGAAAAACAAAATAAAATAACAGAAAAGTGTTTGTTCTCTCTGGCTGTAGTTATTCATGGGTGGTGCTCTCTCAGCCTCAGCAAATGCTCTCTTTCTCGGAAGGCCTTTGTCCCTTACTGAGAGAGGGGACCGTCTGTGGTGATCTTTCAGGAAGGCAAAAGGATACTGACAGAGCAGGATGTAACCTAGAAACTGACCATGTCAGCACAAGTGGTGGTGCCGAGTGCCCTGATAGACATTAACTGGAATAGAAAGCTATTATATGCATATGAGCCCAAAGCAAAATTTTGAGGGGAAGAGCTAATCACTTTGTCAAGCTATGTTTCTTGAAGTGTCCTCTGGGTGCAAGTTAGTACAGCTCTGCGACACCAGGTGACCATCTCTTCAAGGGCAGCAGACCCTGAGTAGAGAGCAACCCTGGTCTGGGGTGGAGGGGCTGAGAGAGATGAGGGAAGAGAACACACACCTTGGTCACATGGAGCCTGGGAACGTTCCTCCAGACTGTAGTAGTGTCATGAACTCCAGCCAGTGTGGATCCACAGATAATATTTAAAAATTCTTCCCAGTAAAGGGTGTTCATTTCCATCTATGGGGATGAAGCAGGTCTCTGTCACCCAGGTAAATTGGATTTAGTTTTCTCAGTGTTGTGAGCCACGTGCCGTCAGGTGGCGTTACTGAAAACTTAGGGTGGTGATTCATGGCCTTGTGGCCACAGGGGAAGCTAGCCATGGCAGGTAAGCATGCCCATTCTCAACATCCCAGGCAGAAACCAGGAAGCTATATACCTTGCTGTCCCTGACTTGTCCTGGTGTGACTTTGGTTTCCCTTGTCTCCTGCGAATTGGACTTACAGAGGCTTTCTGTTTTATGTGTCTGAAATCCAAGTTTCTCCTTTCTCTGTCTTGGGAACATGCAGAAAGTTCCCATTTGTCCACGGTCTATTCTTGGCAGGTGTGTGAACATTTGAACAATTTTCAGGGACTCAGCACAGATTTGGTGTTGCCATTTTATAGACACAGAGAGAATTTGCCCATCATTTGAATGATGTAGTTTGAGTCTAAACCTAGGTCAGTTTGTCTGGTTCCTTTTCCTACTTAGAATCAAACTAACACTCTCTCTCTCTCTCTCTCTCTCTCTCTCTCTCTCTCTCTCTCTCTCTCTTTCTCTCTCTCTCTCTCTCGTGTGTTTAATATGCGCACTGGGATCATAATCAGATGTGATGATTATCAACTGGATGGGACTTAGGAACAGCATGAGACAAACCTGCAAGTAAGCCTGAAAGGTTGGGTTAAGATAGGAATATCCACCCTAAATGTGGGTAGTAAGATTCCGTGGGCTGGGGTCTTAGATTAAATACAAAGAAAGAGTTGAGCACCAGCATTAATCTCTCTCTGCTTACTGACCATGGACACACTGTGACCAGCTGCCCTATGATCTTGATGGTGGTTTTCTCTGCTATTTATGCCCTCAATCTGTGAGGCAGGGTGAGCCTTTCTTTTCTTAAGTTACCTTATCCAGTATTTTATCACAGAAGTAAGGAAAGTGATAATACCTCGGGTGTGAGGAATACAACCGTAACCTCCATACCTGGGAGGCTGGCACAGGGGGATGGCAAGCTTGTGAGAAAACTCCTACCTAGTAAGGTCTTGTCACAAACACACAGTAATCAGTTTATATATGTGGTAAGTCTGGGTTCCTGAAGGATTCAACACAGAATAATCATATGCTATGTGATTTCATATCTAGGCGTAAACCCTAAAGGATTTCAAAACAAGGACCCAAATAGTCCCTTGCACACCAGAGTCCATTGCAGCATTATTCACGGTGCCCAGAGGTAAAACCCCAAGTCAACTGAGTGGATAAACTAAGGGTGGTTGAAGGGGAAGCTTTGTTGACCAATTATCTTAAAGAGGTGGGAC